>VACF01001613.1:30574-193564 GCA_006891605.1 Pleurozium schreberi
TTTTGTTTYCTTCAACACAAAAMWTKMAAATCAACAATTAAATGTAGATTGWGTTGACTTCAAYAAGATTTTCTTCTAGTGGATGGAATTGAAATACACTAATCTCAATGGTGAGATTGTTYTAGCAAGMAAATTGAATTATGTAAGATTTTTTTTTAAATAGATGCTTTGATTGTCAAGAAACAAAACTCTCTATGACTTTTGTATGACTAGCCCAAATATAATGAATCAACTTTTCTATAGACATAAATATTTTCTATAAAAAATAGAACTTTAAATTTGACTATTTAGAATTTTGTGATTTTTTGTGTTGCTCAATGAACTCCATTTTGACTTAAAAGGTAAATAACTTTTGCTCACCGCTGAAATAGAAATAATATCTTTAGAATGCTAATGAGTATTTCTACCTTGAAAAATAGTTTGAAAAATTATCCAAAATTTGAGGTTATAGGATCCTACCCAAACTATCAAGTGTCCCCAGGGGCACATTTGGTCCTTTGGAAGTTAACCCTTGAAGGACGGATTGGTAATTGTGGAAATCATCCATTTTGATCCCATGGGAATTTGTGGTTTAAAAAAATCCAAAAGCACTCATTGGAAGTTACAGTATTGTATGGTAGAGGGACCCTCAACCGATCAAATAAGCAATTATGGACACGATCTAGGGTAGTGGTAGGCAAAGCAAATATTTTTAGAGGTGCATTGACTGAAATGATGGAAATTGCAAAAACTTTGGTAATTTTATCTTTTACAATGAAATTACTATGAATTTTGAAAGGCCAAAGTTGGACTTGACCCATGGTTAACATCTAGAGTCATCCAATTCCAATCATTCAAGAACTACTTTCCTGCTCATTGTTTCCTATTTTCTTGCTCATTTACGTGTCATGAACTTACTGGTCCAAACCTTGAAAAAATCAAAAACACGCATTTCAAGGTGAAAATGGAAATCTGTTCTAGCCTTGGTTGGAAATACAATACCCTATTGATTGGTGATGGGGCACCGGTTAGTAATGGGTCCCTCTACCATAGAAGGTCTCTTTTTTTCACTCAAAATTTTGAGGATGAATGGTTGCACTTCTATCCTACATAGAACGATTCTTTGGCATCCATCCAACACAAAACCTCCACTTCAATGTTCAAGGGTTAAGGTAAAACAACCTATTGTGGTCAAAATTCGGAGTTTGCCTTCATTACATTGCTGAAATTTTTCAAATTTTTTTCCACATATGAACAAATGTGAGAAATAGTGAGAGCAACTGAAATTAAAATTTTCAGACCAAGTATGAATTTGTTATGAATTTTTGAAGTGATATGCCCAAAAGAGTCAATAGACTACCTCATAACCAATAGAAATTGTATCCAAAATGCTCATCTTAATCATCTAAAGCAGTCACAATTATTTCTAATGTGGAAGGGCCTGAAAAGTCACTTCCTACAATGATTTACACTCAAAAAGTAGGATGCTCCTAATGAGGTCACTAATCATTCCATGGGTGTCAGGTTAGACATTGATTATGGTATGAAAAAACGTCATGGGGTCATTAGGTGTCCACTATGGGTCATTTGACCACAATGGAATGTTCTACCTTAACTTAGATCCCACAAAAAAATTTGTTGAAATTTTATTATGAATCACCAAAAATTACATTATATTTACTAAAATAACAAAATTAATCAAAATTGGTACTTCCAATCTAATTTTTGGAATCGACCATCAAAAAATCAAAAAATGAGAAAAAAAAAAAAAAAAATTGGATAAAACCTTGTAAGCAAGGCAACCCATTTTCAATCTATAGACTGTTGTCTTTTTATGAAGTTATGGCCCAATCTCTAGAGTAGTTGTGGCTCATTATGATTGGTTGCAAGGCTCTCAATATTGCAATCAACCCTTGGTCAATTTTGCAATCAGCCTATTGTCATAAAAAGACAGGTCTATATCACCATTATAGGTCCAAGAGAATCTTCCACTAAAAAATTCATTGTAATTTCGATTTATGTAATAAAATTTTGGAAAAATATGCAATCTTTCCAAACTCTATTGCTGTACATGGAAAAAACTCCATTTTCAAAAATCTTGCACTCCAAATATGCATAATTGGTTGTTTATCAGAAATGGGTTGCCTCCCTTACTGGATTCACTTTAATAATTTCAAGACGAAAAGAGGCCTAAATTTTTAATTGTAACTTTATAAAATCATAAAACACTTTGTCATCCATTGGATGAAAATTCATACAAATTTCTCTTCATCGTCCAGCTTCCGGGCTTGGTTGTTTCTTGGTTCTTTTCAATGAAGTGGGGTCTTCCCAATTGTTAAAAAAAAAATTCATATAAATTTGTCTACATTCTGCATGCAGTGCAATTATGGTCTACCATCACGCATGTTCATAAATATTCGAAAAACAACCCATGCTTCGCCCATATCAGACCCATTAAACAACCTATTTCTGGTCAGACAGTAAGACTAAAATCAGCTATAAACAAGTCTTTGAAATTTCTATTGAAAAAACACGCACAATAAAAATATTGGGAAATGGCCCTAAACACAATATACGAAAGATGATCATGGTCCCACTCACAAGCGAGGGATCTCAAAAAAAAAAATTTAAAAACTGAAAGGATCTTGCGGTCATACTTTTGTATCCACACTATTTGAATCTGTAGCTAAATCCGAAACGACAAACCAATACACCCTTCTCCAGGAACTGCCACTCTTTAGCTTAACTCCGGGTCGATGAGGTTGGCATGATCTGCCGGCTTCTCAATACAAACTTCCTCCCAATCACCTGTTTCTGCATCACCATCGTAAACATTACTCCATCAAACTACTGAATGCACCTGTATTAGAATTAAGAACTATTCCATGATACAGATCAAAATGAAAATGGTTTCTATACAAATCAGAATGCACTGAACGTCCACTTACCAGCTGTCTTTAATGTAAGCGCCACAACTGCATCATTCTCCACCTGCGAATAACACAGAAGTTAAGTTTAGGGTTGCTTCCTTGGAATTACATATTTCCTACTGCTTTACTCGAAATTGCAGTCTACTGACGTGCTCTTTCTTCAACAACTAGAACATATGAAGCCATGCAAATGGCAGCATATGAAAAAACTCCTATGAATCATGGCAAGGAATTCCGATTATATAAAAAAGACTCAAGCAGTTGCTTAAATTAAAAACATAACCATTTCAAAACCAAAAATTCTACAACAACTAGGAACATAAGTAGCCATGTAGTTATGCAGGTGATAACAAATCCAAAATTCCTATGTAAGATGGCACGACTTTAAAATCTTCGAACTTTCAGCAAGAATTTCAAGTGTACCAAAATTTCAATCCTAAACCCAAAGCAAGCTTGAGCGATCTCTTTCAGCTAAAAAACAACTAAACCTACCAATACTTTGCAACAATTTACTTCACAAACGCTTTACCTTTTGATCGGCAAGAGTCTTGTTGTCATCAAGAACSGCATGTGCAGGGAGTARCACRAGGCGCTGCTGGTCCACGGGCACATCACTCAACGCATGCAGTTTATGCTTCGTTTCGACCACAGTCTCGGAGGGATCACAATGAAGAAAATACGTCGTTTTCTTGCGCTTCACTCTGATAAACATCGCCTAATCACATCCGATCAACAATCTCAGCCAAAACACAAGCATTTCCATTTCCCCTCCCCTGATACACCTCGAGCAGTCAAAAAGAAAATCAAACCACCAAAGCCTACTACATCCATCTCCCGCAACGATTTCGCTGAACTCACATCAAACAAATCCACGAATTAGGGCAGAAATCCGAACCCCACATTTGAAAAGGGGAACGGAGCACAAACCATGATGGGGAGCAAATGCTCGAATGCGAATGCCGAAACCTTCCCAGAAAATTTTACACAGCAGAGATTCTACAGAAGTTCGAGAGAAAGGACAGCACGAGCGAGCGAGAGTTGTGGAAGCTTCAGCAAGATCGGCGTGAAGCTGGCGGCTGGTGTGACCGTGAGAGTGGTGACATCACTATAACAAAGGATGATTTTGTTTATATGTACAAGATAAAGCAATATTTTATAAAATTTTCATTTTGCCAATCCAAGTAAGAATTCCTTATTTAGTATAGCTAAGAGAGACTAAAGTCAATTCCAAGCATTAATTCCAAACCTCTCATTCAAAATTAGCCAAACCATGGGTTTGTATGACAATGCCATAAAATAACCTAATTTGACCATGATTGCTAAATCAACTCCCCCACATACTTTTGCCTAACCCATAACTTTGTAAGTTGTGTTTTCACAAGTATTTTTTTTTCATTTTTTATGAAGTGCCAAAGTGGCCATATAAAATGTTATAGTGGCATTCCAAATTTCAACATTCATCCATATATTGGATAGAAACTAGCACATATGACATGTCCATAAATTTGTTTTCATTTACAATTTGGCAATTTCATCCAAGATTTCTTAATTTGAAGTTTTGTGGCAAAAAACTTCATGATTTGTTGCCATTTTTTATCCATAATCTTTTTTCTGATGCAATTTGGTACTAACACTATAATGCCAAAAAATGCCCTAATTGTCATTGAGTGTTSAGAATCTTAAGAGTCAAACTACTTACCAGTAATTAAAAACATCAAAGCATCCCCACAACAACATGGGGAAGCAACACTTTAAACTTCATGTGCCATTGATCTTCTTCTAATAAAAAGGATCAATGGTGCATAACGTTTAATGTGTTGCTTTCCCGTGCCGGTATGGAACTGCCCTCAGTTACACAAACACCTTTTTTGAGTAAATTATTCTTTGGTTCTATTTTTGACATGATCCTTTCATAATCTATTTTATCTACATGATGTACACAATAGTTTGTGAGCATTTCATTGAAGTCTGTACTATAAGKTTGAGGCACGAGTAGTTGATCATTTTAGCCATTTTGCAACAAATTGTGAGTAGTATGAGGTGGTGGAATTTTTCCCATGTAGGAAGATAGAAAATATTGATATTGCAAATTTTTCACAATTTTATTTGCAAAATTGAAATTACTATGAATTTTGGAAGCCAAAAAGTACATTTCACTAGTAGCCAATGTCTAGAGTCTTCTTATTCCAATCATTCTAGAATTACTTTTCCACTCACTCCTTCCTACTTTCTTGCTCACTACTAAAGGACATGCATTAGGAAAAGTTTGAGGTCTCCGAAAGGTTGTTAGAACGAATCAATTGCAAGGCCTTGTGACATTACAAAATTTTTTTTAATTAAATAAATCAATTAAATTAAATAAAAAATTTATTGAGAATCTGACGTGGCACTGGTAATGCCATGCAGTATTTCAAAAAAAAAAAAAAAAAAAAAAAAATTGGGTTGGAAATCTTTTCCAACCTATTTGTTGAAAACTAAGCGTGGCTAACAATTGGTGATCAAGAAAGACACTACAAAGGTGATTTGTGGATTAACCATCTTCTTCTTTTGAAAAATGAATAATATCATGGTGTTGGAATATACAATACTATTTAGTCAACATATGAATTCAAGCAATTGCCCCCCAAAATTTAAATGAAAGAATTTTCTTTCCCATTTGACAATCCTATATGAAGTCATTCAAAAGATACTAAAGATTATCATCAATATTTTAAGGTAAAAGAAATACATATTGTAATGGAGAGGTTAGCGTCAATATAACAAAGAACATCCATTAGTGCTTTGCCAAGAAAATGTGACAATTTGGTTCTACTTTGAAGCAAGATATTGTCTTTAGTGGTCCAAAAACAAATCCCACTACAAGGACACATTCAAAATCCTWTTGTAAGTGTTGGATCTCATAGAACTATCCATTGTACTACATATTACAAAGTTTCATTAAGATTTAGTCAAGGTGTTATCTCAAGATTTTCTCAGAAAGAGGTCCACAAGGGAAGCAACAATCTCTATATCCAATATATTTCAATTAAGTACTCTCCAAAACAGATTTTAGTTTATAGAAAAGAATGTAAGCTTATTATGCCTAATTATTAGGATTATTAGGATTCTTTGCCAAATAATTGATTGAAATTAACAAATGTGATTTGGGAGATGACTAAGAGTAGAAAGTTTCATTTTTTCYTTACAATTAAAACATCTCAATGATTTTGGCATCTATTATGAAAAATAATTTTTACTGCCCTTAACCTTTACATGTTTTAGTCGCCCAACATATTATACTAGTAGAAAATTCAGTTTTTCTGTTGATTCGGTCGCGTTGTCCCTGTCACTTTTTGACAGAAATCTGTTGAAATCAACAGATTTCTATCAAAAAGTGACCGGGACAACACGACCGAATCAACAGAAAAACTGAATTTTCTACTAGTGAAATTATATCCCCTAAATGAGGTGGGACTTGGTCAAAGTTTTTTGACATAAAGGGATAGAAGTTCTCAATTGTCTTTATACTTTTTTCCCTAAATATAAGTTTCTTTAATGAATTTGTATTAGATGACAAATTTTTAAATGTATGAAATGTACAAACAAGTTATTAATACCACAAAAATGCTTGTAAAGAAGTATACACATTAGTACTTTCAAAAGACATAGTCTTTTTTTATCAACATGCATAATGTCAAAAGCAATAAGAACCGCTCACATTTTAAACAATAGACTCAAATTGAAAAGTAGTTCATTACTATCATAGAAAAACTATTGTCAAAAAGAACCAAAAATTTTGCATTGAAAATAAGATATTTGCCCTTTTAACGCCAAGAGGATCACCGTGGAAATCATGAATTCTAATATCGTGAGAATCATTGGTTTTAATTTTTTCAAAAGTAAGCATTGGAAGTCAACATAATGTACAAGATCTTCCCTTTTCACACAAATTTCTAAGAATGAATAGTTGCAATTCTATCCTACTCAAGAAAATGCTTTATCATTCATCGACCGAAAAATGGCCTTAATATCATCTAAAGGTTAAATGATTGCCATGAAATCAATATCATATCCAAAAAGAATTAAGATTTTCTTGTATGATCAATACAAGAAAATGCTCTCATTCATCGACCAAAAATTGACCTCGACATCATCTAAGGGTTGAAATATTGCCCTGAACTCAATACCATAACCAAAAGGAATCAAGATTTTCTTGTATGATCAAATACAAAGGTGATGAGATAAGTTCTAAGGGATATTCTCTAATGTTAAAATAATCTGGCAAATCAAGTCACATCAGCCTTGTGGCTTRGTATTGCAATAGTGGTGAAAAACTCAAATTTAGGGAGGAGAAAAAACTCATTGTAACTAGATTCTTAAGGACTGTGTCTAAATAATATCATTTAAAAAATAACACAAATCTAAATCCTAATTTAAATCTACAGAATCTAAATGCTCATGTAATTCTCAAAAGTATTCATAAGGTCTAACAAAGGATCAAAAGTGACACATACTTCCCCAGAAGCTGAACAAGTTGCCCAAGTTGCTCAGAGTCCCGTGGAGCTACATAAGTCTTTGCCTGTGGTTTCTTCGCAAAATGCGCCAGACACGCGAAGCACGGACCGGAGGTGGAGCTCAAGGCACCGAGCTATGAGGTCAGGTGTATACCACATCCCACATCATGCTTCCAGATGTCCAGTGTCGGTTCTCCAAGTAAAGTATCCACTTTACTACTAAATATTTGATAGGGATTGAATGGCATGTGGCAAACTTGTATAAAAATAGAGTGTGATGAGAGCAGCTCCACCTCTTCAACACGAGAAGGAATGTGAAACGGTTTTGATATAATGAAGTTCAGTTGCGGGCGAGTTGTATCCACACTTCACCCCGAGGCTATGCTTTATCCAATCTCGTTTGACATCAACATTGACATCATCAAAGATGTCAAGGAAAGAGAATGATTCCTCCATAGTCAAAAGACTTGAATTACAGCATGAGCTCCAGCATGGTATGAAAAGGCCCCAACAATAGTGTAGGCGGAGCATTGTAGCATTGCCCACAAAATCTAGGAAAGTCATAATGACAATATTGTGAGGACCTAAAACACCACCTTTGTGCTACAATCATGATACAATGGTGGTCCCATCTCAAGTGAAGGGTGCGGCAGAACTGTTCTAAGAGATCATGGTTGGCAAGAAGGGAATGAGTCAAAAATCAAGAAAAATCTTGTAGGAGGTGAGATAGGGAGATTCGTGGAAGATAATTTTAGACAATTATAATATGTTGAGTTGATGGGAAGGGAAGTGATCTTGCTAATCATTAGGGGGGATTCGAAGGCAATAGAAAATTGTTTTAGGCCCAATCCCAACGTTGAGAACCAACTAGTACTTGCTAGATTAAAAATCAAAATCAAAATTAGTAATTTTAAATTTTTAGCTTTTAAAAAATTTATTTATTTATTTATTCAATATTCATTCAATATTATTAGTAAATGTGGCAGTCTTTTGACCACATCAAATTGCTCGTATGGCAAAGTTCCTAAAGTTTTCACAATCCAAGAACTTGCAGTCTTCAAAAGGTGTCAAAAATATGACATGCATAGAAATAAGGAGAGTTTAGAAAGATTAGAACTTGATCTCCATAACCAAAGTCAATTTGGCTATTTTCTATGAAAACTACTTGACTCTATTTAGATATCAAGTTAGGTCCAAGCATGTAATYAGCTTGTGAGAAGACTTTCAATTTGTCAGTCATGCCTTGTCCACTTGCTCATTCATCATTAATTAAAGAGTACATGCATTGTTGCTTGTACACATCTACAATCTATGATGTAAAATTGAGAGGGTCCTGAACTCTTGAATGAAAGAGCTTCCTTTTGAAAAGTATGTGGCATTTGTGACCATTGCTTGAGTAATGGTTGGGCATGGAAATTGTTGAAGATCTAGTAAGAGATGKTAGGGACTGCAWTGGACACACCAAGGTGCAAGTACTCTAACCATTTTATCTTGGATCATTGGCATAAACTATTTAGTCTAGAGTATTCAATAATCAATGCTTGTTTTTATGTATTTGATGTTCCAGCCAATTTCTTTGTGTCAATTGTCAACCATTATATTGTGTTATTTGTAGACCATTTTTTGTGTCATCAATTTTATTTTCATTATCAATGTTTACCTTTGTATCATTTTTAAACAATTTTTATGCGAACATTTCCATGTTTTCATTCATGAATGCTCTCCAATTGATCTTTTAGTTGTAATATTCCCAATAAAGCATTTACAGGAGAAAAAGTACAAACCTCAAGAGTCTAAAGTTTTCTCCTCAATTTAACTATTTGTACCAAGGGGAGGGGGTATAATTAACTATATTTATATAATTGTGGCATTTGATATGGCAATAGACTATAAATCTAACATTTGTGAAAGCTATATTTTATGTATTGGTTTTAAAAGTCCAAAATTTTCTCCTCTTAACTCTTAACCCCTAAAGTCCCATTGTCCCCTCGAGGGACAAATTGGATTTTGGGCAGGTTCCTGTGACTTTGATTTTTTATGAAACTTTTTGAAACTTTTTCATAAGATAGAGAAACTGATTAGCTTTTGGGGAATATAATTTTTATTTCAATTGGTGCTTGGGAGCAAAAGTTATACCACAAAAAAACCAGAATTAAACTCGGCGGGCAATAGAAAAAAATTTGCGAAACTCAAAATTAAATTTTTAAATTTTTTCATGAAATGATATATTTTTGTCTACATATGAAGCTTTGATTCATTCTGTTTGGACTAGTAATGAGAAAGTTATGGACAATCTAAGCATCTTCTTGAAAAAAAACTTATAGGATTCATTTCTAAATCCAATTTTCACAATTTTTCAAAAACAAATGTTGAACAAGGTGAGTTTACTTTCTAGAACAATCTCACCATTGGGATTATTGTGTTTTAATCCCATCCTAGAGCTATTGACCATTTAGTTTTCTTTCAATCTTGGACCTACTTCTAGTTAACAATTTTTTAAAGATTGAAAATCAAGTATATGTTTTTTGAACTTATTTACTAGAATTTCAACTCAATTCTTCAACATAAAAAATTTTAAATTCAAAGTCTGTAGTGCAAAAGATTTTGACAAATGGCGGTCAAAGTCATCTGAAATTGCAAGCGAGTGTTCAAAAAAGTTTTCTTTTTCCACTTTGAATGCTAATATCTTCCAATCTATGCGGTCAAACTTCATGTAATTTTTACCACATGATCTATGACAACTGAAGTACAAGACCCTAAGGTTTGATTTAAATAAAAACTTGTTTTCTTGTTTTCTTGGGTGAATGCAACAAAAATGGCAATTTTCAGTGGTTTTTGACAGAAAAATGGCCTTGGGAATTAGGGGTTGAAGGATCTAGGCACAATTTAGACAGAAATTGATTCTTTTTGGTCAATGAGAAAAAGGTTAATTTTTCAAAATTTAACATGTACAAATGTAACTACTAAATGACCATGGCCTTTTTTTTTTAAAAACATACAAAACTTCCACTTCAATTGCAAAGAGCAAAAAATTTGAAAATTGTTTTTTTGCACATTATTAATGGTAGCATTTGTGATATTACAGAGGGAGTTATGATTTTAGTAGTATGATGATTCTTTAGACACAATTACCTATGGTTTTAAAGTCAATTTATTTTACCAAGATAATTATAGACTTCATATAATTCATTAAATGATGATATTTTGAATAAGTTTCTTTATGCACAAAATATTTTTTCTGAAATTCAATAAGAAAATCAAATGATTGTGAAATTTCATAGTTTAAAGTGAAAAGGTAATTACATCAATTAGAATATAGAACCTATCTTTAAAATGAAACATCTTACAAAGGTTATTTGCACTATCCACTATCCATAGTCCATAAGTAAGTTATGAGTGGCCAAATTACTTGCACACGGACTATTCAACCAAGATGGTCTCCAAGACAATATTTTTGTTATTACTACATTAAAATACTTTGATATTGTTACTGAAAACAAAGGTTTAAATGAGAACAATTTTTTTATAATATAAATTCTAAAATGCATTTCAAAGTAGAAAATAACCAAAATATGAATGAAGTAAGAAAATGTATTGTCAAAGTTGAATTCTTACACTTGGAGCTTACAAGTGCAAAATCATCAAATTTTCAAAATACTAAGCTCAAAGAGTGCATATGTCACGCCCCTATCTCCTTAGGGTGTCCGAAGTGCCTTGGTGAGCAAGGGGACCTTGGGGTTGACTCCCAAAGCCTTGGAAAAGTCTAAGAAGGGAGAAATGAGAGACTCCCGAGCAAACAGGGCGCAATAGCGCCCTGAGTTTGACAAGCATGGTAAAGTGCCATACATGCTTGAAAAGATTTTGAGAAGACGCTTCTAACCATCCAAAGAACGCGTGATTTAGACTTGTGAGTCAAAAGTTATGGACGTTCAAAGTTGAGGGTGTCCCGGTGGCGCCTGGACACTTAAGGGTTAGGAGTGAGGGGTTCCCAAGGGTCCCCTCTATGAAACATGGCATGTAGCATATCATTGGAAAGCTATGAAAGGATGCTAGAATGACAAGCATTACGAGGTTCTAAGCTATAAGTCAAAAGTTATGGCCAAGAGAAGGGTCGTGGTGAAGGCGCGACGCCTCCCCAGGTGAACCCGAATCTTTGGAGGACCATAACTTTGCAAGAACTTGTCCAAATGGGACAAGTGAGCAGTTCATCGGCATCTACTCGTTGCTTAGATATTGAAAGTGTGCTCGCACGTGGGATTTGGTGCTCTGGTTGCAAAGTTACGCCGTTTGGAAGTTCAAGAGTCCAAACAGGGGTGTAACTTGGGATTTGGGGTTGGAAGTGGGTGGTCTTCCAAAACCAAAGGTCATGGGGTGCCCCCCTTCGACCTAGGAGGGGGGGGGCTACCGAATCCTACAAAGGGTACTATAGGAGGGGTTGGTCTTCCTCTTGGAGCCTTGGTGAGTCCTCGTGACTCATGGTTGGTGAGGTTGGTGATGCAACTTCACCACAACTTCCAAGGCACCATGGGACACTTGTGTAGGTGTCCTGTGGCACTGGGTGAGTGGAGTCCCACTCCTTGCTAGGCCTTTGTTGAGGTGTCCCGAGTTGTGAGTCCCGATTAATATCGAGGTGGAACTAAGTAGCAAATACACAACAGGCCTAGGATGGAGTTGGGGTGACACTCAAGGGCGGTTAGCACCAGTAGGGAGTAGTGCCTCCACAGTGTGCTTCGACATCAATGGAAGTTCCACCCCATGCCACCAAGTGGCATGCCAGGTGTCATGTGTGAAGTGCGTGCTAGTAGTCCCGGACTGGGACTTAGCAGGGTGAGTTGGAAATGGGGACTAATATTGTGGGTGCGTGGCATGTGCAGTGTTAGTCAGTGGTGACCCAAGTAATGCTGAAGTTGAAGAGTGGTGAGCCCTTTAAGCTGTGCAGGACTTCTAAAGGCTGGTTGAAGCTGTAAGGTGTTACTAAGGCCGCAACAACATAGGAGATTTGATGATAACGTGCATTTTGAGCACGTGTTACATGAAGTCTATGTAGGTAAACTTTGAAGATTACTATAAGGCTATCTTTATCAAAATTTCTTATTTCATGTACCCTATTTTTCTTTTAAAAAATTTCTTGTGTTACTTATGTGTATCATATGTTCATTATAAATAAAGAAATACAAGCATGATATGTTTCTTAGAATTTATACACAAATATATGACGGAAAAATTTAGTAGTGAAAACTGTTAATATATAAAATGATATAGATAACAAGAAGAAGAACATTTACAAAGTAATTTCAAATGCAATCCTCATAAAAACYAGTACAATGTACAAATTCATACATAAACAATTACATGTATGAATTTAGGGTAATTAAACAATGTTTAGCGTGTGTTAACAATTACAATAAACAATTMTTWTAAGRTTTTCAAAAATTTAAAGTTGTATAGTAAAAAGCTTAGGATTTATGCTCAATCTTTTAGACCAAAAYGTATTTATATTACAAAATTCAAATCTTGAAAATTGAACAAAAASAAAACAAACTTGGCACCCTCATGACTGCATCAATGCAATGCACAAATATGACATCAGAAAACTACAACACATGTCATCCTCCACGCTTCATCAACTAAAGTTGTATGCTTATTATTGAAAGTATAGAAAATATTAGATCTTGCCTTGGTTACTTCTAACAAGCGTATTGCAGTTCTAAAAAAATTAAGTTTTCGTTTTCTTTTAGCAAGGCTATTTTATTAAATGAAACAGATATTCAATATTATCCCCTATCCTTCATTATTTATAAACATTGAATACTTCATTATGGTGATGCTTTTTTACTTTCAAGAATTCTCTAAATTTTAGATCCAAAGAAATCATAAAAACCCTTCATTTCATTGCTSAGTAATAAAAATAATAGAAGTGCATTCCGTGAGACACTTAGAGTGCAAACTAAAATTGAAAGCTATTGGTCAATTTTAGGTACAATTATAGTTAAAAAAAATGAGTCATATTTTATGCAAAAATTATACAAAGAAACATACGCTAAGATGCCAATAAAGTGTATAATGGTACTATTTGAGTGCATCATCAATAGAGCCATGCCATAGTGRCACAACAAATTATAAGCATAGAGTTATTGTAGCAAATCCCTTGATTTTGCAGCTTTTGTAAGGTGTGATGAACTCCAACGCAAGCTCACTATATAAAACATGACATAAACTTAGTCTGTCATGGCACTTTTTATCCTAGTGGCAAGCTCCAATGATGGACCTTAAATAATGGCCAAAAATGTGGAGCAAAWCATTTTGGCTTAAAATTTGTCATTTAGACATTGACTAAATATTTGGTGTGTAGATTGTAGAATATTGCACACAACAAGTATGAACAATATAGTGTATAAGAGACCCTTTTCTTATAATCCTATACTGAAATTCAAGATGGTGAGCCTACATTGGATCCTAAAATTTGTCTTACCATGCTCTTTTCTCAATACGTTTGTGAAGTTTTGGCCAAATTTTCATCATTGGTAGGTAGTCACCTAAGAACAACATGCAAAGATAAGATCAATCTAATTACATCCAAGGGGGCTACACCCAAAATCACACCCTACTTAAAATTGTCATTATCACTTTGAATAACTCTTTTAAATCAATATGTACCTACAAGGAAGAAATGCTCTTAGAACATCTACTAGTACCTAAAAAAAACTTTGACCCTTCATAATTTTTGCATACAATATCCAAATGTTGCCGTTTTCTTTGGTGCAATGCAACCTCCTTTGACTTGCCAACAAAAAATATAAATATTTGTGTAAAACAATGTACCAAAAAGTTTCAGATTGCATTATTTTCATAACCCCTCCAATTTTATTGGGGGGTATGAAAAATAATCAAATGTGGAAATAATTTGAAACCCTAGTACCTTCCACTTTTATATTTTTCAAAATAGAACTTACATGACAATCAATATGGGTTAATTGGTTTTTGTATTCTTTCCATATCCGTATCCGTACTGTATCCATATCGTATTGTATCCTAGTATTCATATTCCAATATATGTATTCTAATATACGTATCCCAATATTCATATCCCAGTTGTCGTATTCCAATATATGTATTCTAGTATTTGTATCCCAGTATTCATATCCCAATATTTGTATCCCAATATTCGTATCAAGATCAATGGTAGGAAAAGGGGGGTAATTTAAAAAAAAAATCAACGACCTATGATTTTTTGGAGAGAGGGGGGACTAATGCAAACTAGGAGGTGGGACGCCTCTTTTTGGCACATTGTCAAATATAGTAATAATAAATAGGCACAATAACAAAAAAATGGCGCGCTTGGAGTTGCACTCTGAGCAGGGCGTGTCGATTCTGGTAGTGTAGATTTTTGGCAGTGTGAGTCTCAATGTACGTGACGTTGCGTGGTTTTGGTGTTGAGAGTGGGCGGCGAGCGTGGTGCGCGCAATGGCCGTTTCGGAGAGGGAGGGAGTTCGAGGTTGAGCAAGGATATCGCAGGAGGTGGGGTTGGCCGGTGCTTTATTTGACCGGTTTGAAATTCATTCTATTTTCGATTTTGAGTTTAACGTATTTTGGGTTTTGCGTGTTGCCCGTAGGCAGCTCTACAGAATTTCTCCTTGCGCCCGGTGATTTCAACTTTCAGTGATGGCGACGTCTGAGGGTCGTCTATGGTCATTTTCTTTATGTTTGAAGTCGAGGGTGAAGTGAATGGCGCGTTGATTTGAGTTTTGTTTCCATTGACTTGATTTGTGGGGGCGAGAGCTTGATATCTGAACGGGGATGATGGGAGCCAGCTCCGGGATTTGTAGATCTGTGACAGGTTGCAGGTTTAACTACCTAGCCTTACTTGGGTGACTTGCGAAGATCTCCAGGGTCTGCAAGTCACTGACCACGCACTCAGGAAGTCTGTTTTTTGGGGAAATAAACTGGATTCTCTCCATATGGCAAATGGCCCTTTTTCATTCACTCTTATATACTTCGCTGTTAGTGCTGAGATACCTAGGAGCCGGACGATTCAACACCCAAACCCGTTTCTTTATGGATCGTGAGTAGTTCTTCAGTGTAGCGCACAATTCAGTGCGATTCTGCTGCTGATAAGGTCTAGGCTTGTCAGCATTTTCTCTCGTCATTTAACTTTTGATTGCAGAGCTTCGACGCTTCCATTCTGCGGTTGGGTAGCTTCAGAGAATATTGTGTAAGAGCGGCGACACTTTCCGGGGTAGTTGAATGATTGAATGATTGAATGATTTTCCTGCTGAGGAATGGGTCAGCCAGTACGTCATCAACAGGACAAAGAGCGCGAAAGTGAACTTTAGTGCTGGCTTTTGCGCTGAGTGTCCTACACTGTTTCTYTCCCTCCCCTAGGTTTATTTCTAGCACTGCAAAAAGGGCACAGGTCCCCTTTTGTGGATCAGTACGGCACTACGCTACAAAATGTGTGCCCATAGTAGAATTTGAGAACTTCGGAACGGGTTGGTGTATGTACTCCCAATACGAAATCCTGCCAATCTCTAGGTCCCCCCCGCACGTGTAGAAACAGTCATAATCTTACAATTGGATGTTGGTTTCATGGCCTCTGCAGAGTGAAGAAGCCACAGCATGCCACCGACAGACCGCAAGATTCACAGTGACGTCTGATCCAATGGCACCTTCCTCGAGGAGTGATTCATTTTCCAAGAGAGWGGATCCACCACAGAGAARTGATTCATTYTCCAAGGGATTGGAACCTCCACGTCGCGGCTACCTGAGTTTGTCACTGAAGAACACCGTTTTCGGCATCTTTTTGTTATGCAGTTGCATCTTTCTCCTCGTCCGCGATGTGCGGTACGCTCCCCTGGTCTTTCGAATGTTCCAAGAGGATCAGGCGTCTGCACTTCCCGGGGTCGTAGGTCCTGAACCTCGGCATCYTRTATACCACAATGCCACAGATGATCAGAAWTCCAATCAAGATTTCATGGTTGCGAATTCTCAGAACTCTACATCAGGTGCACTCTTGTCTCCCCTTTCACTGCAACCATACTCAGATGCTTAACCCCTAAATGTTTAACTCAACCATATCGTGAAAATAATGGAGCCAAATTTATGATCTCCAGAAGTTGCAAAAATAAATGTACGCGTTGTTCAAAATATTAATAAAATTGATCAAAAGAAAGTTTCCGTATAACCTACTCAAAGCTGTTAGAAAAGATTATCTGGCCTTCTTGGTCCTTTAGGGGTGAATTTGTTTCATTTCTGCGGATGACGGTTTAGGGTTTAGGGTGATGAAGGCGGCTCATGCGTGGGTGCTACAGAAACAGATGAGGCTCTTGCGGACATCGACTTGAGTGTGGAAGAAGATTTCACTGTAGAAGAAGAGTTGGGAGAATCAAATTCTACAAGCACAGATGAGTCTGCGCCTGACTCGAATGCTCCTCTCACATCCGCAATTTCTGAGAATGAAACGAGAGTGGACTCAAATGGCGGTATCTTTGGGTCTGAATGGGACATACCTAGAGCTATTCCAAAGACCTGGACACCACCGAAGCGATGTGCAACAGCGGAGGAGATGGGGAAAGAGACACAGGGTGATACTAGAGCTGCCAGCTTGCGGGTACGCGCCTTGATCCAAGAGTGGATGGCTGAGAGTGGCGCAAAAAGGGTGTCCAATCTTGCAGGGGCGGAGTTTTGTCATCGGGGATTTGTAGTTGGGGAACCGATGGAAGATGGATTCGGCAACAATATGTACAAGGTGCTCACTGCAGCCGGGGTCGSCATCATGCTCAACCGGTCACTCATCATAGGTAGGGCAATGGGTGTGGATTGAATYGGAAATTGAACGCACTGCAAGGATTTACTAGAGATTTATCAATGACTGGTTTTRACTGTCAATTGTGCAGCGGAGCGTGGAAGTCTTAACCCAAACTACTCACGCCGAAATCCGCAAAGGAAACCTGCGTTCGGGGATTACCTGGAATTCTCCGACGAGGCGTTCACGATGCGAGAGGTCCGGCGTCTGTGGGCCGTGCACGAGTGCGCAACTAAGCACAGACGCGCTCTCGTAATTCACAACGACTCGYTGGAGAAGGGGTTTCAGCGAACGAGCTGCATTTGCGACGATTGGACCAAGCTCGCTGCGCCGATCCTGCATTTCAGAGGCGCAATTGGCTCGGGCGCCATACAACTCCTCTTGAAGAACGCGCACCCCGCCATGCGGCGGGCAGCTGCGAAGCTGCTCGGCAATCCCGCCATCCCGAGCTCGCGTCCCAACACGTTCGGGGAGCTTTTCCGGGCCTTGATCGCGCCGAATGCAGACATCCGAGAAGCCGTGCAATGGGCATTGCAGGGAGGACCTGATCCTGATATSACACTGCACCTGCGTATGCTCCACAGCCGCACCAAACCGGCTCCGGCAGCTGCAACCTCTTGCATCAACCGCATTCGTCAAACCCTTAATCGTAATCAACTCATCAGGTAATCCCTAATCCTGCACTCTTGAGTAGATTTTCTTTAGCTATGATTAGGCTCCTGATATCGCATTGCATCTGAGTGCTCCATAGCCGCACAAAATCAGTGCTAGCATTAGCATCTCTCGTATTCGACGAATCCTTTGCACTAATCAGCTCACAGGTAAGCCCTAATTTTTCACTTCCGAGAAGATCTGCCTTAAAGGCTTCCGATGATGACCGTGGTAGTGGTGATGTGTGCAGAAATCGTCGYCCGCGCGTGGTGGTGGTGACCGACACGCCGGCCATCATTTTTCGGCTGCGCAAAGCGCTGGGCGATAGCGTCGATGTCGTACGCTTCGATTACCTTGCCTACGCAAAACAAACCRCAAATCGGAGCGAAGTSCTGAGCTTGAATTACGGCGTCCCGAAGACGAAGCTACGGTTACGCGACTGGGGCGAGATGCCTCGCTGGGTGGCCATGGTAGACTTCTTCCTGGCGGCGCGCGCGCGCTCCGCCGTCATCTCGGGCGCTTACCGCCGCGTGAGCACCACTTATGCGCAGTTCGTGGGCGCCCTCGCGAACGCCAACACGCTGGAGTCCGAGTCGCCYTGTGTCTATTACAGCAGCCTGCAATCCAATCTTTTGGTCTCAGGATTGGCGACCCAGTCCGGTTGGGGCCACACTTGGCGGCCGTTTGGGGGAAAGCTCGGGTGCCGAAATCAGGAGCATCAGTGCGCTGTCACGGCGCTGTTGCCGTATACGTGGTGGGACGCACCTTGGCAGGCGCCCATCAGCGCGGATGTGAGCAAATTGAAGGGAGTAGCGGGGATTGACGCCCTCGGCCAGGTCTCGGAACGACGCATGGATCAGTTCTGTGAGGGAGCACGACGGCGCGGATCGCTGCCCTCAATTAAGCTGCAGATTCCGAGCCATGACGACGCCATAGCCGAAGGCGCCTCGTGATCTCACGGGAATGCTCGCCTGATAGAGTCCAGGCGTCTTCTCTATTTATCACTGCCTCGCCAAGCACAATGCTYGACTTGCTTGTGCCGCGCGTGGCTGTGACTACCAACAAAATCCTCATTTTCTTCAGTTCACCGTGCCATGGAGCCAGCGATGTTAGGCGAAGCTCCAAGACGGTTTCGGAAACTATCTTCCCGTTCTTGCAAACACAAGGTTTGCCTGTCACTTCCTTGTGAAGAGTTGGCACATTTGGCCACCTGAGCTTGCTCATAGAAGTCTCTTGCTTCTGTTTCAAAATGTGCACTTGGGGACGACCCACTTGAGATTTGCCAAAATTGGAAGTCTGACCTGGGAAGAGGACTAGAATTCAGGTGAGGATACACAATATCATTCTTGGACTTCACCTAATCTAATTTTCAATTTGTGTATGTGTGACCAAAAAATAAGACCATACTGACACACAAATGATGGCTGTCCGAGAAATTTGCTTGGCAATAACTGATCCTACCTCACTGCATTCAAATCTCTTCATAAGCTGCTTTGCACACCAGGATTCAAGACAATGGTAAATACACGAAAGAGTACGGACAACTGAGTTGATTTCCGAGTTATGGATGCATGATATGTGACCATATATTTGAAATAACCAGGAGGTAGAGGGGACAAAGTCTCACCTGCCGGAGACACTTATTTAGGGCAGCAGCTGTAGTTCCAGAAGGCGCCATCTGTGAAAGTATAGCTCCAGATGCTTGAAAGAGGGGCATCGCCGTGTATAAGACAGTCATTGAGACTAATCCGAGGCACAGTGTTTCAGCATACTTCACTCTGTCATTATACAACAGGAGAACGGTAAGTGTTTATAGGAAAACACACAACACTCGAATCATTACATCTAGAATAGCAACAATAATGCATTTAGATTAATCCTCTTCACTTCCTTAGCCCTATGTTCCATAAACAAATTACAAGAGCTGACCTTCAAAACGACACCCCAATAACAATGTATCACAGAATACAAAAATTGGGACATGAAATGCTCACCCCAATGCTAGAAGCCAAGATGCCAAGATGACACCCGCACTGCAAAACCATCAGGCAGGATAATATATGAAACTGCCTATCCTAATTGAAGCAATTCATATGATATGGATCTAGATGAAAAATTGGAAGGGACTGAAATTATGCTATAGACACCTTATCGAAATACCATTATACTGCACAATTCCATAATGAGGCGGACAGAAAACTTCATGATTTCATAAGGTTCTAAAGTCCTCTGATGAAAGGTACAGAACATGGCTGAAATGTTYGCGTCATCCCAATTCTAAACTATTRRATCAGGTATTGTAAWATTCCAAAGCAAYACCCCGTGCGCACCTTCGGAAAGAATCAGAAAGYACATGAAGACATATGGAGTGCAAATTTATGTCCTGCGCATTTCTATACGCTGCAGAAAAGTAAACAATTATGATTCACATCAGTAATTCAGTGTACCAACAGAATTGAATATTACAGCTCTGTATAAACGGAGAAACAAGACAAAATGTGAGAGCAGATAGCACTTTGTCAGAAAATGATGGTTTCGAATGGGAAGGAACCCTGCAATGGCCGACGAAGTGTTTGCACCAATTGATGTTCAGATCAAATTTGCAACTTGGACAATAACAAATTTCATCATTACCACTCACCGAAAGTAACTCGCGCATAACTTCGGAAGAACCATACCCCCAAAAGATTGACCAGAAGGTTCGACACTGCTGACACTATCAAATAATGCCTGTCAATTGTCAAAAAGAGAGAGATTTAACATCAGAATGTGAACAGAGGTTGCCGAATAAGCAAAAACTTCAGTGTGTATAGCTAAGCATCACCAAAGACAGTAACCAAGGTCAAGACTATTTACTTGTGATCCGATTCATCTTGAACAAAGGCGTGCAGAGCTTCCACAGCGAGAGAGAACGAGAGAAAAAGCAGAAAAAGCTGCTCACGCACACAGACACCATGCTGTTATCCTGGAAACCCAGCCACCAAAGGACCTGCCTCATGAACCTCACTGTCATGACTGTTCAAAATATTCAACTRTTTATGTAGTATTGGAACTTTTATTCGAGACTTCTGAGATCATTWGAGACATTTGTAGACTTCCCTCTCACGAGACGASTCTTCACACACGCTCAAAGATACTCATGCTGATTTTGAGGACTTCCACAAGCAGTTTCTCGACTCAAAGAACGCGAAGAGATTAAAATCATGTGTAAATCACACTTACAGCGTTGGTGAAAGCCGCCAAGACTTCTAATCTCTTATACCTGAATTACAAATCAGGAGTAAGGCTCATTAGCACTCTTTGTGGAAGGCTAAAACTTCAACCCTCAGAGTTTAATCCATCTGTGGAATATTGAGGAACACAGTAAATAAATGTCATTGGCAGCTTGCGATAYCCAATTTCAGGTTAACCTATTTGCCAATGATGGAAACCCCAACTACCAAAATATAAAAACTATGGAAGCAGTTTCCGAGCCCACATTACACGAAAGAAGGTCAAGAATGCAGACAATCCACGTACCCGTATGTGTATGCTTTGTCAGGTGGACGATGGGCCCAGGTCATGGCAAAGAGAGAGAATGTGAGCACACCGCATCCGAATGATAAATGAAATGCATCGGACACCAAACCTGCAAAAGTAACAGTTTCCAAAATCAGCAGATACGGAGGAGAGTGCAGGCGAATTGGCAGCCATTTTCCATTTATCATATAAGGGCCMAATCTGTTGAGACCAAATTGTRTCACTGTGCATGAATTTCAAAGTGGGAGGTCTTAGACYAAAATTGAAGGGAAGTAGACAACCCATTTCCATCCAAAGATCAGTGGCCACAGACGTATAGTCATGTTATGATTACCTCTTGCTAACAACTCCAACCAAGCATATRAATGAATGAGCTGATGATGATAACAGAGGTAAATACAGGAGACAGGCCCACGTCCCTGAYGGTTTCAGTATCCTCATCCTAAGAGTCTGAAACTACAGTTACAAAATTCAATAAATCYAAAACGATGACCCGGTGCTCACCTGTGCGGCGTGTGAAAAGCCCGATGAGAAACTCRGTGGCAGAGTACGCCAARTTTAGAAGAATAAGGACCAGAAGYCGTTTGCTTGGCCGATTCCCAGGCCTCAGAATTAGCGCCAACAGTCCCCRGACTCCATCATCTCTATAATTCGCCTCCTCCGAATTCTTTCGCAAAAGTTTCCCGTCTTCTCCATACAGCGACTCTTCTCGCCTCGAACGCGCGCTACTACCACTCATCGGCGTGGCGCCCCGAACCACGGCGTACATGCGACTAAACGCATACGGCGACTTCGACGGGGCGACATGATTTCTCGGGGACCCCAGCGACGGGCCTCGCGTCAGAAACGACGGTTTCCGAAAAAGCGCAGGGTGAGGCGACAGAATCCGGCTCTGCTGCTTCTCCGAAACATACTGGAACTGCGAGGTGGAATCCTGCGGACTGAGGGTGGGAGCGGAAAATCGCCCTGACTGTGGATGCGAAGCAGTAAGCAACGACGATGGAGGGTAAGAAGACGACGACGAAGGCTCCGAGGGCGACGTGAGAGGGAGCGACATAAATCTGACGGGTGCTCCTCCCGATGGAGTTTCCATTGTTTTCTGAATCGATAAGTTTATCCGCCGGCAAGCAGCGACGGCAGCGACGGATCGCCGTCGTCACACGAAAACAGGCATCGMCATCTCCCGGGCACCGATCGCAAAGACGGTCGCCTCCGAATTGTGTGTCTCTTTCTGTCTGTATGTCTTTGGGGGCGAAACCCTAATTTGGGGAGACATGAGCGCAGTGAACGTGAGCACTTTGTTTTAAAATCCATGGACATCGTAGATCTCAGGTTGCGAATTTTTCTGAAGCAAATGAATTTTTATGGCAGTTGCTATTGATTGTCAACTGGCTTGGGGACTTGAACTGCGTCAGCTAAGCTACCCATTAAGGTAGGGACACCCAGAACCGCCAATATTTTAGTGATTAAGTTTATTTCTTAAACCCTTGGCAATGGGTGACTTTAATGCATCAAAGAATACACCATTTGCATATTGTTTAAAAAGTTAAAAAGGGTCAAGGTTTTTTTTGGTAGATATTTTAAAATCGTTTTTTTCCAAAATAGATACATGTTGATTTGGGAAACTAGGACTTTGTGTTGTTTCCTACAATCATCAACAATTGTCTTACACTAGAGAGGGATAGATTTTTTATTTTTTTATTTTTTGGACTTCRAACAATGAAACTAGAACTAAAAAGTGATTATGAAAATAAACTTTGAGTTATAATAATAGTAGAAATCACTTGCTAGCATAACAAAGATTGACACACTCTCTATGTTCCTAATGAGACTTTGACTATCTACTACCTTACAACTAATAATGTAGTTTTTGAAATTGGAGGTTTGGTAACTAGAGGCCTTTTATAATTGTATTTGCATGCTCCAATATTGGTAATATTCACTTGCAAGTATTCTATACGAACTAGTCACAAAACATTGTACTTGTCAAATCCAAGGTTTGCAATATTTAGGGGATTTCTAGTTTATAGCAACAACAACTAAGATTTCTACATATTTGAGGATTTGTTGGTTATAGCATATCTTTCAGGGATTGAATGTTCACTTCTTGATACAAAGTGCCCTAACCATGTGAAAGCAAGCTTTGACCTACATTTCCTAAAAGCTCTTAAGATGGTAGTGATAAAAATATCCTTAAAAGTAATCTCAATCTATGAAATATTCAATTGTAAATATTGCATTAACACTAATCTAACCGTATAGATGTAATTCAATATCTAATTTCATTCACATTTCAAACCCACACTTCTAAGTTCTTAATTAAAATACATCTTCACAAAAGTGCAAATCAAGATATCAATTGGAAGCACTTGGATTTAAATTGTATTCCATACTAGATAAAAAATAAAACCCATCTTGCAAAGCATTTACAAACTGATGAAAAGTTTCTACAAATCTAATCTTTAAAAGATAAAATGTAATTCATGCCAATTGCATTTGATRAAGGATTTCAAGCTACAGGAAAATCCTTCAATCATTGGCAAGTGATACTAGATAATTATCAATGTCCAAGAAACACATCATTGTAATCCATTTGCAAATGCAATCAAAARTAAAAAATTCTTGATGTTTTGGTCACTCTGAAAATACATTTTAATGCTCTTCCTTGGAATCCACAAGATGCACATTGAACAAATGTTCCTTGAGCTTCTTCACATCAACTGGAAAACCACCTTTCTCACACGTTCTCCATTCATAAGTTTTTCCTCCCGTAGTAGAAAAAATGTTGTGTTCCTCAAAATATACAACATGAAGTTGTAGTTTCTCCAATCGACGGTGCATCTTCCCTATAAAGTAATCGCTGAGAGATGGTTCTGAATTTGGTATAAAGCACTTACAAAACAAACACCAATGCTTGTTTGGATCTTCCACACCAGCCTCTCTCAATATCCGTATTTTGTTCTTTTTTGCCTTAGACCTTTTCTTTTTTCCCATCCTACACAGAACAAAAAATACAGATCAAAATACTATTGAAGTACACAAGACAATAGATCAATGAAAGATATGATAACGTAACTTGTCATCTTGTATAGAATAATCTAAACAATACATTGTATGGCCAAACAYATACATAGTGAACCCCTAAAGTTATTCCATAC
This sequence comes from Pleurozium schreberi, assembly GCA_006891605.1. Taxonomy (NCBI): domain Eukaryota; kingdom Viridiplantae; phylum Streptophyta; class Bryopsida; order Hypnales; family Hylocomiaceae; genus Pleurozium; species Pleurozium schreberi. Next base: position 55,107 of record VACF01001613.1, read on the forward strand.
TTGAAGACCTAAATCTACTTTTAAACATGAATCTTGAAAACAAGGCTAAAATCTTCAATTAATCCAGCTGTAGCATAATTTGATTGATTAAACTTCATAGAATACATCTTACTAAAATTTTGGTACTAAAAAACCTCACTGACTAAATTGTACAATCACAATGGTCACATTTCAAAAAGATGTATTTTGAACCCTTCCTCCAACTTGCAACTCTCTATAAAATATGTTGGGAAAAAATAATTTTGAAGTAAATAGAAACCTTTTAACAAAAAATATTTCATATTCATACTTGAAAAAAAATAATAAGTAAAAAGAAATAGAGAACAATTAAAAGTATGGATTTCTTAAAAATTTAGTTATGAAATTGAAATATGACAATCACAATGGTTGTAACTAAATGTTCTAATTAACAATCTAAGTTACACCCTATGAGTTCAGTTTTTAGAAAAGTGCTAAAAACTGAGTAAAATGAAAAGCTTCARGTTGTTTTTTTAAATTCCATAAATGCCTGTAAACTAAAACTCCTTAACTTTTATCTCATTAATCAAAATGAAACAATTCAAAGGTTTCCACATATACATAAGTATAAAATCAATATCAAATTTTTAGTTTCTTTAAAATGACTTTTTCTGAGCTATCCATGCTTCCCAAACACACAAATACATATCATATAGTCGGTAACTAGCGTTTTAACCACGCTGTCAAAAAGCCATAAAAATTGTTGGGCTTTAAAATTACCTATGACGGCATCATGTTGTCTAGACGTTTAGAAAAAAATGCCCTCTGCCAATAGATGGCTGAAAATGCTACTTTGGTCAAACAAGAGCGCTAAGTCAACCTTAATACACATCATTGATGCTAAAATATAAGAGAGGGCTTAATTTTCAAAAGTAYGGAAAAGGGTGATGCTTCAAAGCATCTTTGCGATGCTCCAAGTTTAGTTGGGGCACCACGCAGCCGATGCACTACGCCCTACCCATACTTTGAGCAACAAACTTATTTGGAGAAGGCCTCAAAGCATGCTGAGGCACTGCAAGATAAAGTCGCAGCACCCCTCAGCCGAAGCCCTCTAAAAATATAGAGCCGTTGTTCCGGAATACCATTTGAGCGCAACGTGATCAATAACAATGGCTACTTCTGCAATGGCAACAGCAGCAGCGTCCCTAGAACACTCGAACACTCGAAACGAAACACATCATTGACAAGAGATTTTTCAGCTAAAAAACGTCATYGATGCTAACAGGAAAATTAACGTACGAACAAATGTGACGAGCCACAAGCATACTTCTAACCTCAGATGTAGAAGCATCAAGGATAAAAATAAATAAAAAAAAGCAACAAACCAACGATATGCGCCACACCATTGATTGTGATGCTATTCCAGCCATGTTTTCAGCAAGAATCATCTGTTGTGCGTTACAACAATGTGAATCCAGATTCCTTCAAAATGATGTGCTGTGAGGTTCAAATTGACATCAAACAGGGGGACACACCTCAATGTCCTGTTGCAGCAAATTGAACACACGCCTGCAAGTTCTCAAATTTGGTGCAAAGGTTGCGCTTCTTTACCGCAAGTCTGTTCATCATGTCAGCATCCAAAGAAATGAGTAACACAATATTCWATACGCACAGTTTTCCGGTTGCCAAAAATGAGAAGCTCAAGAGACAACGACAACGACAGAAGCTGTAAATTGAAGCTTAGTACAATTCCACAAATAGTTACGATTTAAAACAAGATTACCAAAATTTGTTGGAAATAAAAATAGYCAACACGAATCAAAACCCAAATACTACATAATTTCTTGCCTTTCCAATGAAGTGGCCCRATACGAAAGGAATTAGAGAAAGTCCCACAGCAATGTCAAGAAGATGAAGAACTGGAAGAATTTAGAGCTTGCTTTTTGAACCTGTTACAGCCAGAATCCAACAACACCAAGATCAATTCAAATCATCTTCAGATCCAATCACCTGGAATCCAATACACGACACTTCACTGTGACACTTGCATTCATTCACAACTCAAAATACAACTCAACTTATGAAGATTTTTCAACTATCTAGTTTTGGAAATCTGCACAGGCTATCTCCTGAGGTGCAAAGTGCACTTGACTTCAACGAATGCATTTCAAAACTTTCTAACGCTATACGGATGCAAGCACATCAGGATTCAAAGAATTTCTTGTTAGTCCATTCAAGTGAGTGATTAGCAAAATAAGATTTGCAGTGTACAGTACATTGGTTGATTGATTCAGAAACTTGTATTTGCTTTCATGATGTTTCTTACTTCGCTACTGCAATCTTGATGGTCTACTTTGGAGCTTCTCATTGTAATCTTGCAACTGCATAATCAGAGGCCATCTATCATGTTGTAGGTTAATTGCAATGGAAGTGAACACAGATCACCTTTTCCATCAAGAATTCACCCTATTTATTGTTCGATCACAAYTCATGAACATTGGTCGTTCAGATTGACCACTGTATTTTTTATGGTCAAAATTTGAGTTCTTAGTACCTTCAGTCGAAACGCAGCTATGCACGCAGCCACAGCCAGCACACGACGAAGCTCTCTAGCAACCCGGGCCTCCAGCGACAACCACGGTGAAACGGCAGTCACCTGATGCAACCACGACAAAGGTCACTCAGCTGAAACCACACGCAGAAAACTCATACTATCGGTCACGCAAAAGCTCCATGCCACCTCTTTCAATCCTGTGTCAATAGCTCCAATCCTGCGTGCTCGATCGTTACTGAACTCCGAACCCTAAGCCCCAATCTTTTGGATTTAAGGAAATGCGCAAGAACTGTGATGATCCYCGATGCAAGAACTAAAACAAGAGATTCTATGCAGGAATGCCGACAACGGCAACAAGAGCAGTGCAGCGCCACAAGGGTCACTCACCTGAGAGAAGATCGAAAGACGAGAAAAAACGTGAAATGAATCCTGTGGATGCACACGAAACGAATGCGGATGCTTGAATTCAGCTAAGATTACAGAGTGCAAGCACTTCTGCACGACCGATACACTCTGACGCTAATTGAAGGTGAAAACGGCGGCGCAGTGGTGAACCTTCGCACGCTGGAACTCAACTCCACTGAACGGTCAGTCAGTGCCCATCAAAATAAAAGCTCACATGGAAGAAAGGGCCGGGCCGAGCCGGGGTGAACTGACCCCCTCGCTCGGGCACTTGGTAAAACCCTGAAATTTTTTATTTTCCACGCATGATAGAATTTGCAAGTTCTGAATTCGTTTTTGCAACCGGAGGTCCCCAATTAATTTAGAGGGATGTACAGGGTAAATTAATTGGGCCCCAAACAGGGGGATTTTTATTTTACGTGCACCCCAATAATTACTTGGAGTGGCGGAGCGAGGTTGGCAGTCCACCCCCAGCCCTCTCATCATCCTGCCGTCATGCCACTTTAGTGTTGAAGAGCCTTTGACCCATAGTGTCTTCACCTTTGAAAATCTAAGAGCATCTGCAATCCAACCCCAGTATAATGGACGGTATCGGGATAACTAACTTTTGAACAGTAAATGATGAGAACATGAAAATTTGTCTCCTTAGAAGTGCTTCCAAAATAATTTGGAGAAGGTATGAAAAAATTTCAAAATTAGACATTGGACAAGTACTTCAAAAGCAAGGTAAAAATCTGAAATTATAGAGGTCTTAGCAAATCACTGTTACCAAAGCAAAATTTAGCCATTGACCCTCTAAATGTAGCAATTTGCCATTTTCTTTGTTTTGATTTGAGAAAGCATCAAAAAAAAAAATTTAAAATCTAAACATAAGATCTTGTACTTTGCTTGTTTGAGATCATGTGGTAAGATTTTCATGAAGTTTGACAATATAGATTGGAAGATATTAGCCATTCAAAGTTGGAAAAAAAAAGTTTTTTTGAACAATGTCTTGCAATTCTAAATGACTTTGACTACCATTTGTGAAAAGTTTTTGCACTACAAACTTTGAACTAAAATTTTTTTTATGTTGTAAATTGAGTTGAAAGTGTACAAAAAAAATTCATACAGAAAAACTTGATTTTCATTCCTTAAAAAATTGTTAAGTAAAAGTCTAAGATTGAACAAATAACTAAATTACAAATAGCTCTAAGATAGAATTGAAACACAATAAACCAAACGGTGAGATTGTTCTAGCAAGCATACTTATCCTTGTCACATAATTTCTCTTGAAAAATTGTGAAAATTAAATTAAAAAATGATTCTCATAAACTATTTTTTCAACAAGGTACTTAGATTTTCCAAAAAACAAGATTGTTCATAACTTTCTCTTTACTAGTCCAAATAGAATGAATCAAAACTTTACATGTACAAATAATATAATATTTTAAGAAAAAATATTTAAAAAAATTGTTTTGACATTTTGCAATTCTTTTTGTGCTTCCCGTTGACCTCCATTTTTGACTTATTGTGCCATAACTTTTGCTCCTGGGTATTGATTGAAATAAAAACTATATTTCCAAAAAAACTTATGTAATTTAAGACTATACAAGCCTACCTGAAGTCACATTTTGTCCCCTATAGGGCCAATGGGACTTTAGGGGTTAAAATAAGTAGTGGATTTTGGCAAGCTTAGTTCCAATTCCATTTTTAAAAATCACACTATACATTAGACTCCCAAATATACACTAAACTATTGAAATTGCTATTAGAGTCCATGTCACACGGTATATTGTGTCTTTTAATTTAATTTAATTTGCCATTTTTTTGTTATTGAAACCAAAAATTAGTTCTTTTTATTCCAAACATCATTTTTCATACAAGTATTGAATTATTCTAATGTACATTATGAAAAAAACTCTTAGTGCAATTATTGTGTGTTTTCTATTTTTCTTCTGATTTTAAAATTTTTAGTTACTAAAGATTATTTTTAAATTTAATTCCTACATTGGTAAAATCTCACATTATCAAAAAACTGAAATATAAATGATATAATTTCAATCAATCCTTGCATGTTTAACCCCTAGTTCTATGACTTTTGTTTTCACCAAAAATGCTCCCAAACTCCTATTTAGTACAAGTAGCAAATTTTTAGTAAAAATGTTTTTGACATATGTGATCGTAGGATCTTGTAGTATGCTAACTTGAGAACTTGTGGTAAAAGTTTCAAAAATTTCCACCGCATGGATTGCAAGATATAAGCATTTCATTTCATTGAGATCATTTTTTGGGCCCTGCAAAAAATAGGGCAGCTGCACTTCACAAGCTCACTTTTCTATGAAAATATGTTCAAAATGTTGGTGCTTTTTTGGATTCTTTGTTCAGACAAGTTGGCTACATGCTTGGAAAATTTTAGGTCATTCGGAATTGTACAACATATAGGAAAAAATAGTAAGTACACAATAGTAGAGAATGATTCAATATACTAAATTGTTGAGAATTTAATTATGGAATTGAAAAATTCCAATCCTAATGGTTTCAATGTTGTAATAATCAATCTACATCCTATGGTTTTATTTTTTTCCCAAAATATTGAAAATTGAGTAAGATAAAGGACTTTAAAGTTTATTTTAGAGTAGAAAATCTATAATCGCCTGCAAACAAAAAAACTCATAACTTTTGATTCATTGCTCAAATTGGAATGATTCAAAGCTTTCCATGTACATATAACTCTATAAAACCAATTTCAAAATTTTCTTTCTAAAAATAATGATCTTTTCAAATCAACCCGGATTGCCCGTTCGAGGAAAAAAGTAACATATTAGGACATGACTTTTGACTTATATTTCTAAATGTCATGAAATTCAGTGCATATGAAAGATGTTCCTCGTCCCCACTTTCTATGAAAATTCGGGCCAAAAATAAAGAAAACGCCACTCACACGTATGTGCCCAAAGTTTCTATGTAGCCAGAAGACACATGTTGGTCTTTTAGGGATTAAAAATCACATTAATTTAGAATTTTCAATTGAAATTTTGAAAAAAAAAACATCTATAAAGACAACATTTTTTAATCAAGAAAGATATCTAAAATTTACCTATTAATTATTTTGAGAATTAATTTATCTTGATAGTGGTGATAAGAAGGTAATTTCTAAAGGTATATTAGGTGCAAAAGATAAATGAATACTTGAAAGAAATTCACGATAATCATCATTGGTACTTGTTCCTTGTGAAAAAACGTCAAAGTAATTGGATAGGTTTTTATATTGACAGAACATAATCTCATGCGTTAAACATAATTATAAGATTGAGCTTAATTGTAATTTAAAATGTTGAGTCGTGTCAGTCTTGCAGCAACCTTCATTGGTTGTTTGTATTGCTGCGACCCTCATAGGTCATATGTTTCCAAAAAAAAAAATGTAATTTAAAATAATAAATTGAATTCAATAAAGATGTTTGATCATACGACAATGGAATTGAACTTTGATAATGTGGAAATATATTTATTTAAGTGGGAATGCATGTATTTCATGACATACCATATTAACATGAGAATCTTTGTTTACTTAAGTGAGAGTATAGTGGATTTTTTCTATTTTTTTATTTTATTGATAGCATTTTGGTTGTGTGAAAAATGCAAGCTAAATGACAGAAGAGAATTTTCTTGGCATACACATAACATTCATTAGCAGCACTACTAACTACCTTCTCCCCACGAAATGGTATGGAATATTCCACATCATTTCATCCATTGGATGATATGGTGTGGAATATTCCACACTATATCAATAGCTATGAGGTTACATGTCAAATTTGTTAGAATGTCAGCAAGAAAAAAGCTTGGTTGAAATTAATGCACACTAATGGAGGGCCATTAGTAATTTAGTTTGTTTTGCAAGTACTTCTTTGGCACCAAAAAGTAGTTGACAAGTGTCTCCATCAACATTTTTTAAAGCATGGTATGTGTTTAGTGGTGTCAAGTTACCATGCATTCAAATTTGACCCTCCAGATTTGGAAGGATGGTGCTAAAGAAAGGAAAAGGCAAGTTGGTTGAAGACTACTAAGTGTTATGACATGTCCCATAGTTTGAACTTTTGAATTTTCACACTAAGCTAAGGTACGCACACCCACTATCAACACTATCTTCACCATGACATCTACTTTTGCACCAATAAGAATTTTTTTCTTAGATACTGACTAGACAAGAAGTACACACTATATGAAAATGAAAGTCTGAGAGTCTAGTGTCGGGCTTTATTACACCTAAAAACAATACTTAAAACATTAATGTGCTATCCAAAAAATGCATGCTAAAGTATTTTGAAATCCTCTTTGAATTATCAATAACTAAAAGTTTAACAAGAATAATTGTTTAATAATTAAAAGTAACTATGCTCGGTTGTAATTAGTATCAATCTTAGATGTGAATATCTTAAAAAATTTCCTACATGCATGATCTTCCATTTGGATTACAACTAGGTTTATGCAAATTGGAGCTACACTCCTACTGAGGCGTTTAAAATGTCACAATATTCCAGCCATTACTAATTAATCTTTAAAATCTAAATTTTAAAAACCAAAATTAGTGCACATTAAATGCCCTGAATTATAGAATTGTTTACAAGGACACTTAATGGTTTACAACATAATTATATTTAGAGGTGTCCCTAAAGGTAAAGCACATAAGTATATTTGGACATGTTCTCGAAGGTAAAGCACCCCATTTCTAACAAAGTTTTCCATCAACCCATGACAAAAAAAAATCCAATAAATGAAATGAAAACTACATTAACCCCTAAAATCCCATTGTCCCCTCGGGGAACAAATTGGATTTCGGGCAGGTTCCTATGACTTTGATTTTTTATGAAACTTTTTGAAACTTTCTCATATAATAGAAAAACTGATTAGCTTTTTGGGAATATAATTTTTATTTCAATTGGTGACTAGGAGCAAAAGTTATACCACAAAAAACCCATAACTGAAGTCGGCGGGCCGCAGACAAAAATTTGCAAAATTTCAAAATTAAATTTTAAATTTTTTTTCCCTAAAACGACATATTTTTGTCTACATGTGAAGCTTTGATTCATTCTATTTGGACCAGTAATGAGAAAGTTATGGACAATCTTGTTTTTCGGGCAATCTAAGCATCTTCTTGAAAAAAAMACWTATAGSATTCATYTCTGAAWGCAATTTTYACMATTTTTCARAAAAAATTGTTGGACAAGGTGAAGTTTACTTTCTAGAACAATCTCACCATTCGGATTATTGTGTTTCAATCCCATCTTAGAGCTATTAACCATTTAGTTTTTATTTCAATCTTGGACCTTCTTCTACTTAACAATTTTTTAAAGATTGAAAATCAAGTGTTTTTTTTTTTTAATTTTTCCCTAAACTTTCAACTCAATTCTTCAACATAAAAAATTTTAAATTCAAAATCTGTAGTGCAAAAACATTTGACAAATGGCGGTCAAAGTCATCCAAAATTGCAAGCAAGTGTTCAAAATAGCTTTCTTTTTCAACTTTGAATGCTAATATCTTCCAATCTATACGGTCAAACGTCATGAAATTTTTACCACATGATCTAAGACAAGTGAAGTACAAGATCCCATGGTTAGATTTTAATAAAAAAATGTTTTTTTGTTTTCTTGGGTGAATGCAACAAAAATGGCAGTTTTCAATGGGTTTTGACAGAAAAATGGCCTTGGGACTTTAGGGATTAAGGTATCATCCACCTTTGATGTTCACCTAGTATTAGACAATAGTAGTAAAAATTGTATTGTCAATACTGTAGATGTTCCTATGACTTCAACTTTGGAAATTTGTAGTATATTCACACAAATTGTGAATTTTTTTTAACTAATTGCATTTACTTTTGCTTTTGTTTGCTAACTTAATATAATATTCTTTCTAAATTGTGTTTAGAAGTGCTTATTTGAAAAAAAGTGTTAATTTGGGATGTAGATACTTTAGGAGTTTAGGTTGAGTTAGTGACTTAGGTGACAATAATGGATTGATTAGTGACCACAACAAAAACTTCAACCTCTTGGATGTAAATCCATCACAAAAGTGATTTTTTTAAGGCCTTCATTAAGTAACCATTCATAGGAAATATTGTGATTGCTATAGGTGAGTAAAGGCGACCGTTATGGATATACTTTTTACTAGTTTTGGAATAGCTTAGAAACTTCATTGGAAAAATGGAGCAACAAACTTCAAAAACTCATAACAAATCATATTTTGTCCAAAAAATATAATTCCAATCTCTCTCCCATTTCTCCCATTTCTCCCATTTGTCTTCAAGTGAAAAATATCCAAAAATCCTATTAATACCAAAAGGAATTTTGCTTGTAAAGGAATGGTTAACATTATGATGAAAACATCCAAAACCACTCCTATATCCACTCTTGCACAATAGACTTTCATTAACCTTTGAACGTCAAAGAGGATGTTTTGCATCCGATGGATGATAATCATTATGTATAGAACAGAATAGCAACTATTCATCCTCGGAGTTTTTTGTGGAAAGGTAAGATCTTCTATAGTAGTTTGACTTCCAAACTAAATTCAATAGTCTAGAGTCTAAATGGAGGATACATGGCCACAATTAAGTTAGACAAGATCAGGTCATTGGATAACTTCTTAAAGCCTTTCAGATTCTCATGCTCACCATTTAGCACACATATACATGCAATTTGGACCTGCACTCACACGCAGAGCAATAAATCGTGCCAACAAATTGGCCCTTGCAGGATAATGTTTGAGGATAAATGTAAATAAAAGCCCCCTATATTGAGCCGTCACTAGGGTACACTGTCCATCCCTTTTAGCTAATTTGGGGTCTCTGATTGCAAATCTGAATTCATAAATTGCAAAAAAAAAATTGTGCAAAAAATAAAACATTCCTGCGTTTTTCCCAGCGGTAAATCTAGCCTATAGGGCCCAGTTCGTTGGCACGATATATTGCTCTGCCACTCGCACATCACACACTGACACATACTCCTTATTTAACAAAACTACAACCGAGCCATCACTCCCAAGTTGTGAATGGGGGGTGTTAGAGTGCGGGACATTCCGAGCTGAGATTTCCAAGCAGAGGCCAAGTGTCGACCGGCTAGACCTTGGAAAAGAGTGCTACTCTGATACTCCAAAGTAGCACTTGTAAAGGAATACAAATTGCCTTATCGTCCATTTCAAAAAAAAAAAAAAAAAACTAGTTACCACCCTGTAGGACTTTGAAGAGAACGTCAACTAGTAAATATTCGCAGTCCAATGTCTACTTTGTAGCCGTGGCCTTCAAAAGTGACAAAACAACGGTTTCAACTGGGACTCCGCTTGAATAACGACAACAAGACGTGAATGCTTTATTCTGAAATTCAGCTAAAACCGATGAATTCACAACAAATTAGTGGGCGTCCCTTTGTGATTTCAATTCACGAGATTCCAAATTGCGAAGCTCTCTCTTACAAACACGTTGCAACCCACACTATCCGCCAAAACCTTCGGAGTAGAGTCACAAAAGGAAACCTTGCACTCTCACACACACCAATGGCAAGAGGGAGTATTTGTTCATCCATTATACCTAATCAACTCAATAATAACATTAGTTAGCCCACTCAGTCTCACACTCTCACATGCCCAACAATTTCCTTCACCTGATATTGAGTTATTATTTAGAATTCTTTTCCGACCCACTCACTACTTTTCCTGTAGAATCTGACAAGTGAAGACAACTACTGTAGATAGTTAGCTATTGTTGGGTGTGGAATATTCCACACCATTTCATCTTGGGGAAGGTGGACTCTAGATCAGGTATTGAATGTTATGTAAGCGCTTTTGGATTTTTGTAAACCAATTATTCCCACGGTATCAAAATGAGTAATTTCCATGGTCACTAGTCTATCCTTCAAGGATTAACCCACAAACGAGACAATGGATGTTTTTTGTTCAATGGATGACGGAGAATCTTGTACATAGAACAAAGTACAACTATTCATCTTGAGAATTTTGTGTGAAAAGGTGAGGTCTTCTAGAGTAGATTGACTTTCAATGAATACTATTGGATTTTCTTAAGTAATGTTTCACTGTGTTAGTAGCGAAAGGTATATTTCTGTGACTTTCAATGTCCTTCAAAAGTGTCACCACCACATAAATGTTGATGGAGACATTTGGCTTCCAATGAATGATAAGGAATTCTTTTGTGGAGGACAAGAGTGCCACTATTCATCTTCAAAATTCGGGGTGGAAAGGGGAGATTTTCTTGACTTCCAATGAGTGCTTTTGGATTTTTCTAAATGAATAATTCGCATGGTATCAAAATGGATCATTTCTACAATCACCAATCCTCTTTTCCAGTGGTATGGAGAGCTTTCACTTTGAGAATTCATAGATATTGCATGTCATATCTGAAATTTCTATTTGCATTTCATATCTGAAATTATTAATAGTACTAAAATATTTCTTTTAGGAAAAGATGCTGAATTGCTTATTATACAGTATGAGGTTTCCAACTTTCGCGAGGCCGTATCGTCAGATTTAACAACAGGTTATACGGAGGAAAATAATCTTTCTGAAAATTTGCTGGAAATTTATAATTTTCCCTACTCCAAACAGCCAATTGAATTCATTTATCAAGGTCCATAAAGCATCCATCTAAGGGTTGAAGCTGCATTTTGGCAAGGTGAAACTGCTTGTAATAATTTTCAGGAAATTTTTGTTGAAAGACAAGTGGAAGTGGGGTGTAACCCAAGTCATTTCATATTTTTGGAGCTTTGTGGAATTAGTTACGAATTTTTGAAGTTGCAGAATACTGCATTTCAATGGACTCTAAAACCAACCACCTGCTCAAATGTAGACTGCTGTACATTGGAGAGTGCAAAAATGTACCACCAGCGCCTGCTTGATTCTAAAACCTCCTTCCTTTTAAGGACTTCTACCTTAAGTTGTAATACTCGAAGTGTTTACATGTTTTCAAGAATATTCTGTTCAGCAACGAACCGATTTCGATTTGAGATCGAAACTTCCCGTTTAATCAATCATATTTCATATTTTACAGGAAGGAAAATACTTTCACGTGCAAAAGATGCAATGACTTTTGTGGGATAAACAAAAGACTGTTCCATCACCATATCAACTTTCCTTCAAATGTGCAATCGATATATCAATACAAAGAAGATAGATAACTTGGATAGAAAATTAATCTTTTGGATAGCAACTCTGAACTCCTTACAAGGATATATCTGTAATCTCAGAAAATAGATTGAGATAGAAAGTACATAATTATCACAACGTAGTTCAAACCTCTGCACATAATTCTTATCCAAGTCGACACGTCACAATAACCTATTGTGGGAGTACAGTCAAACCTCCAGCGTCGACCTAGCTAGGAATTTTTCCTCGGCACTAATTGCACACTTCGTTCTTTACAACGAGCCCATCGTTTCCTATCGTCCTGCTGCAATAAAAAATTCTGCTGAAAATCCTCTTGCAGGTTCTGGTCCAGAGCATGCCCTTCGCAAATATAAGAAATTTGTGTTCATGTGAAGTATACAACCTCCCAGAGCGCTATGAGCTCTGGGAGAGCCTCCTCAGCTCACCCATCCATCGCCTAAACCAAGAGTACATACAGAGCATATAGAATGCCGGGAATGTATCCCAAGATCGTGAGGATTAGGCAAATCCAGAACTCAAGCTGTAAACAAACAAAACACCAAACAGCCACACAATTGTTACATGCCGTTCGAAGAATTATGTAGAAAAGGAGGTAAACTACTAGAGCTTCTTAACACAAATTCGTCGTAATCTAAGCAATAAGGTGAACTCGTACCCTAGAAAACCCCATAACGTTCAAGCAGATAAGTTCAAATCCATGAATAATAATAGCTAAAAAAACCAACCCACGTATATTGACAAAAATCCAAGAGCAGAGTTCATTGTATCCCTTTCAAATCCATTCAAAACCAAGAACATCACCCGTTTCCTTGGGCCTGAGTCAAACTTTCATGCCTTCCTGTGAAACAGTTTATATTCTACTGACACAATGCAGGTAAAGGAACTGCTTCACTCTCGGGCTCCACGATGAGTTACTTACCCCGCAAGAGTACCTCAGAAACACTCCCAAAGGAGGTAACAAGATAGCGATCAAGATCTCGCAAAACGTAGCGGCAGCCATGTTTACAAAGCTGTTTCCTCCAAATAAGAACGCCGCTGAAAAGCTCAAGTGTAAGTTAGCACCTCCAAAGCTTCGAGTATCCGCAACAAATACAAACTAGCTTAGCWTACARCACACAACTGGCTCGATCAAGCAAGAGAGGAGAGTATGACTTTYACGGATATGGCGAGCGCAGGCACTGCCATTTGTATGCTATGGTCGGTTGSTGTCAGCGTCAGCGATTTAATCTATTATATTGTCGCAATTTCCTAGATACAACCCTCCTCTTTCTTTCCTGTTTCGKTGTCAAATGCGACAAATGCTTCTTCGACGTCTTTCCGCAGACCATAAATCTACGTTTCTTGAAATCTACGTTATGGGAAATGTACGGGGTRGTGGATATGATTTTGTGACCTCCGGCTGGGGCGGCATGGGATACAATCCAAGTGGAGGAGTGACGTGACGCCACGTGGTGAGAWTGGCGGGAACTCTTTTAATAGAAGGAACTGACCCTGCGACGTGTTGGCTCGCGAAAGGTGGATTGCCCTGGCATAACTGTTGCCAGGCTTGAGGGGTATGGGACGGAGGCAGCAGCTTATTTAGTTACTTCTGCATTGAAATTCAGGCTGAATGATGCTTTTTATTGTTGCTTGCACTGACTCAGCAGCGGTGTGAAGGCAGGCAACCCAAAACGGCCACAAATTGGTATTGTTACTATTTTTTGGCTGGTCAAATTTTTATATTGTCTTGTTGGCAAGTGGAAGGAGGTTCCAATGCACCAAAGAGTGCGACATTTGGATACACTATGCAAAAGTTATGAAGGGTCAAAGTTTGTTTCTAAAAATGTTTTTTTCACCTACCCTGAATAGTGAAATTAGGTTGACCTTACAATTAGGTTGCCCTATCCCAAGAAAGTTATTGTACAAGCCATTGAATTCACCAAATATTTCTACAAATACTTTCATATGTACACATGGAGGTTCATGAGTTCCAACTACACCAAGAACTAATTCAAAAGTAGTGCATTCTTATACAGTAACAATAAATATTTATATGGTGTGGAAGGTCGAGAAATTAGTGAGGGGCAACCTAATTTCACTATTTAGTGTAGGTACATAAATGATTTTGGAGATATGGAATGTGAAGATGGTGCTTTTAGATTTAGGGCAATTTTGGGTTGCCAAACTTATGAATTTCAATCAAGGACTGAAATGTCTCCATGATGGTCATGCTAGAAACTTAGGTGTTTTCCTCAACGGATTGAGATGCAAAATATAAGACTAAATAAAGAAGATTTACTCAATTTTGATACCATTAGTTACCAAAATTAACCTTTCCATCATTTTTGTTGTTTTTGACTAAATTAGTGATGTGAAACAACATATGTTGAAAATAAGATGGAGTGGACTATTTTTTACCATCTTTTGCGACTTCAATCGATTAAGATCATCCAAATGTATGTCTACTTTCCACCAAATGAATTTCCACCAATTTTTAGGGGTTAATTGTTTACCCCTAAAAGACCAACATGCGTTTTCTGGCAAAATAGAAATTTTGGGCATGTATGTGTCACTGGAGATTTGCATATTTTGGGCTGAAATTTTTATAGAATGTGGGGCGAGGAATATCTTTCATATGCACAAATTTCATGACATTCAAAAATATGAGTCAAAAGTTATTGCATAATATATTGTTTATTAATCAACTCGGCAGTCCGGGCAAATCTAAAAAAATCATTTTTTTAAGAAATAAAAATTTCAAATTTGTTCTTTAGATTTGTATGTAAGGTAGGAGGCTCGAACTTGGATCGGGCATTTTGAATGGAACATGCCTCAAAGGTACGATCTGCTTTCTTCAATTTATCAAAATGTACCAACGGTGTACATTTCAGGGGGGCTTTTAGAGCCCTATGGTCTTTTGACTTGAAAATTTCATAACTAATTCCATGAAGCTTCAAAAAAATATGAAACGACTTCAACCACATGTCAATTCTCCTTGTCTTTCAAGGAAAATTTATTTAAAAATATTTCAAGGTGTATCACCTTCCTAAAATTTAGTTCGAGCCCTTAGATGGTCCACTTATGGACCTCCTACCTTACTCAAAAAGCTTTGAATCATTGCATTCAATAGTTGAGATGAAAGTTATGAGGCTTTTTAGTTTGCGGGCAGTTATGGAATCTTTACCCCAAAAATAACTATGAAGTCCTTTATTTTATTGAAATTTCAATATTTTTGAAAAAAAATAATGCTATTGGATGTAGATAGTTTATTACAACAATTCAACCATTTAGATTGGAGTTTTTTAATTTTATAACTAATTTAGTAACAATTTAGTATTTTGGATCATTCTCTACTTCTTTCTGCTTACTATTTTTTTCCTACAAAGAATAAATCCGAAGAAGCACAACCATTTTGGACATTTCTCCATAATGATCAGACCTTGTGAAGTGCAGCTGCCCGGTTTTTCACGGGGCCAAAAAAAAGATTTTTGCCATTTCAAATGCTAATATCTTGCAATTTACATGGTGGAAATTTCTAAAATGTTTCCCACGTATTCTCGAACTAGAGTACTACAAGATCCTACAGTTACATGTGTCAAAAAATGATATTTTTCAAGAATTTGATACTTGTACTAGATTGGTAGATTTGAAGCATTTTTGGTGAGAACATAGTCAAGGAACTTTAGGGGTTAAGCATTTCCAAGATCATAATGTTACAAAAACTTTCCCCATTCCTTTCAAAAGGTTTGTTTTCAACACAATTGAGATGTTTTAAAAAAAAATCGATTCTACAATCAAATGAAAATTGAATTAATCTATTTAGGAAAAATTAACATAACTAAATCTGATCTTCATGAAGATTTTCATATTTGTTATGTAAAGGATGTGTAAAATGATAGGAAAAACTAAATTGACTACAAAGTAACATAATATAGAATCAAAAAATGCCAATCCTAGTTGTGGAAATGTTGTACTAAATTATTTAATATTTTTTCTTACACAACTTTTTGGAATTTGTGAAGATTGTGTGAACCATTAAAAGACCAGACTGCATTTTTTGGGCAATATAATAATTTTGGGTAGCTCACAACAAACAAGGATTTTTATTTTCATTTTTTGAAATTTCAAAGGAATATGTGCCCAATGAGTTTCAATAAGGCCCAACAATTTTCATAATTTTTGACTACACTATTAAAATCTTGTCGCATGATAAGTAGTTTTCATTGATCTTTAGGCAACCTAAGCAGGTCAATTTTATTTGGAAAAATCTTTTTTTTAACTCCTAAAGGACCGAGGCCTTTTTGTGAAAAAACACTCATAACTGCCATTCCTTACAAAGAAATGAGGGTATAAATGACTTGTCCACAATGACTCTAGTAATCATTTCTTGTCCACAATGACTACAAAACAGTCATTTTTCAGTCATTGTTAAGTTCAAGTCATTGTGGACAAGTCATTGTGGACGCTTGTATTTTTGTAGTGATTATAGCAAATAACAAACAAAATTGAAAATTGTTTTTTTTGCACATCTAACCGTAAGACCTTACACCCAACTAGTATGAAAATATGTGGTAAGAATTTCAGAAATTTTGACCGCGGAGATTGCAAGATATCTTTGTTTAATGTGTAAAAAACAAGTTTTTCAGCATATTGTGGGACTAGATTATTTGATTTTGAACCTTCTTAACTTCGGTTTTTTTCACTACAAAGTTTTGAGCTTTAAATCTTTGTGGTGGAAAATTGAGTTGAGAGTCTAGGAAAAAATAAAAATAAATTAAAAAAAAGCATAAATTTCAGTCTTTAAAATTTGTAGAATAGAAGTAGGTACAAGATAGATGAAAATCTAAATTATTAGTATCTTAAAGATGGAATTAAAACACACTAATCCCAATGCCTAGATTGTTCTAGTAAGTAAAATAAACCATGTGAAACTTTTTGTTTTGAAAAAATGTAAAAATTGCATTCAGAAATGAATCCTACAACTTATTTTTTCAAAAAGATGCTTAGATTGCTTGATAAACAAGATTATCCGTAACTTTCTCATAACAAATCCAAGTGGAATGAATCAAATCTTTCTATGTAGGCAAAAATATAATCTATGAGAAAAAAAATTCAAAAAAATTCAAATTCAAATTTTTAAAGTTTTTTTTGGCTGCCCCTCTCTCTCTTGTTTTAAACTTATTTGGGCATAACTTTTGTTTCCAAGCTCCAATTGAAAAAAAAATCATACTCCAACGAAGCTCATAAATTTATCTATCTCCAAAAAAAGTTTCAAAAAATCAGGACCAAAATTGAGACCGTAGGTACCTGCCCAAAATCCCATTTGTCCCCCAAAGGAACAATGGTCCTTTAGGGGTTAAGAAATAAAAATTCGAAATCGGTCTAGATTTATATATACGTGAAAAGCTTTAAATCATTCCATTTTGTTAATGAGATTAAATTTATGAGGAGTTTTAAAGTGTGTGTAGTTATGGAATCTCTATGCCAAAATAGGCTTTGAAGTCCTTTATTTAACTCAATTTTCAATATTTTTGGGAAAAATAAAAACATTGGATGTAGATTGTTTTATGACAACAGTACAACCGTTGGGATTGACATTTTTCAATTCTATAACTAAAGTCTTAACAATTTAGTATTTTGAATCATTTTCTATTTCTTCTTGATTACTATTTCTTTCATGCATGTTGTACTGTACAATTTCAAATGATCCGCACATTTTCGAGCATGTAGCCAACTTGCTTGGAAAAATGAATTTTAAGAGTAACCACCATTTTGTACATTTTTTCAATACAAATGTGACCTTGTGAAGTGCAGGTGCCCGATTTTTTGCAAAGCTAAAAAAAAGAAATTTGTTGATTCAAACGCTAATATCTTGCAATCTACTTGATGGAAATTTTTGAATTTTTTATACATCTTTTCAAACTAGTTTACTACAAGATCTTGTGGTTCCATATGCCCAAAGATTTTTTTTGTAAAATTAGAAGTGGTAGTTTCGAAGTGCTTTTGGTGAAAACATAGTCAAAAACCTTTAGGAGTTACACAAAAACTAAATACGTTTCTAGAAGATTCAATGATATACAAAAAACAAAACTTCTCCTATTTTTTCCCTTGCTAATCATAGTGAAGTGAATGAAAACGTTCTTTGAAGGTATGGATTTACTTTTGAGGAGAATTATTTTTTTCATTTTTTAGAAGATGTTTTCTTTAGTTGCTCAAAAAGTTTAGAGAAGGTTAAAAATTAAAATAAGTCTCCAACCATAAATTATTTCTTTTGCAAATTGGCTTGTTCAAAAGCTTGAAAAATGGCCTACTTTGCACAGAAGTTTAAAATTTTTATAAAAAATTGGATCCAATAGAATTAAACAAACTGCAAACAAAGTATTTTGAAAAAATAAAGTATTTATTTCACATAACTTGTTTGCATTAACATTATATTTGATAATGCCAAAGCAAATTTGTTTGGTCAAKAAGTGCCTTGCTTTTGAAGAACCAATTAAAGCAATCAATTTTTATAACCTCTTATTTATGTTGTCATTACCTATTCTATACATCCAAAACCCTAAATAGGAGATAATCTACATCTTATACCCCTTCTACTTCATACTTGCCAAAATTATTCTTGTGACTTATTCACAATTCTTGGGGGAGGACTCTTAGCATAGTAGAAAATGTTGTGAGATAAAAATAGGGTCAATTTAATTCGTTGAAAAAAAACATTATACTTTTGATAGATCTACTATAGCATGGTAATATGTCTCATATATAATTATATATAAAGTAGGATAATTGAAAAGGCCAAATTTTTCTATACAATAAAAAAAAAATAGGTGCCAAACATTGAATCCCACAAAAAGTGCTTAGTAAATTCACTTTGTTTATGAATGGTTGAAGAGGGTGGTTGTAATTATTGTCTTCAATTTGAATTAAGCACCTTTGGATTGGTAGGAAATGCTCAACATGTCAGGCTTACATGGTGGGAACAAGATGATGCTCAAAATTTGCAACGGGTTTAGGGTTTTAGGTTTTAGACTAAGACTACTTATACATGTATATAAACACATCTAGTATATCAAATTATTTATTGTATTTTAAGCTTTTTGGTATTTCAACGTGCTCTATTTTCATGGAATACGTACTATTGCATGATTGCATGCTGCAGCTAATTGATTATGTATACAAAAGTTTGTTTTCTTGTTAATGGTATGCTTTAGCCATTAGTTTTCTTTTCAATGGCCCTTTAAATGGTATGCTATTGGTATAGCGTGCTACGTCCAATATTAGTTCAAATGCTATAGAAAACCTTGTCCCTCACATGTTTTCTTTTAAAAGTTGTTTACATTCCTTTTGATATTCCGTGGTTCTAATATGTACAAAAAAAATAGGGTGCCAAAAATTAGTCTCCCTATCCATTTACAAAAAAAACAGGGTGCTAATAAATACATGCTAGTCGCTTTTTATCAACAATTAACAAGGCAAAAATATAATGGAAGGAGATAAATACCTCCAAATTAAATACCCCATTATCGCATGTGGTTACCAAACATAAGCATGTGTGACCATCCCCAGTCACAATTCAAGACTCGTATTTTTAAAAATGGAGGCTATTTCGATAGCATAGTTTGAAGTTTCAATTCATCCCTAAAATACCAAACAACATTTTTTGGGGCAATATAGTGTTTTTAGTCATCCTTTCATGATTGAACTTTTCATGTTTTCTTTTCTAAATTTTCATAAAACTTGTGGTCCATGAGTAACTTTAAGGCACAACAATTTCTTATAACATTTGACTACATGGTTTAAAAGACTTTTTATAATATGCGGTTTTTGTTGATCCCTAGTAGCCTACATAGTTCAAGAAAAAATGACTGTAAAAAAAATAAAAATTTGAACTTTGTTTCCTACATTCATATATACATGGATAGCTTTGAGTCATTCCATTTTGATTAGCAAGATGAAGGATATGAGAGTTTTAGTTTACGGGCAGTTCCGTAATCTCTACTCTAAAATAAGCTTATTTTAGAGTGGTGTATTTAACTCAATTTTTAGTATTTTTGAATAAAAAATTAATCTTAAGATGTAAATTGTTTATTACAACATCACAACCATGATTAGAAGAAAAACGTGCCCGCCACAACCGGCTAAAATGTGACTATGTGTCCTACTCAACTGTTCTGCAACTAAAGCCCCTTCTATTTGCACCAAATATGAAGACCTTATTTTAGGTCATTGTTTTGCATCATTGTTGCATTATTTTTGTTGCAAAGTAGTAGTAGAATGAAGCATATAAATTTTTTTTAGTTGCAAAGTAGTAGTAGGATTATGAGAGTTGTAACATAGTTCAATTTAATATGAATGTGAGTTATTCTTCATCGAGAATTCATCACAATTGTTGATGTGGACAAGTCTACGCTCTGTGAAATCTGCGGTGTCGATCTGTAGTTGCAAAAACAACAATTAGGAAACCACTAGAATGCAATTACAATTATAAAATGACAAATAGTCATGTTTTAGTCGCATTTTAGTCGTTTCCTAGTCGTTTCTTGGTTGCATCTTAGTTGTTTCCCAATCACATTCTAGTCTTTTTCTAGTTGCATCTTACTCATTTCTTGGTTGCATCCTAGTTGTTTTCTGGTTTTATTTTAGCATTAGATGTTGTTTTAGCCCCATAAGAGACTGTTTTGGGGTTGTTTCCTAAAACTGTTCTTTGAAAAGGGGAACCAACAACAACTGGTTTGAAATTTTGAATTTCAAAAAAAAAAAAAAATTCAAAAATCACAAAAAGTATAAAGTAACTGAAAATTGATTAATACTAGTTAATTAAAATTTTAAATTAATTATTAAATATTTTAAATTAATTTATTGAAAAAAAATAACCCTTTTATGGGTCATCGCAGTCTTTCGGCCACGTTAGACTGCCTACGTGGCAGAGTTCACAAGTTCCCAATGCGTTCCTACGGCCCGGAAACTCACAGTCTTCTAAATGCCCCCCAAAATATCTAATGTCTTTTTTTAGTTGTTTCCTAGTCGTTTTTGAAGTTATTTCTTGATCCTCCTACTATATATTAATTGTCCCATATCAATTCTCAAGAGTACCATTAAAATAAACATATAAGACATATAAGTTGTTTCACTCTTATGTAATGAATTATCTTTCGAGAATTCTATGATTTCTACAATCTATAGATTTTTATATCTTGTGGGTTTCTACAATTTGTAGATTTTTACAGTCTATAGGATCTAAAAAATTTTAAAATTTGTAATCATTGAAATTTAGAATTTCAAAATCTACGAATCGCCTTGCAAGTCGCAAATAAGTTACAGACAAGTTACAATGAAGTTACAAATGAGTTGCAATGAAGTCATAGATGAGTCGCAAACAAATTATAAATAAGTTGCAACTAAAAAATTTTAAAATTTGTAATCATTGAAATTTAGAATTTCAAAATCTACGAATTGCCTTGCAAGTCGCAAATAAGTTACAGACAAGTTACAATGAAGTTACAAATGAGTTGCAATGAAGTCATAGATGAGTCGCAATCAAGTTACAAATGAGTCGCAATGAATTTACAAATTAGTTGCAATGGAATCTGAAACAAGTAGTAATGGGCCAGGGTGAACTGACCCTCATTGCCCTTGCCACAAGGTAAATATAAAAATTGCTCCCTATTTTGTGCCGTGTCAGTTTAGTATTTCTTCACCTCCCTAAGCTAATTTGAGGCCTCCAATCGCAAATATGAATTCAGAATTTGCAAATTTTGTCATACGTTGTAGGTAAAAGAATTTCAATGTTTTTCCCAGGGGTAAAAAAAAGGGGCAATGAGGGGGTCAGTTCACCCTGGACGTTCCAATGAAGTCATAGATGAGTGGGGTCACAGATAAGTTGAAGTGAAGTTACAAATGAGTTTTAAATGAGTTGCACACAAGTCATACATTAGTCACCAACAAATCACCAACAAGTTGCAGAACTCATCAATTCAGTTTTGGCGGCAAATACCACATAAGCAACCACGTCAGTAAAGCTCATCGACAAAGTTCCAAGTATGCTACTGGATGAGAAACAACCTTGTTTCGCTATGCAATTACAATTTGACATGCGACTTGTCCACAACGACTACAGATCTCCGGATTATCACCAATCGCAAACTTCCGATGCAACCCGAAACCAATTGTTCTTTGTAGTCTCAGAACCCATCATTTTCCCTCTACACTGAATAGTGAAATTAGGTTGCCCCTCACTAATTTCTCGACATGCCACACTATTTAAATATTTATGGTTAATGTTCAAAAATATTCTACTTTAAAATTAGTAATTGGTGTATTTGGAACTCATGAACTTCCATGTGCACAAATAGAAGTATTTGTAGAAATATTTTTTGACTTTGATGGCTTTTACAGTCACTTTCTTGGAGGAAGGCAACCTAATTGCAAAGGCAACCTAATTTCACTATTCAGTGTAGTGCATTGAGATTAGAATTTTTTTAATTCTTTAACTAAATTCTTAACAATATAGTATTTTGAATCATACTTGACTTCTTCCTACCTATTATTTTTTTCGTGCATGGATATGAAATGTTTTTTTGTTGAAATTGTTTATGTGCATGTCCAACTTATTTCTTCAACATATTATGGAGAGTTGCAAGTTGTAGGATCTTACACATTTTTGTGTGAAAGTTTGAATCTGAAACCTAATCATTTGGAAAGAACTAAGAATACTTCTTTTTGAAATCCAATCATCATAATCTTGCAAATTGATAAGGTTTCTTAATTTGAAATTTTAGGAGGAGATCCCCTAACCAATTTCCTAAAGGATCCTACAAACTTGGATTTGTTGATGGATAAATAAAGATGGAGATTTTAGCCTTACTTTGGGTTTCAGTACTATAGTACTTTTGGCCCTAAAAAACATCAAATTGCTTTTGGGGTTAAAGACGCAAGGGCAAATATATCTGCTTTTCAAGATCCACAAGAAGCATAATGCAAACAATTGTGCAATTTTGGGAGGAACAATAAGTAACAATGAATTTCTCAAGTGAATCTAACATCCAATTGTTGTGCACCACAAAAAGATATTCAACAGCATCAAAACAATTCCCAAGCATTACGTTAAATTAAAAGAAACTACACCACAAACCATTCCCTTTCTGAGCCACCACTAGGCGTTCTTTCTTGGGGAAACAATCAACAAGGGTAATTGAATGGCAATAACATAATGGACCCAATAATAATATCCTAAACCTCTGCATTACTATAATGGATCCAATCATCACGAAAAAATGACCATCAGCTAAGCCGATTCTATAATCATGCTTTTTTCTGAAAATAGTCCAAAACAAAGAGGGTATTGCGTACAAGTAGGAGTTCAGCTCCCGTCTCAGAGAGTTGACTTAGAGTCCCTGCAGAGAAGAAGCATTTTTCTATCCGTATACTTCAGAATTTGACTACATGCTGAAAATATTGAATGTAAAGGAATTCGTAAGCTCTTTGTCCAAGGTGTCCTTGGAACGTAATCGTCGCAAAAGAATGTGCTTCGCTGAACGCATTGTATGAAGATTTATAGCTCTTCACTTCACCATTACAGTCGATCGTTTCACTTAATTCTGAGTTGGCTCTGGATCCACCCAGCGACCGTGCTCCTTGATGAGGAAAATCAGCTCGTTGGTAGCTTTCTCCATGGCGATTCCCCTCCTAACCACTTCCTGCAAATTAGAACAATCACCAGTTATGAGCYCCAAAGTGATGAACGTAAGCAAGTGCGTAATCAAAATCGAAATACACTCCACCCTCTCTGATTGCGCACTCTGTAATTGCACACTCTGTAATTGCACATTCCATGTCTATTCGAGAACCTCTCATGTTGTGTGGAATCTGATTGGAAAAGTTCCACATGCCAGAGTGCATTTACAAGCCCCTTTGTTTAACGAGATTGCAATTGGAGAGGTTAAAGGATCATACCTTGCCAACATAGAGGTCAATTTTTCCCGGGGCACCCCCCACGTATCCGAAGTCGGCATCAGCCATTTCTCCTGGACCGTTCACAATGCAGCCCATGATAGCAATCTGCGAGAGGGAAACGTCACAACTATGAAGAATATAAAGAATTTGGACCTATGCATGTCGTTCCGACTACAAGAAAACTTGGTGTTTGCGAGAAAAAACACTGGCAAGGATAGATCCCCAAATTATGATGAGCAGGTATGAAGATTCGCCAAAATCAAAATCAAAATATTGAGTGCAGTCGGAATCCACGTACCGAAACCCCAGGCAAGTGGTCAGTCTTCTCCCTAATTTCAGCGCTAATCTCCTGAAGATCGAAGAGTGTCCTTCCGCAAGATGGGCACGAGACATATTCCTGATTCCAACGGAAAATCGGGTTAGAGATTGCTGAGAATACAGCACCATTAATCTACGAGTGAAATTAGTTTTTATAATCTGCAGATCTCAAGAAAGACTCGTGTTTAAATCCATATCCTACAGAGATTCATCAATATCTAGGTTGACAGTAGGACTGAACAATTGAGCACCAAGAATTACCAGATAATGTGAATATTATATACGTTATTCAGGTTTCGTAAATTGCAATAGAACGTAGTCATCAGRTTTAGGGATCAGATGAAAGATAAGGTTTGAGGAGCTTACTGTCTTTGTATTCCGCATTCGGCATCCCTGAAGCATGCCAAATGATGTGTTTCTAAGGAAATCGAAGTCCTGATCAGCAGCCTCCAATAAAACGCCATCTCCTAGGCCATCCACGAGCATAGCGCCGGCTTCACTGCCGGCCTTGATGACCAATGCGTCTCTGCAGAATGTAGGATTATTTGGAAAACTGTCGTAATCTTCCGTAAGATTTATCTCGAAATTTATAGAAGATCCATGATGCAAAATTAGCACTCAATTCCAATATGATTGCAATAACTATGGGTTCGAGATTACTGGGCCACAAATACACAATGGTTAACAAAATCTTCAAAATACAAAGATTTCTTCCACATCCGAAGATATTCTGTTGTAGTGCAAAGTAACTTTTTCGTAATACCCAAGGTAATTACAGTTCTTGGTGTAGTTAAAATTCCCACAAATAAATTATCTGGAATACCTGTCGCTGGTTGCAGGGAATTTAAGATGAAGAATCACGGGGAAGTTCAGCTCATTGGTCTGCAAATATTCAAACAACCTGCCAAAGTTCCAGATAAAATTGATGGTCAATGCGTCCATGAAGTGCTGGGCRAATCCAGAAACTAATATGTTCTCTTCCAAACCACTAGCAGCATTTCCCAGTTACAATCCGATTCATAACACAGAAAATCACTAACAAAAGTTGATTAGTAAGCACGACAAGGACACTGAAATATGTTTCAGAGATAAATATGGAAATAAGACCAACCTCCGTGAAGCGTGTACACGGCTCGACTTCTCATCACCTTCAGGAATATATTGCAACAACATGATGAGATCCAAACTTTTCAGCAATTCAAGTTTCTCTTCAGGTTCATCTCCACGAAGAGTAACTGCAAGACGAGTGCCTGAAAACATAAAATATCCATTAGCAACGAAACATGTCAATTGCTAAGACTGAACTTTAGTATTTGGACGTCAAAACCCTCTGCTTGGTAGTGATATTGATCACGTAACAAAGATCGACGTGGTCAAATATTACTTGCAAGAAGATGCGGCATTAGTGTAAACACATCACAACTGTGATCACCAGGTACATCTCATGACACAACTGTGATCACCAGGTACATCTCATGACACAACTGTGATATGAAAGTGACTAATAAAGCTTATTGGGGTACCTGTAGGCAGTTTCTTGTGGGCTCCAGAAGAAATCTCATCGAGAGTAGCAAGAGCCATTGCATGTTCAAGAGGGTTAGCAAGCTGCTCAGTTAAAGGAGTCAGAACTCCTATACCAATGTCTGTCAATCTCTTTACTGCAAGCCTCTGCATCACGAGCAGACCATCGAGCGAGTGAGAGAGGATCCCATTACAAGGTAGCATTGTCAACAAA
Organism: Pleurozium schreberi; assembly: GCA_006891605.1. Taxonomy (NCBI): domain Eukaryota; kingdom Viridiplantae; phylum Streptophyta; class Bryopsida; order Hypnales; family Hylocomiaceae; genus Pleurozium; species Pleurozium schreberi. Next base: position 81,155 of record VACF01001613.1, read on the forward strand.
TCATTAACAACTCTTTGACAGCACACTAGTCTGTAGATCATAATGAAGTATTACTTCACTTACCGATGCTCTGTCTTCAGCAGCTGGCAGTTTATTCAAAAGTATCGTGTCCACAGTAGCCAAATCCTGCACCCAAAGATAAAAATGTTTCAAGACCAAATATCCTAACTCATACTGGTGCTGGTAGAGAAATCCAACAACTCATAAACTCTCTGCATCAAACTAATGAACAGGAGTCACAAACTGCTTGAATATAGCTTCGTATGGTGATATCAAAGTGGACGTTCAGAATTGCAGTGTAACTTCATCGAAGAGGTCGGCAAAGTGAAAGATCCCTTAAAACCAAACAGGTCGAACACGCATGCACAATTGAACTTTAAATTGTAAACATTCCCCCTCATAATCATTTCTCCCTGACAAAAGGAGCATTTACGTGTAGGTGAAGCGCTACACTTTCATATACCGAAAGTATAAGATAACAAGGCAATATTATCTATGGAAACTTTGCGGAATTCCAACAAATTCTAACATTCCACGTTAGACCTAGGACCACCACGATAAGCATGTGCTAAGACTGACAACGTGAGCAGTGGCACACCTTGTAAGGCATGCCGATGATCAACTTCGTAGCCAAGTTCCTGTATAGGGTTTCTGGACTCTGCACAGGAGAACAAYCGCTAAAATGAGGAACAAAAAGATTCACATCTCGAATAAGTCATTGACAATAGATAAGAGGTGCATGAACACAATCAAATCAAGACGACCAAAAAAATATCCATGCTTCTTCCTCCATATCACTGCCAGACTTCATGTTTAACAGCAAATCATTAATGATCTACATCGCGCAGATAGGGACGCTCCCGACAATAAACGGGACTATGACAAGCCGAGATAGCATACCTTCAACTGGTCCAATGAAACTGACATCAGAACAGAGCCATCACGGTGCAGCACGTTCCTGTAGTCTACCAAATCCCCCTGTCCAGAGTCAAACGATCAGATTGCTTAAAAACAGAAGTACAAGTCCAAAAAAATAGGCATTCTAGATGGTAAGGCAATAAAACTCATGATTTGTCACTCTTGAGTGCAAATTTACCCTCTACAAAGATAAAATAAAACAAAACAAATATCGCAATACATGAGACAAAAACCTTTTGAGACCATAATTAAGCAAAATCCCATCGACATGCTAGGACGGCGCTGACAAGAACATCCACAGCTGAATTGGCACATCCGCGCAAAAGGTTTTGACTAACCTCCTTCTGCAGTGGAAGTTGACCAGTCCTCCGTTGAAAGTCGAAGTAGCGCCGGTGCTTCTCTTCAAATTCAGCCTGAAAATAATACACATTGCCATTCAAATAAATTTATVAGACATCGCAATCTAGAGTATTCTAGGTCCATATGAATGTAAAAATACATTGACGGTTCACTTTCAGGATGCGACCGTCAGCGCCAGAAGAAAAACATTACATCCGGGTTAAAATGCAAAAAATTGACGGACGACTTTGAATAGTTGAAACAATTTAAGCTTGGCAATGCGGACTTAAAAGAAAAGGGATAGGAAAGTCCCAGAGGACTTCCTTGCATCCAACTTCTCAGACACGTGACTCCAATACATCTGGTGCAGACTCACCACTCCTTTCTGCTCTGCGGATATCTTCATGCCAAGGTTTGCAAGCTTTGTGCAAGGATCAATTTCCTGTTCAGGAGCTTCCGTCAAGGAAACACGAATAGTGTCACCAAGACCATCCTGCAGGACAAACATATGTCAGCAACTACAGTAGAGAAGCACTTCCAACACATGCAGAAGAGCCGACACAAAACCCGGGAGTTCAGCCACTTTGAATGTGTATACGATTAAATCTACATTAGTTCAACAAAGAAGACCAAAAGTATAAACATAAAACGGAAAGTCGAACCTGAAGTAAGGAACCAATGCCGATCGCTGACTTCATACGACCATCTTCTCCCTCACCAGCCTCAGTGACACCTAGATGTAATGGGTAGTCCCATTTRTTCTTATACATCTCTGACACGAGAAGACGATATGCTGAAACCATTATGACCGGGTTGCTTGCTTTCATGGAAAACACGAAGTTATGGTAATCATGTTTGCGGCAAATTCGCGCAAACTCAAAGGCAGACTCAACCTGCGGAAGCCATATTTGACACGTTATTTAGGATGACGTAGTTCAACTTCCAACAAAACTGACTGAAATGGAGAAATACCCAGATGCCTTATTCATAAAAGAAAATCACTGGGTTAGTAGACCAATAAAAACTACTATACTCAATATCATATCAAAAACAGAATCCAATAAAAACGGGTCCGCGAAACTGACCATGCCTCTTGGAGAGTCTCCGTAGTAGCTCATAATACGATCAGACAGACTTCCATGGTTGGTCCCTATGCGCATAGCCCTTCCATACTTCTTACACTTTTCTACTAGAGGGGTAAACACCTGATGCAGAGAAACCCCAATCAAGGTGATTAGCCACCACCTCAGCAATATAGCATTCATACCTCCTCACATACGAGACAGAAGATTTACTCATCACTGGAACTATCGATCCTTGCATACCTCTTCGATATGCCGTAGTTCCTCCTCATAGTCGGCTTCTGTGTACACCAATTTCTCAAACTGCGCACGCCGATCAGCTGCAAAACAGCGAGAGTTTGCCTCAGTAACAATGTGCGTTGGAGGACTAAGAAATTGAGACCAATCATGAAGTAGCTAAGCTAAGCTAAACAAAATGACATACCAACAGACCTTACCAACTTTAGGTTTCAGTATAAGGAGCTTCGCATCTCTAGTGTAGCCCTCAGGATGATCTKTGACTATCAAGCCGTCCCAATCTGACCTTTATCACACTGTTTTCTAATGAATGATAGGCAGCATCGAGCACAAAAGAACGTGCTTGGCGTGCAAACAATAGAAAGTCAATTCACCGGCATATGTGCTCACCAAAGTTGCCAGGGTTGATACGGATCTTGTCAAAGCACTCGGCAACAGTCATTGCAATTGGGGGCGCAAAATGAATATCGGCAACGAGAGGAATATCGTACCTGTAACTCTCAACAAGGTCAATGCCACGTCACAAACATATTTGTAGGTTCCAAGCATGGCTGTGGACTAATAAAGTCGCTTGATCTTCCCAATGTCTAACTAATAAACGCATTACAAGAAAATGCCTCGGTACAGGATCATCAGCAGATATAAATGSTTTGAAGAGATAGACGAAAAATTTATGAGCAACGTCGATGACAGAGGAAAAGATAGATAGGCAGTACCCTTTCTGCACAAGAGTATTCTTGATATCATAACAAGCATTCGCCTCTTTCCTCCCTTGAACCGTAATCCGTACAATATCACATCCTCTGTCCGCAATCCTCATTACCTGGGAGGCTCACGACCAAACAGGTTGTCACGTTAGGGTRCGTTGCGAACCTAGGACTGCTTGCTATTCTGCATGTTTCTAATTGAAATTTACTGAGTAACGTTCAGACGGACAGACCTGCTCCACAGTGCCCTTGACGTCCTTTGTGTCTGTGGTGGTCATGGTTTGCACTCGGATGGGGTGTTCACTGCCCACGGTTACCCCACCAACGTTCACGGTCCTCGTCTTCCTCCTCAGAGGCTTGTGAATTGCTTCGCAATACTTCTTGCGAGGCACTGCTTACACGCGACAATGTCATCACAAGCGGTTCAAGTAAATGCAACAGAGAGACTAAAAGTCAGCCTTGCGTGACAGGGTTTCTACATCTCCTCGCCTTAGTACCCTAGGCCTATGATAGTATCATGAAAGTCGCCGAGTTTCTCAATGATCTTCCAGGAATTCAGAACATGCCTGCACTCTCCATATGTAGCCAAACTGCTTTCCTGTCCTAATCAAGTAAAACCGTATACCCTAAGGATATTTTCAACATAACTAGCCTCATCATTCCATAAGCAGCAKTCGGATGCGGATTGCGCAATCACGGTTCCCATCCAATGCAGATTCGTAAACTCCCTCATCGAGATTCAGTAAAGTTGCAATCCAGAGACAAAAAATTGGCTGGAATTTTCTTCCAATTCAACCACGAAAAGCCAGGGCACGTTTTCCAGGATCGGGCGAAGTCGAAAACGAGTGCAGGGAAAAAAGAGACAGGACTAATTCAGCGAGAATACTACCAGCAACATCGAAAGATACAGTCATGAATTTCTAATATACTTCGCAGAGCAACGTGTGATAAACATACAATAAAAAGTCACAAATTATCACCTAAAAGCTGGCTGCCTTGAGACGCGGGCTCCATCTCCACCAATTCAGGCGCCATATTGCGCGCGCCAGCCACCCGCACCCTCTGTCTCCGCCTCTCCTGCGCCTTCACCGCCCCTTTCAATTCCACCACTCCACCGGGATGCAAACCTCCGGACAAGGAGTCCATCTTCTTCAATCCCGAAAACGAGCTCGGAATGCTGGTCGACATCGCCACATTCGTCATTCCAGCCATGGCTCCAAATCTCYAAGCCTCACCTTACGCTCACTGCATCAATCTCGTCGCAACAACCTCCGCAGCAAAATCCACACTCCCACTTTCCCYGCCTCTACACCAAGAACACATGCCAAACCTCTATAGCAAAGGTCTCCGACAGCCGTGCAAAAGCAAAATAGCGGAACAGTAAGAACCAAAAAGAAGAAGCATTTCTACAACTATGCAAAAGAGTCAAATGCAAGAGTAAGCTTGTCGTCAGCAAGAAAGAACGATTGATTAGAAACGAGGCGGCTAAAAAGCCACGGAGACTGGACGACAGCGAAATTGACTGGACTCGGCGTACATGCSAGGAGATTGCCGCTTGCCTCCACAATGCAATTGCCAGTGAAGGAGGCTCTAAACTCACTACACTTTGTAGAGAAGAACGTTGTGCAATCGTTGCCTCTTCAGCTGAAAAGAACGACGACGACAATAAAGAATGAGAGAGCGCGAAGGCCGACGGAGTGATGCAGCTGCTGCTGCAATTGTADGGGAGGCTCCAGTCAAGCAAAGCCCAATTCAAAGAGGATATCATACGTCATGCGATGCGCTTGGCACACCGCATTATCATATGCCCGGTACATTCCTTTGTATCCGACAGCCCCGCCCGTCCCCACTGATACCCGGAGCCAGTCCCCAGCTCGTTGGTAGAACAACCCAAGGATGTCAGTCACCGAATTGTGACATCTACCCAATGCTATCATGTCACCCAATTGTGACATCTACCCAATGTTGCCAAGTCACCCAATTGCGACATCTACCCAATGTTGTCAAGTCACCCAATTGTGACATTTACTCAAGTATTGGCCCCTCCTATTTGTGTCAGTCACCCACCCATTACCTCAATCTAAGAGCAGCTTTACACCTAGAGACTAGGCCAATTCTTCTTTGAAGTCAATTGCACAAAATTTCAATTCCTTTTGGACTGAAGGTTGTCTTCAACTACTCATTAGAGTAAGATTATAATGAGGGACAATTCTTCCATATGTAAAGGCCTTGAAGCCAAGAAGTTGGGCCTATTCAATAAAAGCCTACAAAAAGAAGGGGAGGGGGTGGGGGTTGAAATTTTCAAGGCCTCTTTCACCCAAATCTATTAAGGACCCTGAACTAGATTGCACAAAATCCAATGGATTTGATTTGTTGAAAGAAAAAGATTTTCATCCAAAAAAGATTATTGTGCCTTAAGGGGAACAAAATGGATTTCGGATAGGTTCCTATGACGTCAATTTTTAGAGAATATTTTTGAAACTTTCTCATAAGATCAAAAAAGAACTTATTAACTTTGTGGGGAATATACTTTTAATTTCAATTGGTGCTTGGGAGCAAAAGTTATGTCATCTTAAACATAATTTTCAAGTCACTAGGCAGAAAACAAAATCCATAAAAAATTTAAATTTAATTTAAATTTTTTTTTCTCTTATAGATTATAGATTATAGAGTATGCTTTTGTCTAAATGTGAAGCTTTATTTCTTTCCATTTGGATTAGTGATATGAAAATTATGTGCAAATCTTGTATTCCGGGCAATTTGAGCATCTTCTTGAAAAAATAACTTGTAAGATTCATTTTTTAATGCAATTTTGACAATTTTTCAAAAAGAATTGTTTGGCAAGGTTAAGATTGCTTGCTAGAACAATGTCACCATTGGAATTATTGTGTTTCAATCCTATCTCAGTGCTATTAACATTTTCTTTTGATCTTGGACCTACTTTTGCTTAACAAGTTTTTAAGGAATGAAAATCAACCGTCTTTTTTCTTAAATTTATATCCTAGACTTTCAATTCAATTCATCAAGATCAAAAAATTTTAATTCAAATTCCGCAATGCAAAAATTTCTAACAAATGGCAGTGAAAGTCAGCTACAATTGCAAACCAGTGTTCAAAAAAACATTCCAAACTTGAATGCAAATATCTTCAAACACATGTGGTCAAACTTCATGAAACTTTTACCACATAGCAAAAATAACATATTTTGATACACAAATGGCCTTGGTGCTTTAGAAGTTAATTGAAATTTGACATTGGCCCCAAGGCCAAGAATTGGCCTCCCATTTTTTGGTGCACCCAATCCAGCAAACTCTAGCCATGTCTAATCATGATCATTCAATAAAAAATCAATTCTGCCAAATTGGCCCAGCCTCTAAGTGTACAGAGCTTGGGACCAATTTCAATGTTTTGTCCAATTATAAGTGAGGATTCTTGGCGTCCCACACAACAAATCGGCCAGGCCTTAACCCTAAAGGACCAATTGTCACTTTGGAGGACAAAGGGATTTCGGGCAGGTACCTACGGTCTCAGTTTTTGTCCTAATTTTTTGGAACTTTTTTTGAGTATAATTTATCTATTTAGAAAAGTTATTTAGCTTCATGGGAGTATAATTTTTTTTTCAATTAGTGCCCAAGATCAAAAGTTATACCCAAAACAACTCAAAACATAGGAGGGGGAGGGGGGGGGGAGAAGGGGCAACAAAAAAAAATTCAAAAATTGGAATTTTTCTTTGTAAATTTTTTTCTCATAGATTATATTTTTGTCCACATAAAAAGATTTGATTCATTCAAATTGGATTTGTTAAGAGAAAGTTATAGACAATCTTATTTTTCAGACAATTAGAGCATCTTTTGAAAAATGATTTATAGGATTCATTATTGAATGCAATTTTTACAATTTAAAAAAGAAAAGCTCCACATGATTTAGTTGGTTTTCTAGAACAATCCCACCATTGGGATTATTGCATTTTAATTCCACCTCAGAAATATCCATAACTGGGATTCATAATTTAGATTTTCCTTCATCTTGTATCTACTTCTACTTCACGATTTTTTAAAGAATAAAAATTAAGCTTTTTTTGAATATCCCCCCTCCCCCCCCACCCCCCCGTAGATTATCAACTCAATTTACCATTATAAAAATCTAAAGCTCAAAACTTTGTAGTGCAAAATATAAAAGTTGAAAAGATACAAAGTCAAATAATCGAGTCCTACAATGTGCTGCAATTTTTTTTTTTTTTGAACGCATATATCTTGCGATCTGCAGGGCCAAAAATTCTGAATTTTTTTTCACACATTCTCATACTAGTTAGGTGTAAGATCCTATGGTTGTAAGTGAAAAAAAACAATTTTCAAATATTTTTACTCTATTTTTTCACAGCAAAAAGGCCTTCATTCTTTAGGGGTTTAGATGTAAAGTGGACCTAAAAAACTCTTGAACATCATGACAATGCACTTAGGAAGGAGACACATCAATGTGTAGTTTAGTATGGGTCTGTTCATACTTTACCAATTTAGTTCCAATAAACTTTGAAAAATTCAAAAAAATTCAAATCATARGAGAATGTCTACAATCTACTTGCATATGACTTCTCTCAAACTTTTCAATCTTTGAAACATAYATGAATTGATGAATAGCWTTTTCTASRTTCWTAGATAGCAAATTTGGGTGATAATAGACTAATCTATCTTATATGCACCCATTATTGATACAATCCTACGCAAGGGTTGGATTGAGACATATTTTTAGTTTTTTTTTAAATCTTTGAATTTTTAAAATATGATAATTGAAATTTCCAAAATATTGCACTAATTTTTTCTCCACGTATGCCTAATCAATTTTGAAATATTTTAAAATTTTGTAAAAAATTTCAAAATATAACATTTCCAAGTGAAAAAATCTAAATTATTTATTCAATGATTCTCCGCATTAATTTAAAACGACAAAACAACTGAGAAAAGCCATAGCAATAAAAAACAAATCAATTAAGAAAATTAAAAATGTTGCTCCACTCCAAAGATGAAGAGTTGTGATAGATGAAATAGTATTGTGATTTTCAACTTGCCAAAATCATTAATTACGGGAAAGTAAAGTATTTGACAGCTTGTTATCAAATCCATTAGATGTTTTTTGAGGCCTTTAGAAGATTGCAAGTTCCCAGATTGCAGGAACTCAGGAGTTGCACAGGAACTGTGCTAATGCAGCATTGTGACATGGCTGAACTTTATTATTATTATTATTATTATTATTATTATTATTTTAATTTTTAATTTTAGTTTTATTTATTTCAAAGAATAATGTTGTTTTGTTTTTGTATTTAAAGCTCTGTAGCAGTCAACCGTTCCCTTACTACATTGGAAATAGCAAGGAGAATAGGGTTGAAACAAATCTCTTGGAACTGTCAAAATAGCATCTAATATAACCTTGACATATGATAAATTGCAACTAGGCATATTTTTTCCTATAGATCATAAATTATTTTTATTGAATTTTATTGGCAAGTATTGTGAATAGATGTATCAAAAGTGACAAACTAACAATATGTTCTCCTAGTTTCTCCTATAATAATTGTATAAAGCTTATGTTATCAATGTCTAGGTTTTAGTGTGCTTTGAGGGTTCAAATTTAGGTGTTACATTTTTATTAGTGATCATAATGGGCGCATATATCCAAGTATAGGGGTGATACAAATCAAAATTGTGACAAGGTATGTTGAGGATGCATCAACATGGAAAATCAAGGATAGAATATTGAGAGGTGGTAAATATCAACCCAATATCTTAAATGAACAACAATCTAAGATTTTCATAGAAATATCTCATACCTCGACAACATTTGTTTACACCAAGACCATTGCAAGAACAATTCCAATTTAGTGGTATCTCATTTTGGTGGGCTCCATCTTTTAGAGAGAGAGATCAACTCCAATTATATATTGTAATTGGCATACATTAAGAGTTCATTTATGCATAAAAWGTGTGAAGTAAGTTTCATWAGATGAGATTTAGGTGCTCAACAAGGCCGTGAGTTCTTGGACTGCATGGAATGTAGGAACTATGCCATAGCAATAGTTTGATGTGGCCAAACTTTGGCCTCATTAGATAATAATATTTTATGTTTTTTATTAATTCTTAAAAAAAACAAAAAATTTCAAATTTTTCAAATTTTTAAAAATAATATTTAATATTCTAATAGCCAATCCTTTTTTTTACAACATTGTATATTCCATAGCCCATGGTTTTAGGAAGCCAATTGGTGGAACTAGTAGGGCTTTTGTTGAAAAAATGATTAATTGTTTATCTAGTAAGAGTAAGGTGGGGAGAATTCAAAGATTGACTTTGTGTTAAATGTTGGTGGGGTGGAATGATATTGTTGGGGGATGTTTCCAATGGGATAGTACAAATACTTGTTTACTTTAATGTTTGGAAGGAAGAGGATTCAATTTGTAGGTGAGAAGACTATCTTGGGGTTGTTTTTGAATTGTTCTACTTCCTTCTCCCTATTCTGAACCAACCACTGCTAGTCAGAATATTTAAATTTAAAAAAAAAACATTCAAAGTTTTTTAAAAGTATTAAAAAATTAATTAATTAATTGAAATTGTTTTTTTTTAAATTAAAAATTAATTTATGAATATTATCTGATGTGGTAGTCTCTTGACCACATTAGATTGCTTACGTAGTAGAGTTTCCAAATTTCCYACAACATTTCCACAATCCAAAAACTCACACTCTTCTAAAGGCCTCAAAAACATTATTAGTTTGTTGTTGTATCATTTGGAGTTTAGAAAGATAATAGAAGATTGTGAGAAATTATTTGGTTGTTTTGTACCACTAATTTTGTTCAATTAATGAGTTGATTAGGGTTTTGAGTTGAGGAAGCATGACCATTGCCTATCATATATTTTTGTATGAGTAGGAAGGTCCTAGGGGACCAAATATTTTGCTACATGAGTGGAAAATGTAGGTGATATGTGAGGAGAAATAAGAATGTGTGATTTGAAAGTTGCAAAAGATATGGTATAGAGCGATTTCTAGAAGTGTGATTTGGAGATAGCTGGCGAAGATGTGCAATAGAATGTTTTTAAAGAGCGCCACTTATTAATTTCAAAGAGTAATACTAAGTTGCCATCAACCCTATCAAAATGACATATTCATGATTTTAAATTTCTTGTTTTGATTGGTCATATTGTAAAAAGTTTAAAYTATATTAAAATTCTTTACATCAATAGATTGAATGAAGAAAATAGTAAGTGTTGACTTAATTTTAATTTTAATTGAATGGATATAAATCCTCATGTTAACATTTCAAAATTGCTAAAAAGAATATGAGGCCAAAAGGTGGTCTTTTGTCCTAAAAAAAGATTAACATCCATCCTTTGAGATAGGTTGTTTGTTTGTGTGTTTTGTTTGGTGGTTTGTTACGATGAGATCTCCCTGACCATGCATCCCTTGATTGTGCTTGATACCATCAGAAACCTTTTCGCAAGGAGGTGCACGGGCTTCATTTCATGGCATTTGGACCTATGGGATTGAATTTCAAAGTTTCTATGAATAAATAAATAAATAAAAAATAACTTTTACTTTTATTTTACTTGAGGCAACGGCACAAGGCACACTAGTTTGATTGATATTTTGTTCAAACAAGTCTTTAACTATATATTTTAAAAACATCACTACATAACATTGTATAACCAAGCAATGATCTTTTCCTTGCCAGAAAAGTATAATGATTTGCAAGATGCCCAAGAGGGATTTTTCAATGATTTCAAGAATTGGGCCTGGCTAACTAGCCCARTAAGACAATTTTGTTCACTCTAGGGGTCYCCTTTTCAAGAATGCAAAAGGRACCGTGGCCTCAATGATAAACAATGTTTATCCTTTGAATAAGACAACAAACGTTTATGGAYAGGTGGATGACAAAGAAACTTTCTATGCAAGATCGAAGTGCAAATGTTCATCTTTAGAATTTTATATAGAAAAAGGAAGTCTTGCACATTAGTTTGATCTACAGAGAGTGCCCTTAAAATTTTTAAGTAAATGATTCATATTGTTCTCCCAAAAGATGATTCCATGGTGATCAATTCATCCTTGAACACTTGAACATCGAGGCGGACATTTTGTATTTGATGGATGATAGAGAATCTTTATGTGTAGGACAAAAATGAAACTATTCATCCTAGGAGTTTTGTGTGAAAAGGAGAGATTTCTACAATAGTTTGACTTCAAATGAGCGTTTTTGTATTTTTTTTGAACCGGTGCTTCCCATGGTATCAAAATGGATGTTTCAACGTCCTTAACCCTTTACTTTCTAAGAATTCATGATTTTAGGTTGTGGACTTTGATTGATCATATCATAGAAAGTATAATCTAATTGGAAATTTTTATTATATCATTGACTTGAATGAAGAACATTGCATGCATTGGTTTAAATAAATAATTATTAGAATAAATGAAAATCCCCATATAAAATCTTCAAAATTGCTTAAAAAAACATGAGACCCAATTTGGGCTTCTTAGGAAGTAAAGGGTTAAACCCCTCAAGGACTAACACGGTTTTGACAATGGAGGATTTCAATGAATTTTACCACTTTGATATTTTTTTTGCACATAGATGTGCTTAAATTTTGTAGTTTTAGCCATACAAAAGTAAAGACTAATTTATATAGTATGCATAGAATTAATTGTAGAAAATTTTGACCGTTAGATTTTAGATTATAACAATTTAGGATGATCAACTCATAGGCAAAAAAGGCAGTTTTTGGAGAATACAATTTATAAAAAGATGAATGAAGGATTTTTACCCCTAAAAAAAGTTTATTTGGAATCAAAAAAAAAATTCTGTATTCTTCTATTTGAAAACTTGAAAAATAAAAAACTCGTTCAAATTTGTACACGTTTTCAAACATGAAGAGTAGGAAGTCAAAACCAACCGTATTGGATTCTACAAATTTTATAAAAATGTATATATGCATAAATTTTTGAAATTCAAAACTGATATTATTATCATATTATTTGGAACATCTTATAAAATTTTGAAATCATTCTAATCATTTTGTTTTTGTTAATTACACTAGATTGAGTCTTTTATTTTAAAAATTGTTAAAAATTAAAATTTGAACTTATTTTTTCAAAAATTGTTTGTTTATGTGCATTAAAGAATGAAAACATCTACAAACATGTTTTTTTATTTTCCATTTCTACTACTCTTTTCATGAAAAAACATTATTTTTGCTTCCTTTTTGTACTAGACTACACTCTTGACTACATAACCTAAATAAATTTTTAACTACTTTTTACACTCAAAATTAGAAAATCGGAATATGCAAGAAGTATGAAAACTTCTTCATCTATAGGATCTTAGTTTACAAAATATTGAGATTTGTTTCACCCTCCTAAGAAATTGCCATTGAAAACTTTGAAGAGGACACATTGTGTCTTCTTAGTCCTTGAAAGGGTTAAAGGTTAACCCCTAAAAGCCCAAGGGGTTTGGACAAAACACAAATGAGTCATAAAATATGAATTCTATAACTTTTTTGAAGTTTGCATCAAAGAAGTTTATGTGAAGCACAAAAAGTAGAAGATATCCATATGGTCAAAATTATAAAATTATTTTCAGATTCTCTTGAAATGAATTTTGAAGATATAACTTCAAAAATTCACAAAAAATACAATTTCTATCCTTAACACTTGAAATTTTTTTTGATTGGTCAAAATAGTGGTTCCTATTGAATTGTAAAAAAATGCATAAGATCTAGTCATAAAAATTTCAATTCGTTCCTCAAATAGTAAGTTTTTCAATACTAGAAAATTCTAAACACATTGTGCTATTTCTCTTATGATTATTTTTTGACAGTAGCAATCTTAGTTTTGAATATAAATACTGAAAGACAACCCAATATTTTCAAGGGAAAAAAAAAAAAATTCAAAAAAAAGTTTTTTTCTGTCCAAAAATTCTGCCCGAAGTCGGGCAGCAACCAAAAATTGGTCGTTTGAGCGCTTAGGGGTTAAGGGTTATGTGAAATCCCCCCAAACATTGGAAGTGCGCATGAATAATTTAAGCATATGGGTTGTTGTAGCGTCAAGCTTTTGTTAAGTTTTACTAGCTAATTTCTTCAATTCCAAAATTGAAATGATTTTTCAAATATATTGTCCAATTATTTTCTCTATTTTTYACTCCAAAAAGAAATTGCTTAGATTGTTTACCTACAATAATGTTTTGTCAATGTTTCCAAATTACAAACGTTTTTTTTTCCCAATTCCACTGGCTAACTTTGAACTAGCCGCCGGTTCTTCCCCCAAAATGGTGATGCTGATGTAAGCTTCCTGTAAAAGCTCAGTACGGCCCATCTGAGGTGAAGGAGGATATGCTGAGAGAATCTGCTGCAGACATAGTTGAACGTGTTCTTCCCCATGCAATGCTTGCCCACTCAATGCCCATTGCTTCACGCCTCTCTCGTCACAATGAGAAAGCTTGAGGCCAGAAGGGCCTTGGCCTGCGCAGTGTGAGGTCACCAAAGCTGCGCAGCCTCCATGGACTGGTAATACCGGCAATGTTGTTTTGGTATGAGTAGGAATACCATAAACGGTTAAAATAAGCATTTTCAGCATGTAGGGTATGGGAAATTTATTGGGAAACTGAGCTCAAAGTGTGTAGAAGTAAGGGCCTCTTTACACCAATTTTTTTTTTTTTTTTTTTTTTTTTGTGTTGGAGCCCAAAGAAATGGAGTAAGGTAGAACCACCCATAACCGATCACTTAAGCAATTTTAGACATGATTTGATGTAGTGCAACACAAAGCAATATTTCTAGAGGTGCACTGATAGAAATGCTAGGGATTGCAAAAAATTTGGTAGTTTTATTGCTTGAATTGAAATTATTATGAATTTTCAAAGGCAAAAAGTGCACTGGACCCATTGCCAATCTTTAGACTCTTCCAATTCCGATCACTCAAAAAATTACTTTTCCACTAATTGCTTCTTACTTTTTTGCGCACTAAGTTGGGACATGTGTCATGAACTTTTAATCCCAACCTTGAAAAGATGAAAAAAAAACATTCTAACCTTGATTAGAAATTAGTCAATCTACGGTTGGCTATGGGGCACTGGTTGGTAATGGGTGGTTCTACCTTATTTTGATTGGAACCTTTGGTTGGTATCATAGGTTAACGTTGTGACATCAATGAAGTTTGAAGATATTTCTTAGAGACTAAAATTTTGTGGCACTCTTCAACTGAAGTCATGTCTACCAAAGTAAAATCTAGATTCCAAATTCAATAAAAGTTGCTTATTTTTCCTACTTATTTTGTGCATCTTCAATATGTCCAAAGTGGAATTGAAGGAATAATATCACTTTAGAGGGGTCATTGACTTATAAAGGTTACCTTACAGAAATCGTATTGTATCCCATGCTTTGTATGCTCTATTTTGCCACTAAGGTAGAACCACCCATAACCGACCAAATAAGGAATTTTGGCAAATTTGGAGAAATGCAATGCAAGGTAAATATTTTTAGAGGTGTGTTGATAAACATGATGGGGATTGCAAAAACTTTGGTAATTTTATTGCATGAATTGAAATTACTATGAATTTTCAAAGGCAAAAAGTGCACCGGACCCATTGCCAATCTCTAGACTTTTCCAATTCCGATCACTCAAAAAACTACTTTTCCACTCGCTGCTTCCTACTTTTTTGCACACTAAATTGGAGGCAATTGTAACCTTTAAAAAATATCATAATTTTGGCTATAAATAGTCTCGGAGGCAATTGTAACCTTTAATCTAGCAATCTGAGTAGAAATTTATGTATTTTTAGGTGTTGAGTTAAAATTTGTGTATGTAATATTTTTAAATTTGAAAGAAAAACAGTTTTTTTAAATCATTGTTTGTAAAATTTGTCAAACTAACAATGTTGCAAATGRTTTCCAAAAGATTGGGTCAATTGTTCTATACTAATTTATCCTATTAGTGCATGTGAACTAATCTACTAAATTCATACAATWTTAAATTAATGTGAAATGAAACATCATATATTTYWRTTAATTTATCCCCAAATATAAAAATTTAGAGACAATCTTCTACAATTGTATACTACAATGGTACACCTAGGTGATTAACTATGAGAGACCTATAGTCTATACAATCCAAAATAGTGGACACCTTTAGTGCATTGGGCACCCGCAATGGCATCCTCCTATTTTCCTATAAGCATTATCTTTCTTTTTGAATATACTAGTTGCTCAAAATATGTTAGGATATTTTCTAGGAATTCAAAGCCTCTTCTTCTTCTTAGGTCCAATGCCAATAAACCTTTTGTATGAAAAATAGGGCATCCATAACAAATGACTCAACATTATTCAAGACCATTGAAATTTCCTCACAAAAYTGTAGTGATTTATATTATTAGTGAGGGTGCATAATTAGTTGTGCTTGCAAACTTAGTGCCCGGTCACTGTTTGTYTTTTAGATATGTACAGTAAGATACGGGACTTTCTATCATGAGTACTGACGTTTGTTGGCTTTGTCCTTGGACAAAGACTATGACATTGACCCCGCATCGACTTGTGGTTTGTGAAAGTCCAAATCCTACCTACAACCGCATTCACCTCTGCACAACTTTTGGAATGTGGGGTCTAACTGGTCACCAGCTTGAAAACATAAAAGAGGTCGAGGGGGGAAGGGCCGTTCGGGTGGACCCCTTTCTTTTGTGACTAATATGATTTTTTTTGGACGTCACTTTTGAAGAGAAAGGTGTCTCTACAAGCCATAGATGATAGATGAAGACTTGAGCCCCTAAATGACCAAGGCACCAAAATATGGTGTTGACAAAACTTTGAAGTTGAAGAAAACCTAACCAAGTTGCTATTTTTAGTAGTTTTTATTTTTGATAGATGTCTCTTAAGGTCTAGCTTTAGCATCAAAAATCCAATCTAGAAAGTAAATGACTATGATTTTTCTATTCAAGATTTGTGCAAAAGTACCCTGTGTATTGTGAGCCCGCAAGTTGGCACTTGGAACTCTGGATTTATTTTTCGTGATTTTTTCTATTTTTTTTCTATTTTATTAAAAAATAACATGTAAAGAGTGTTGCCAAGAGTTTTGGTAGAAGTCCCTACCAATATGGCGAGGGGTCTCCTTAAATGGTGAGAAACATTAAATTCTATGTTTTTCCCATTTTAGTCCTTAATTATTGAGTTTGGGTATTAGTTAAAATTTTCGAGAGAAGTGAGGTTGTGAGAGTTAGCTAGTCTTAGTGTCATGTCCATATAAAAGTAAGTTTGCAAAGTACATGTAACAGTCTGGTTAGGTATTAGAGTCTATTTAAGGTTATAGAATCTTTGTTTAGTTAAAAATCCAWTTCATAGAAAATTTGGACTAGATAGTAAAAAGATTGCAGGGAGTTCAAAGATTTCAAGCTAAATCACAACAAAGGTGGAAGAAAGTATGATTGGAGCATACGGAGAGGTCATTTTAGGGTAGAAACATGCCAAGAGTTCAACATAGGAGCCAGCCAACCAAGATTCCCTTGACGTTGGAGTAACTTTCCCCTGAGTGGAAATTACTCAAAATTATTAACTTTAGAAAAGTGTCAAGTAAACGTGGAATTTACACTTAGATTTTAGGAGTGTCCTAGAGGTTACCCAAAAAGTTTCTGTTCATTTCGAAACTCCACGTTGACTCCATGGGAAGTCAATTACTCGAAAACATGTTCGTAAATTCCTATAAATTACACATGTTGCGATAAAATCTCACTCAAAAATAGATTAAGTTTTTTGTGCTAATAAAGCGCCTTGTTAAGTTTGACGACATTCCGACACTCTTAGTTATCATAATTGGCAGTGATTGTGGACTTTTGAATAATTTACAATGTGGCGGCGGATTGATTAGCGTACCAGAGGCATACGGTGTCCGATTGAGGCAAATGAAGAGTCTTTTCTTACTTCTAAAAATATTCCAGACAACCATGGCCAAAGAAATTCATCAGAAAGCACAAAATCCAAAAGTTATAATTTTTGCCTTTCTTTGGACTTACGGTAACTTCATTCCATACTTACGAATGGATGACGAAGTAGGCGTAAAGGGTCTTTCAGGCTAGTTGAGGTCTTTTGAATATGACGTCACAATTTGTTTTCAGTTTTGAGCTTTTCCCTAAAAGATAGAGAGGGTCAACTCTTAATTTGACATCTTAGTAGTAATTAGAATTAATTCCAAGTTAATTATGCAAATATCTTTGAAAAATCAAAGATTGGATTTACTCAAGATTTTTTTTCTTGCGTAAGAAATCAACTTTGAACTAAAGAAAGATAATTTGGAAATAACTTGGGATTAAATCACAAAATATCTAGGTAGATTAGGGTTATTTTCAAAGTATCTTTGGGAATAAATCTTGGATTTGATTTGGCTAAGATTTATCAGCTAAATGAAAAGGATTTTAGAGACTTTTTCCATTAAAGAAAGATTATATGGAAAATACTTTAGGTTGGTTTTGGAAATATCGGAAAGTCGAAAGTAAAGTGTTTTCTACTGATAACTTATCGTAGAAGGGCCTGCTACAAGTATAAAAGGCCTCTCCTTGAGGTTGTTAGTACCCTCATTACCAGCGCTTATACTTTACTCTCATTTCTTTTTGTTGTATTGTTGACGTGGTCGAAGCACTTAGCTTCTTTTATTTTTGTGCTACCAACGTGGTTGGAGTACTAAAGGGATGTTCTCACTTGGCATTACAAATTTGGGAAGAGCGGTGGTTTGAAAGCTTGGAACCACGCATGTT
Organism: Pleurozium schreberi; assembly: GCA_006891605.1. Classification (NCBI taxonomy): domain Eukaryota; kingdom Viridiplantae; phylum Streptophyta; class Bryopsida; order Hypnales; family Hylocomiaceae; genus Pleurozium; species Pleurozium schreberi. The sequence goes on from VACF01001613.1 coordinate 99,201, forward strand.
CACACCAGTCCCAGGTCTTATCTCCTGAACCTACGTAAAGTCTCTGCTAAAGGAGTGATAAGTGCGGTGTTAGTTGAAAAAATGCAAAAGTTTTGGAGTAAAATCCGGGTGCGCCAACAGGTTTTTCGGARGGGCATAATTGCACCGAAATGTAGATTTCAAAAAATTCCGTGATTGCAAGAGCACTCTTTTCTAATCTCTGCTTCAACGCCCCTTTACCAAAGAGCGATGTCTCAATTTTGGCCGAAATTGATGGAGTCGCTTTCTACGCCGCTTGCTTATTCCAGTGACATCATGAACAAGGCGGTTTAGACATGCAAGGAATAAATAGAGGTCTCCTCCCCTCTGTAATCACTTGCAATTTGAAGACATCCTCCATTGTTGAATAGGTACATTTCTTGCCTTTTTTTTAAATGCGTGTTATGTATTTCTGTAGTGTTTATTTGAGAAAGTCAATTTGATGCGTCACATAGAAGTTGTTTCAAATTCATGATGTTCCTATGTTTTCATTTTGACGTTTTTCAAGTCTTGTGAAGGCCTGCATTTGAATGTCGTGCATGTCGGTCACATTGTCCTTGTTTATGCTTTTTTTAATCTTAAAATCTTGTTTGGTTATTTTTTGGTTGGATGCCATCGTTGGGATGTAGGGATTCCTCATCATGGAGAATCGATTGGATGCTGACTCCTACAACTCGCCAATTCGTCCTATTGCCATGCCATTTTGACCTATGGGAATGCCGGCAAGTGGTCAATTTTTTTTTTAAAACAAATTTTGTATCATGTATTTCAATAGTACAACGGTGAGTTAGTTATTGTAACTTCTTCATCTAGATTACTTTTGGTATTCTTTGTCCTTTGAACCTAAAATCATATAGTAAAGAGTATGTTGCTTCAATGAAATTTGGCTAGAAAAGAGTTCATTACCTATTTCTTCCCAAACGTTTCAATGTCATCATTTTGGAATGCTTTCATTGTGAATGCTACTTGTAGATGAAGATTTAGGATAAATTAATTACACTAAACCTGTAGTAAAAGTTTGTCTCGGGAAGGCATTTAAATAGGCTTTTAAATAGCCTAGTTTCCATTGCAACCTAAAACACAAGAAGAAAATATTGTTCCTTAATCCACAAACATGTATGTATTCYTCACAAAATACTTCTAATTGCTAAATTTGATCCACTCCACTCTTAATGGCCACAARGGTGAAGGAATTTCCCAGATGTTAAACTTTTATTCTTTAAATCTTTATTTTCCAATAATCTTTATTTTTTAATCTTCACTTCAACTTGGATTACTGCACACAGCTTCATTACTCATGCATGGCTTTTGAACTTCCAACTCGATCAAGTCACTTGTCAGCTTGTTGTTGTCACTTGTCTCCAACCTTGGGAACCACTAAATCCTTTTCCACTGATTTTTTTTTTTTATTCATGGTGCAACTTGATTTTACATAGCTTTGGCATTTGCAAGGTTTACACTGAGTACTTGACAATCTCAAATTTTTTCTTTTTACTTTTAGTATTTTCCATTCTTAAAGATCATACTTCCTCCAATTGAATTATMTCAAATGTCTTACATGCACTCAAGACACTTACCCAAACAGATTTCTTTCTATTATAATTTATTTCTCACAAAATCATGCAACCAATACGCTCAAACTTCACTCAGACTTAATCACCTAATTTGCAAATATTCTCTTAACACATAACCAATTAGTCTAACATTCTTTTCATTTATCTTTTACCAACTTCTTAAACTCACTCCTTAAAAGTAAATATACACATAAATTTCCAACTGGATTTAATGCTCAACTCAACATAGGTATATTCTCAGACTCATCACTTGATCTTCTCTCAAAGCCAGCTTTCTCATTTTCTCCTCCAATTAGATACATATACTTTATTCTCACTCATAACATAATTAATCTCTAAATAGATAATTCATCAATCAAAACCACAAAGCTACACACATTCCTTTAATACACAACAAGCAACCAATTTGATATATAATTYTGATTGATTAATCAAATTGGCGAATAAATTCACTGTTGCAAAAATATGAGTTCATTACAACAGGCTACTCATCTCAGTACCCTTTTCACAATTAGCTTTAAAACTCTCACCAGACTCATCTCGACATCATAAAATCACTCACTCTTTTTCCAAGTGATAATTTCCAGAGCCCAACATAACATTCTTCAAACCATCAAGTGATCCTCTCATTACAGCTCTGCCAAATAGGACTTCTCCAATTCTCCATCAACTGACTTACTCAGACATAAATTCTCCATCACATCACACACACAAAATTAAACAAGAAATTACACAGCACTCATTGCTGGGACTCACATTGGACAACTGGAAAGTGGGTGCCAGCGTTTTTTTTTCTAGCGACAAAACGCTAGGTTGTCAGGCCTGTAAGCCACTGCGCCTGGCTCCCTCCCAAAATTCACCTTTGGTGGGAGGGCACGCAGGGCTTTAGTGTAGAGTTTGTCGCCAGAAAAAAACCCGCTGGTGGGTGCCCACAAATGTAAGCAAAACACATGAAATAGGACTCCCCACTTGACGACAGTTAAGGTAGAACCACCTATAACTAACCAAATAAGGAATTTGGACAAATCTAAAGCAATGGAATGCAAGGTAAATATTTTTAGAGGTGTGTTGATAAAAATGATGAGGATTGCAAAAACTTTGGAAATTTTTTTGCATGAATTGAATTTAGTATGAAATTTGAAAGACAAAAAGTGCTCCGGACCCATAGCTAATCACTAGATCTTCCAATTCTGATCATTCAAAAAACTACTTTTCCACTCACTGCTTCCTATTTTTTTTTTGCACTACTTTGGAACATGTATCATGAACTTTTAGTCCCAACTTTGAAAAGATGAAAAAAACTCATTCTAGCCTTGGTTGGAAATACGTCAATCTATGGTTGGTAATGGGGCACTGGTTGGTAATGGGTGGTTCTACCTTACCCCAGTCTCAAGGACCAGTCTCAAGGAAGACACTAACTGCCATTAACCACCAGCCTTAACGGATCCCAAATTCCCCTAATAAACTGCCTTGACATGACCTCATCCAACTCGGCAATCTCATTTCATTAGCCCATCCGACCAGCTTCCACATCATCTCAAATAGTACTAAAAAAACACTTTCAAAATGGTAACAGACTTCCACATGGAACTTAAACAATTAAACAGATGGGAAAAGAATCCCAAAACACATACAAAGAACAACAAATTTTAAAAAGAAAAATTCAACTACATCATTTACACTACCTTCTATTTTCAAAAATATCTTTGACCTTCACAAAAGACAAACACACTCTGATGCTTCAATGAGAAACTATTTTAGAAGAAGTACAAATAGAATAAACGTTTGAGTTCCTCACCATATTCAATACCACTTGCTATCATTAACTCCATCGTGGTTAGAGACTTCATCACAACATTGCTCAAAGCATCCTCTACCAATTTTGGTGCCTTCATAACACTAGTTTTGATTCACTACACTAGAAAAAAACTGCGTTTTTGAGGATGACGCAAACAAATGTGCCACTGCGTTGAAATTAACGAGTTTCACATCACTGTTGATGTCGTCCAAAATGCGTTCTTTTTTTAACATGTAAAAGAGTGCTCAAATTTCTTTAAATGTCACAAGSAACATCACGATTTCGGGTGATGTCACTACAAATCCATGCCCTTCAAACTTCTGTAAGAGCGGCACGTGGAGGGGTCCAACGCGCCACATCACCTTTTGGGGGGGGTAGTTGATGCCACGCGGACTTTAAAAAAAATCCAGCATGCCCGGGGCAGTGATGTGGCCCCCCCCAAAATGTTGACGTCGACCCCGAAAAATCTGGCGTGGACCCATTATTTTTCCAACTCCCCATTTCTTTTTTGCACTCCCCATTTTGTTTCCACTCCAAGTTTTGTCCTCTGGCCACTCCTCAATTCCTTCCTCCAACCCACCCATTTTTCCTCCCGACTCCCCATTTTGTTTTGCTCACTCCCCATTTTGTCCCCCACCCTCCAATTTTTTTCCTCCACTCTTTTGTTTTTTCCACCAACCCCCACTTTTTTCCTCCTAACACCTAATTTTATTCTTGGTAAAATTTTTTTTCCCCCTCTTCTTCTCCATTTTTATGATTTTGAGAATGCTTGAACCCTTCCAATGTTCAAGTAATGTCCATTTTAAAGGCCATTTTTCCTTCAAAGTCGTCATGTATTAATTGATGCATATTTTTTTTTGGTAATATAGTTCCTTCACTACAATATTCTAGAAGACACATTACTCCAATTCAAAATTTTTTGCTCCCTAACTCCCATTCCACTTCCACTCCTTGTGTTTTGGACCCCTTTGTAGGTAGATGCCCCTTCTTGCAGTTTTTTCCTTCTGGGCAGCGTCTTTCCAAATGCACAGCCGCTGCCCGCAGTTGCTGTAAACAAGCTAGCTGATGTGGCAGAATTGCGTTTTCTGGGACATCATCGAAAAACACATGTAATGTTGTGTTTGACGTCACTAATGTCATGTGACATTGCTGGTGACAACAACATGTTTCCACGCTTTTCTTGACCCATCCTTGTTGACATCATCCGAGAGCATACAATCTAGCATGCGTTTTTTGAAAAACGTAGGATGTTTTTTAAAACATGCACACGATTTTTTTAACATCACGTGTTTTTGCAAAAACATAGCGAAAAATGCAGTTTTCTTATAGTGCTATATGTACAGGTACTTTTGTACTAGCCTCATTACAACACAATACACCACTAGTGACTGCTCGAGGCCCCAGCACCACTCCAAGATCTACACCCATACCTCCCTTTGGCACTATAAGCAACAACAAGCGAGCAARGAAGGATCGATGCCCGAATTGGGTGCATCAAGAAATTTTGGCACTTATAGCTGTGAAGCGTGAAATGTTTCTAGAAGAGATGGATACGGTTGATGCTCTTGACCTAATGACTCCTAATGACACCAAGTGGCTTTGTATTTCACAGGATGTCATGCGGGCCGGTTTCTCCCCATGATTATGTGGTGGACCATCTTGCAAAACCAAGTGGAACCAAATTTTACCAGAGTATAAACGCATTTCTGACTACCTTGGTAAAATTGGAAGGAATGTACCTGATTATTGGGACTTATCCTCCACTGAACGCAAGGAAGAAGGTTTACCAGAACAATTGGTCAAGACATTTTCAATGCAATTCACGATTGGTATGGAACTTGACCTCAACTTCAGCCCCTCCAGTTACTTGATACACTTGCACCCAACGATGGCAACTACACACTACATCAGCGTCCACATGATGAGAATAGCGAGCCGGAGATCGAGGACCCAAAGGACCATGGCATGTCACAACCAACTGACGCCATGGAAGACAACACGCCTCTTCAATTACCACTATTGTCATCATCTGCGCCCAACAATGGAGTTAGAGCACCACCATTTGTAGGAACCCCGATCTACAGGCAACGACTTTCTTTGCCACATGGTATCACTCCTCAGAACATAAGTTCATCAAATACTTCATCATTCTTAGTTGCAAGGCATTGTAGTAACATTGGAGTTTGGAAAAAGAGTGTTTCAGGACATGTTGTCATTGCTAAGGCTACTAAGGCCACAGTTGCAATCATGGCCCAACAAATGCATGACAATGTAGAATCAAGCCAAGTTGTGGAGCGTTCTAAAATCAAAATGCAACTTCAACTATTTGGTGAGCAAATGGCTTACTAGCAAGAGAAGCATCGACGTTGTCATAAGAGCCGCGGTCTATCCGGAAAAACACGAGGTTCCTGGTTGTGGTAAATGTTTGAGAAAGAAAGGAGAAAAGAAAGTCTCTAAAAAAAACCTATCCTCACACCTAAACCAACAATAAATCCAAAAGAAATCGATTTCTATAATCTAACCACAAATCAACCCTCAACCTCAAATCGTGTCAGTTACAGTAGCACCCGAAACCCACTCAGGTTTGCCTACTGCATCCTATCAACTCAAAAGAACAACCCTCTCAACAATTTAAAGGAAAAAAAAACCCAACCTTTGCAAAATGAACACTCTCAACCATCAACAGAACCAAAAGACAATCATAATCAAGCAAAGACAATCTCAAGTTCCAAGTTGGAAAACCCTCCAGAAGAGTACAAGAGAGAGACAAAGAAAATGTAGGAAAAGAGAGCTCCAAAGGAGAAAGTCCAACCTTTAAATACCCTCCTACAAACCCTAGCCGCCTTCAAAACCCTAGCTACCCTCAAGACCCTAATCTCCCTACCAGACTAGCCACCCTCAAGACCTAACCTCATGACGAGGCTAAATCCTAAAATGAACTAAATTCACAAAGGAGCTACCCACTTGACCACCTAACATTTCCACTGCTTAAATTCAACTTAAAAGAAAACAAAATGCCTAAATTCAACCACTAGACGGCCCACATCACGACAACGTTTGTATGAAAACGCAGTGGTAACTAACGAAAATGCACGGTTGTCAATAATGAAGCAGGGAGAAATTGTGAATTGCCTAGCTCATTTGTTCATTGTGCTAAGCAAGAGTGTCAACAACAACAACCCTCCACTGCTGGGCATGCCTCCAACTACTGAACACACAAAACGACCTATAGCACCTGCTCAAGACAATACACCTCAATCTTTGCACTTGCCAGAAAGATTAGCAGATCACCCTGAATTGCCTACTGCACGTGCTTAGATACTAATCGACATGCTCATACATGGAATTAGCCTAGACCGCATGCTTCATGTTTTCTTTGCATGGAAACCAATATAGCGTTAGTTAAAAAAATGCTTTGAATGTTAAGCTATGTTATATGTCAGCTTTTGCAAGCAAGGGCAAATATATTAAATGACATACTAGTAATGAAAAAGTATTTTTTTAAATGCTAAAGATAGCACTATTCATTCCCACTTTTGATGTGCATGTACCCAATATTACCTTATCATGACTGCTGCAATTCAAGAATTCAATGGGCTCAGCTATTTAAGCTCAGTGGGCATMAGTTGYTCATTCTATGATGAGCAACTRTGAGMAAAAGTGATTTACTATTGACCATAGGTTCATACATATCCAATGACAAGGGAGTTCAATGTAGCATATAAACAAAATCATTCACAAAAACAAYGTGAACATGYTCTCTTAAAAAAAYAAAAGGGAAGAAGCACAACCACCGCCAAAGCCAAAGGTTTGTCCTAACCTATTACAACTATTTAAACTAAGTGGAAACCATGTGAAAAATATAGAATGCCCTTTGATTGCATTTTTTATTCATTTTCAAGGTACTGAGAACTTTGAATACAACCTCCTGCTACCAAAAGAGCGGAAGCAACCACAATGGATCATTACTGCTCCTCCTCCTCCTCCATGTCACCACCAATTTCCCAAGAGTGACTATAGTATAATCTACCAACTATGATTGACATAATCAAAACAAAGAGGAAGACAAATTCTAGTAACAAGTCGAACACATTGACCTTCATGAATATAGAATATGTCAAACTCGGACAACACAAACTACCGTAGAGTATTCCATGTAACAACAACTTAGTAAAAATCATAACAATAGAGAACCCACTCCCTATACTAGCTAATGACCATATACAAGAAACCTTTCGCTTCTTCAAAAAATTCATTGTTTCACCCTAAACCACCCTCCATATGATAGCAGTTGAAAGGTGACTCACTGAACACCATATACTTGTTGTTGTCTTTGCATAGTCAAGTGAACACCAATGTCYTGTCTCTTCTCAGCTGYCACAATAGTTGCCGCTGTTTTTGGRATGRCATCTCCTACGTCTTGCCYARCACCTGTACCATCATCCACCACTTCTCCTTGCAACCATTATAAGAAACCCACGTTTTGGGTGACAAACCTCAATTTTCTTTAATGGATTTTAGGTGATGTTTAGGTGATATCCAATGCAACAACTTCATGTTTTTATGTCAACATTAATATTTTGTTGGACAATGTCATTTTTGTTGACATAAAAACATGGAGTTGTTGAATTTGATGTCAAGTGGACATCACCTAAAATCCGTTAAAAAAAATCAGGATTGTCACCTAAAACATGGGTTTCTTATAGTGAGCCCCTCAGTTCGTAGTATTTGGAATAAGTTTTCTACCTCATCGTGTGATTGACCAAGAAGCATATTGTGCAATATTGCACAACATAGGATGACATCAGGTAAAAAAACGAYGTCYAAATCTGATTTCGTGAGGAACTCCRTGAATGTGTGCTTTAACATGCCGAAGGTGTTCTCCACGACACATCGAGCCTTCCTCAACTTCTTGCTGAAAAAAGCTTCTACCACAGAGAGTCAAAGTTGACTACAATGTGGAACCATATGCCAAGGTAGAAGTGGATAGCCGATGTCACCTATGAGGTAAGATGAAAAACCTTCAAAACTGTGTTGTTCGTCAAAAAAATTGTTGTGCATGGCCAAATCGTACAATGATGAACGCCTAAGCACTCGAGAATCATTTGTGGAGCCGGGCATGCCCAAATACAAGTCCAGAAAGCTTTTTTCACTATCCACAACTACTTGGCAATTCAATGTATAGCCACCAGCCTTGAAGTGGTAGTAATCTGCAGGGACATCACGTGGCTTTGAAATGGTGATGTGGATGCCATCAACAGCTCCCACTACAACAGGTAGACCACAAAGATCAAAAAACTTTTGTTGGGTTTGTCGCATGCGATCACCTATTGGCCAAGTGAGATTCTGTCCAAGAGTGTCATTAATGGCATGGACAACATCTCTCAACAACGCGGATATCGTGCTCTTGCCTATTGCGAACATTTCACTACAAATAAAAAGAGATGTTCCATGCGTTAGTTTAAAAAGAGTGCATGCCACTCGGATGACAACCGGGATTGCCACCCGGTACTTGGTGTTCTTTTTTTGAACATGCAGGGGCAAGAGATCAGCCAACGCAAAGACAATTGCTTTTGTCATCCGAAACATATGAATCCATCTTGCATCATCATACTCGCATAGAAGAAACCTTGAAAACCATGTGGTAGAATGAGGTTTTACCCAAAATTCCAAATCTTCATGATGCACATTCACAGCAGTGTAAAAATGAAAGTTTTGTAAGCCAAACTGGAGGCATGCAAGAGAACGTTGTCGTGATGTGGGCTGTCTAGTGGTTGACTTTAGGCATCTTGTTCTCTTTAAATTCAAATCCAAGCACTGGAAGTGTTAGGTGGTCTTGAGGGTGGCTAGTCTCAAAGGTTTTGAAGGGTTTCAAGGGTTTTGAAGGGTTTTCGAAGGTGGCTAGGGTTTCGAAAGGTTTTGAAGGTTTTTCCAAGGTGGCTAGGGTTTTCAAGGCGGCTAGGGTTTTCAAGGCAGCTAGGGTTTTGAAAGGTTGTGTAGGTGGGTATTTAAAGGTTGGGCTCCTACCTTTGGAGCTCTCTCTTACTTTGAGCTTTCTTTGGCTCTCTTTTATACTCTTTGGAGGATTTTCCAACTTAGAACTTGGATATGATTGTCTTTTGGTTTTGGTGATGGTTTGGAGTGTTCATTTTGCAAGGGTTGGGTTTCTTTTTCCTTTAAACTGTTGAGAGGGCTATTCTATTGAGTTGACAGGATGCAGTAGACAAATCTGAGTGGGTTTCGGGTGCTATTGTAATTGACATGATTTGAGGTTGTGGGTTGATTTGTGGTTAGATTATAGAAATAGGCTTCTTTTGGATTCGTTGTTGGTTTAGGTATGAGGATAGATTCTTTTAGAGACTTTTTTTTCTCCTTTCTTTCTCAAACACTTACCACAGCCAGGAACCTCGTGTTTTTCCGGATAGACCACAATTCTTTTGACAACATCCCTTAATTGAAGTCGGTATTCGGCCCAATTTCATTCTTCTTTTCTATTTGTGCACTTTAAAAAACGCGATGGTCCCTTCAAAGTGATTTCCATTTGGTTTTTAAGTTTTAGAGGTTATATGTCATTATTGTTTATTGTTCCAAGAGTTTTGAAAGGGTTGGACCTCTACATTCTATTTTGCTTTAAGATTCTTGAAATTAACATATTATGACGCTTGAACAACATTTGGGACTAACATCCTTAAAGCGGCGGGGCTAGATCTTGCCAAAAGGGTATTAGACTAATTTTCATTCAAAATTCATTGTATAACGGGTTTTGGGCTTTTAATCGTTAATATTTGGTTAGACACTTTCATGTGTACCTCGTTTAGCAATTAATTGGTGAAGTTTTAGTGAAATTTTGGAAAATTAGTTTTTAATGTTTGGTTAAACACTTTCATGTGTGCCTCCTTTAAAGATTAAACATTCAAGATACTAGTATTTGTCCATCAACACCGTGTATACCTGGGATTGCTCCCGGACAGCGAAGCTTTGACTTTTAAAAGTTAAAATTGTCTTTGGAACTCATTAAAACCTAGGGTTTCTCCCGCACTGTGGAGCTTTGAYTTTACTAGAAATATAATTTGCGGAAAATATTTCTTTGGTGTCTTATTTAAAGCCCAAATTTCCGTTAAGAAGTCCCTTTTCATTTAAGCATGTGCGTCGTGTGAGCACATACTTTACTTTCAAAAATTGCCTTCTATTGCTTACTTCCATTTCAGTTGCTAGTCTTTTATCATTTCCAAAATTCCATAAAAATTAGCTTATCTTAGTTCTTTTCTTGTTACTAAGAAATTTCAACAGTTCCAAAAATGAGTTAGAACATTTTTTCTCCAAGTCCATTAAAATGTGCCTCTAGAGAATTTAAGATTTTGGTAGGGAGTCCACCACCAGTCTAGAGAGAACTATAATTCCGTTGAAGAGGACAACCAATCATGTGGAGAGTTGAGACAATCAACAAACGAAGCCAAGGAACCAACTACTGGAACGAGGCGGGGTACAACTGCCGTAAACAAAGAGGGGTCCAACCAACCCCAGTATGCCGCGCATAAGGCTAGCCTAAGTGCTGACTGGGCACCAATGTTCGAGAAGAACTAGCGGCTAATACAAAGTTAGCCAGTGAAAATTGCCAAAAAACCGGTTGTGTTTTGAAAGTGAAGGATCAAAAACTAGAGGAAAAAATAATAAGATAAGAAATCAACCGGTGTAAATAGAAATTTGGAGGATAATTTGTCCGCCTCAATTTATATTAAGACGGATTTTAACCGGTTTGCTTTGCACAAAGGAGAATTTTAGCTGCTATACATATATTTTAAATGGCATATACGTTGGTAGTGAAGGTTGGGTATGGGCCTATGGGTCAGGCTTGAAGGATTTTGGGAGGGTGGAAAAGGACCGTTTAAAAATTTAAACCTTTCGCCTCTTGCCCTCCTCTCCTCCCGCCCTCCTCTCCTCCCGCTCTCTTGCCGCTTGCTTTCCTTCCGCTCCGTTGCTCTCCTCGCCTCCTCCTCTTGCTCCGTTCATGCTTGCCGCTCCGCTCTTGCCGCTTCGCTCCGCTCTTGCTCACCGCTCCACTCTTGCTCGTCGCTCCGCTCCTGCATGTCGTTCAGCTCTTGCCTGTCGCTCCCACTCCGCTCCTGCTTGCATCTGCAAGATTCAATTGAGATTTTTTTAAACTTCTCTCACTTTGAGTTTTATTGTCACTTGTTTGTTGTTGTTTCGTATGGCTAAGCGTCAAAAAACCATGAGGGACATGTTGTTCAAGGCTGGAGTAGGTAGAGAGTCTATGGATATGCACACAGTAGCTGTTGGTTCTTCCTCCTCAACCAAAATGCTGTCGGGTTGAGATGAGCACGTTTAGGGAACACACGATTGTCTGGCTGCAGGTTGTGAGTGTAGATGAAAGGCAAGTAACAAAACTCAAATCTTCACTTAATCTTCTCTTCAATCTTCGCTTGATCTTCACTTCAATCTTTCGTTGACCTATCCTGTGGTGGTTCTATAGGGCCAAGGGTTAAGGTAGGGTGATAAGAAACCATGGGCTTCGGATGTATAAAACGGGACGGCCAGATCACGAGCTGAACCGTCCGAGGGATTGGATCCTAAATTTCAAACCCACGGTGACCAGCAAACTTACCTCACCAGTGGGAACAACATAAAAATTTTGACCATGTGGACAATTAACTCCACTTCGTCACATCCACAATACAAAATGAGGCTAGTGTTGGTGTAAACCAAACCGCCCGCAACAATAAAATAAATTTTACAAAGCCACAAGCCACACACACAAACACACAAGTTTTCAAAACTCTTTCAACTCCATCTTCAATTTTCAAGCTGAACTTTGGATGAGTGTCACTGTTGATCTACAACTTCAAATGAACTAAATGATAGCTTTACGGAAAGCTAATACAATCATCTACTTTCTCAAAATTTCAAACAATTCTAAAACTCTGTCCAACTTCTATGGCCATCCAAAGTTTCGGCCTTGAGAAAGGAAAGGCAGCAAACCTTCCTTTGCTTCATGAAAAGCTAACCAAATTTACTACACTCCCTCCAAATTTCATTGCTAAATAAGAACCTATCCGTCTTTTATGGTCAGTCAAAGTCTATGCCTTTTAATTTTAAAGGCATTAAACTTCACTCCACTCAAACTAGCACAACTTTTGCTTGACAACTCCAAATCAAGCAAGTCAGATCAATTTGAAAACTGCACATCATGATACAAAACACCTCTGAATTTCATTTCAAAATACTTCAAACTCACAACACAATGGCTCTCCAAACATTCGATTCCCCCAAAACAACATTGGGAGAGAAGATGAATAGTGTCCATCTTTTCCTCTCTTTTTCCAACACTTTTTGCCCCACCTAAACAAGTGTCCATCAGCCTTTAACTCCCTTCTAAAGCCAACTTAGAGCACCTCCACCGCATTCACGTGAAAGCCTCGTTGAAAAGATTTTTGGAGGCTACAGTGGTGTGGTGGGTTGAAGAAGCTCCTTGTTTCTCACAGTAGCTTCCCACCGCATTCACGTGGTAAGACCCTTTAAAGCCTTATCCAAAGTTTGATGTCGTCATTGTTGACGTCACCATGCACGCGAGTTTGAGTTTAGGGTTGTTGGGACTGCCACGCATTATCTTGCGGCTACTGCTTCCTTTTGCAGTTGTTGCTTCCTCTTGCGGCTACTCACTCTTGTTTTATTTTGCGGCTATTGCTCCCTTGTGCTCTATTTTGCGGTTGTTGCTTCCTCTTGTGGCTGCTGCCTCTCTTTTGTCTGTTGCTCTCTCTTGCTCTATTTGGAGCATTTGAAGCAATTATGGAGGACTTGCAAGCACTCGTAGATCGTGTAATGGAGGACGATTATGAGGACGAGCTTTTCACCACCATGGTTATAGATCAACTTCAAGCGGCCATTGATGAAGAGCCTCCATAGGTAAAAATTGCAACTTTGCTAATTAGATGAGTCTTTTGTACTTGTCTTTGTGTGACTTGTTCAATTCTTAAAAAAAAAAAAATTGTTTTGTATAGAGGAGGAAGCATGGAGGTTCACAAACAGGGCGAGCTGCAAATTTGGAAAGAGATAGAGCAGAAGGACATGATTGTATGTTCAACAATTATTTCTCCGAAAATCCTGTATTTGGAGAGGCTTTGTTCAGACGGCGATATTGAATGTCCAGGATTCTATTTGACCGAATTAAGGACACTATTGTGGCTTACGATTCATACTTCATTCAGAAATATGATGCACTAGGTGTCCTAGATTTGAGTACCATTCAGAAGATCACAGCTATTCTGCGCATGTTAGCTTATAGAGTTGCAGCTGATGCAACAGACGAGCATTGCCGCATTGCAGAGAGCACGGCCATGGAAGCGATAAAAAGGTTTATTCGTTGCATCCGCTCTTGCTTTCAAGAAGAATACTTGAGATTGCCAACTTGTGAAGATTATCACAAACAACTCTAGATTAATAAGGCAAGAGGCTTCCCAGGGATGTTAGCATCATTAGATTGTATGCATTGGGTTTGGAAAAATTGCCCGGCAGCATGGCAGGGACAATTTCAAGACAAGGACAAAAACCGAAGCATCATTCTTGAAGCAATAGCAGACCAGTCCTTATGGATTTGGCATGCATTTTTTGGATTGCCAGGGGGCAATAATGATATTAATGTGCTTGATCACTCACCTCTTATTCGTGATCTTCTTTCTGGTGCTGGTAATGACATAACATTCACAGTAAATGGTAATGTCTACCCTAGGTACTATTTGTTGGCAGATGGTATCTATCCACAGTGGGCTTGCTTTATGCAAACAATTCATGAACCTCAAGATGAGAAATGCTCCCATTTTGCAATTATGCAAGAAAGATGTAGGAAAGATGTTGAGAGAGCCTTTGGTGTCCTACAATCTAGATTTGCAATCATTGTGAATCTAGTGCGACAGTGGGACATGCAAACTCTTCATGACATCATGTTTGCGTGTATTGTGCTTCACAACATGATCATTGAAGACGAACAACATGATTACTCAAGCTACAATGACATTCTACATCCATATATGCGTAGGGGGCTTACTTTTGAGCAATATGCTCAAGGATCAGAAGAAGTAGAGAGTACTCATTTGCATTACAAATTACGGGCTGATCTAATTGATCATCTTTGGAACATTAAAGGTACCAGGTGACATTGAATTGGAAGTGCATTGGACCCTATAAATTACACACATGTATTACATATACATATACTTATTTATATTTTTAGGGTCTTTAATTTTAATTTTATATGCATTGTTATATATAATCTTATGTTTTGTGAATATATTATTTTATCATCTTTGGTTTAGTAAATTTTCTTCCCTTAAAGGATAGAAGGTGTGCTTTGTTGAACTATGGATCCAAAGCATGCCTTTTTTTTCTAAAGGTTTTAGATAAAAGTGAGCCTAGGTTGATTGAAACTCTTCTATTAATTCTTATTTGTTTAAAACTTTTTTCTTATTTAAAATCTTGAAGGGTAGAAGGTGTGTTTTGTTGAACTATGGATCCAAAGCATGCCTTCATATTTTAAAGATTTAGGTAAAAGTGAGCCTTGGTTGTGATTGGAACTCTTCTTTTCATTCTTATTTGTTTAAGACTTTTTGCTTATTTAAAATCTTGAATGGTAGAAGGTGTGTTTTGTTGAACTATAGTTGCAAAGCATGACTTCATATTTTAAGGGTTTTAGATTCATAGAAGATTTTGAATGAATTCAAATAAAATATCACACCAAAGGTTGTTTCTCTTAAGTCTTGTCTTTATTACAAGTTACAATCATAAATAAAGAGGACATATATAATAAGACTTCACTCCATTGTATTACTCACGTAATTGTGTAAATATTGAAAATAGAGTCCTGCAACAAATTAATTACTTAAATTGAAAACAAAATTGTGAAGAAAATGAATAACTTAATTTAACATATTAATCAAGCAATTGAATTAGTAAAATTGAACAGAGTCCTCAACCAAATTAATGAATTAAGCAAGTTGAATCAAACAGAATCTTGAAGCAACTGAATAACTTTAGCAAATGGAAATCAAACAGAACCCTCAAGGTTGTCCGGACGTCCGGATGTCCGCAGTCGCGTCCGGACGTCCGGCGTCCACGGACGCAGCCCCCCTGACGTCCCCTGACATTCGAACAGGCCGTCCGCCGGGACCGTCCGCTTGTTGGAGACAGAGGCGAACGGACTCGCGGACACTTATTTTTTGAATTTTGCGAGTCCGTCCGCCTTTCCGAGTCTGCCTTTTGCATTTGCATGTCCGCGTCCGCCTGTTCGCGTCCGCCCGTCCCCGTCCGCCTATCCGCATTCCGTCCGCCGTCCATCCACTGGATGTGAGCATCCCGCGGATTCGGACGTCCGGACGTCCAATTTTGGGACACAATTTCCCCCAAGACGTTGGACGTGGACAACCTTGAGAACCCTCAAGCAAATCAATCATTGAAATTTTAAACATAATTCTTAATTCAATGAATCACTTAATATTAAACAGAATCCATAGGGTACATCAGTGAAATTTGTGGTACTACACAGTCTTTCATGTGCCTTTCAGAGAGACAAGAGTTAACAAAAAGTCCATGCACAGAGTTTTTAAGAATTTCATAACAATGTCGAAAAGTAGTCTCCCACCTTTAGATTTAAATCTAAAGGCATGAGCTGAATCCAAAATGTAAAGTTCTCAATCTGATTGGTAGTTGGCCAAGCTCTCCATTTTCATGTTGAACACTACAAGATCAGCCGCCTCGGAAAACATTTGGGCTTTTAAAAGTGATGTTGTAGCCATGTCGGTCGCAACCTTTGCTTGGGAATGGTGCAATCCATCTTTGATCTTTGCCTACCATCAATGAAACATATCGAGGCTATAAGTGAAGATGCATCACAATGGAACCAACAAGAAAAAGAAACAAATGAATTTTTCAAGTTTATTAGGGTTTACAGAAATTGGAATGAAATAGTTACCTGTCATTGGTCTTCTTTAGCACGCTTTGTTCCTTGAGGATGTTGAAGGGCAATACCCTTCGATCCTCCAATAGATTCTAACCTTGCACCAAAGTTACCACCACTAGAGGCAACACCAATGCTTTGGGACTCTCCAAAAATGTCTCGCTCACTATCATTTCCTACTAACTCCACAGTTGGAAATGCATCTATTGTAGAAGTTCTTATATTTGATGGACTAATCTGGCCATCTATTTGAAAATCTTGCCACCGTGGAACTTTGGACAAAATTCTCCAACAATGTAAAAAAACAAACGCCTTACCTCCTCGGCACTTGTACAAATCCAATGCGTGATTGATGATGTCCTCCTCGGTTGTACCACTAATCTCCAACTTTTGAATCGTCTCATAGCAGCCACAAAATTTTGCAGTGTCATGTTTAATGACTCCCCACTTTAAATTCAAAGTACGAGTAGGACGCTCTTCCACTCCAGTAGGACGATGTTCATTGTAATGAGTCACAATTCTCTCCCAAAAAGCTTTGTTGCGTTGTCCACTCCATGTCACAGGGTCTTGCGAAACACAAAGCCAAGATTTGCACAACTACTTCTCTTCATCAACTCCAAATTTTTTTCTTTTCCTACTCTTCAACACTCTTGGTATAGGAGGACCGGTAGAAGAACAAGCACTAGCGGTTGGAAAACAAACGGATCCTTGCGGCATGAAAAAAAATGTTTCCGCCATAGTCAACGAAGCTAAGCCGTCACGGGAGCTGTTGCGTGCTCTCGAAAGACCTTCAAAGTAGTGTGAACGGAGCGATGTAGCATGACCCACAAAAGGTGGAAACCCTTTAGCAGCAACGCGGTGGGGACCTAAAGTGCCGCATGCATTCCTAAAGTCACGGTTAAGTGCCACTTCACGTGTGCGGTGGAGAAGCTCTTACACCTAATGGCCTTCATATTTGGCCCCACATCTATATTTTTATCTTTAACTTAGAAGGAAAATCACTTCAAAGTCCAAACTATTTCTATTATTTCCTTCTACAACTATAACCAAACAAAATAATTTCAACAAAATACTTCAAATATGGATTGAAGTACTAACATTATACCAATGCCTATTAAAGGTAAAAAAATTAGAATTCCAAGGCTAATTTTACTCCATCTGCAAGAACTGAAGAATGCGTTTGATAGTTGCAGCAATGTAATTAACACGACCCGCCTTCGTTAAAGGATTCACTGGCCCCTCTAACCAACGATGGTGACCACAATTTCCTTCAATAGACTTCATCATGCAGTAATACTGATCAACATTAAGACCTTCGAAACATCCTTCAAATGTCACATTTCGGCTACCGGGCTCAATACATCCAACATGTAACAAAATCACCAGTGCTCGAGCGTCACGTTGAAGATTTTTGTGCCATCGCCGCTCCACACGAGGTTATTTTGGCGGCCGAGAAGGCCCAGCTTCTTCTTATGGACGCTCATGCGGAGGCGCAAGACTTAAAGACAGAAGAGGTTGATTCGGTAGTTGTGACAATGAAAATTCAAATTTAGGCTCCAATTCTGCTTCTTTCTCTTGGAACTCTGAAAAAACCCTCCTGATCTACATTCTGACTATAAAGTGGAAAATAAATATCACTAATGGATTTCAATGAAACTCTAAAGCAAAGTCGTCCTTTTAAATAGATGGCGTGTACTTCCACAAAACGTCATCTTGAAATTATTCAACAAAATAGTGTCACCATGAAGCTACTCAACAATACATATTATAATATGTTTTTATACTATGAACAAATTTACAACAGGACAACGCCTAATAAAAAAGTAAGCATATTAGAAAAAGCTAATGAAGATTGGAAGGATGCTTTGTATGATTTGTTTGAATGAATAGAGTTCAATCCTGAATTCGGGAGAATTTTTTGTAAGATATGTAAAGAAGGAGGTGGAAAATATGCATATGCTAATGAAGGTTCTACAAATGTTAAAATATTAGCCTTGCAAGATTATGCTAAAACTGTTGAACATAGAAATCTAGCATGGGCAAAACATGGAGGTCAAAAAGCATTACAAAAAGTTATAGCACATGCAAATCGGACTTGTGATGAGGCTCTAATGTCACTTTTTAAGGCTGCCTACTTTATGGGAAAAGAAACAGTCCCTTTTCATAAATTTTCTAATCTATGTGATTTACTTGTTTCATATAATGCTCCTATTACTGAAAAACTCTACCATGATGAAAAAGCATGTGCTGATATGGTATTATCTATTTCTAGTGTTATTCAAAGGCAAGTTTTAGATAGAGTTAGAGATTCCAAGTTTTTTGGATTGATGATTGATGAATCAACAGATATTTCAGTTAAAGGTCACCTTGTTGTATTTGCTCCTTTTTTAGAAGAAGGTTTATCTATGACATGTTTTTTGGGTTTGTTGTTCATTGTAGATGGAAAAAAAAGATTCCGAGGTGATTTTTGACACACTCATGGCTGCTGTGAAGATCTGGGGGCTGGATTTGTCTAAATGTGTAGGATTTGGATCTAATGGAGCAGCTATTATGCTAGGAAAGAATACAGGAGTTGCATCTCTTTTGAAGAAGGTGAATCTGTTTCTCACCTCTACTCATTGTATTGTTCATCTAGGACTAATTTAGCTGCATTAGAAGCTTCTAAAACTGAATCTTGTAAAGAAATCTCTATTGATGTTGACTCCGTGGTAAATGCATTGGCTGGTCATTTTAAAAAATCATCAAAACGAAAGGCAACTTTACAAGCATTACAAAATGAACTTAATGATGCTCAAAAAATCCTAAGAAGATATCACAAAATCCGTTGGTTGTCTAGATGGCAAGCAATAAGTACTCTTTGTGATTCTTTGGAATTTGTACTAGTTTATATGCGTGATATTCCAAGATCAAAAGATGATGGATCAGCACCTTTTTTGTATGCCAAACTGAGAGAATTCAAATTCATTTACATTCTTTATTTTTTGGCTGATATCCTTCAAATACTTGCACCATATCTATGGTATGAAATTTGGCCCCCCTAATTTCGCTTGACAAGCGACGGAGATAACCACTAGGGTGGCCAAATTCTAGAATGATATGAAATTCTGTACTAGGATTGAAAGTATCTTGGTTCAAATTACATGTATCTATTAGAAAACACATTCTAATAGTTTCTATTTCAGTCTTCACTATAGACCCTATACATGCAATGCTCGCAAAGTTGTCCAAAATTTTTCAAAACAAACTTGTAGATATTTCATGTATAAGGTCTATAGTGAAGACTGAAATAGAAACTATTAGAATGAGTTTTCTAATAGATACATGTGATTTGAACCAAGATACTTTCAATCCTAGTACAGGATTTTATATCATTCTAGAATTTGGCCACCCTAGTACTTATCTCCGTTGCTTGTCAAGCGAAATTAGGGGGGTCAAATTTCATACCATAGGTATGGTTAGAGACCCTAGTGGTGGAGATTTGGAGGCAACCTTTTTTTTCCAAAAAATGTATGCTAAAGCAGTGTGTGTGGCTTTAGAGGCTAGATTTGTTGACAATGACATTATTGATGCCTTTAAAATTCTAAATTCAATTCATATGCCTCAAAGGCAAGTTGGTTTATCATCTTGGGGGGGTCAATTAGATCTACTTTTGAAGCAATATGGACAGGAAAAATGCATAAGAGGGACAATTTTCCCTCCCTTGGTGGATGCTGCAGCCTGTAAGCAAGAGTTTTTTGCTTTCAAGTTGCAGGAAACCACTGAATGGGTTGAAAGAACTTTTGGGGATTTTTGGGCTTCTATTGCTTGGACTGCATCTTTGAAACTAAAATATCCTAACCTTCTGACACTTGCTAAAATTGCAAGATGTCAGTGTGTGAATACTGCTACGTGTGAGAGAGCTTTTTTTATGTAGAATGGTATCAAGCAAAAATTTCGAAATCGTATGACTACTTCAAATTTGGACAGTGTGATGCATCATGCGTGTGGCCATGGAAGGATCAGCCAAGGACTTTGACGCCGTATTAGTGGATGCCATCACTTTTTGGAAAAATGCTAGAAAGTTTAGATACTTTTTTGACTAATCCTGAAAAGTATCTTACAGGGGCAACAAAGGATTCATTTGAAGAAGTTGAAAATTTCTAACCTTGAACTCTTTTTATACTAATCTCAACTCAACCTTTGGTGAGTTGGGAGGATTCTTGGCTTTCAATTGGTGAAAGGCTATGCCAGGTTCAATTCCTRCCAAGGATGCAATACAATTTTATTTTAAGCTCTAATATGACAGTTCTTTTGACATTAGAGGATTCTAGCTTTTAAAATTTTTAATTTGAAGGAAATTGGCTGGTGATAAAATAACATTGGAGGAAAAAAACCTGTAAATTTAGGGATGTAAAGGATGAAACCAGTGCCCATGGAAAAACAAAACGGACCATTCATTTGGAAAAGGAAATTTACTGGAAAAACTCTAAAATCTTCCCGAACACTGCTGGGCATGACTAAAGCCAGACTGAGTGCCGAACTAAGCACGACTAAAGGTAGAGTGCAGTCACTGCAGTGCATTCTGCACTGAACTCCCTGCACTGCAATCTGCATTACAATTTTGACTACAATGGGGCTTACTCCAATTTTGACAGCAATGGGATGATTTATCTTATACCGGCAGAAGCCAAAAATTGGGTTTCATAATCAAAGTTTTAACACGTCACACCTTCCACAAAGTAAGTTGCTCTCAACCCAAAATTATTAGCAGAATTCCAAGGTTGGCCGTTGCTTGCCACACCACACTTTTGAAGCTTTAAACCAAAATTTGCATCATAACATTCCATATCAACATTTCATCTCTCCACATTCTCTCTCCATTAGTACTAAATTCTCTAACTTTGCAAGACACAAATGAGAAGGAATTAGGGAGAGAGAAAAATAAGAGGGAATAGAATACGGAAAGAATGACACATGTGAGGAATTTTGTATTAAAAAAATCATTTTCAAGGTATCTTACTATTAAACCAAATTCATTTGTTCTTTAATTCTTTGTTGGTTAGTTATTTATTAGATTTTAGAGGGAATTTAGAAAGTATAAAGTTTAGTGGGGTTTTGTTTTATTAGGCATAATAATCCAAGAAGATAAAACAAATTGTCAACTAATACATCCAAAACCATTTGAGAATTTGCAAATTAATTAACCATTGAAAACTTCTATTAGATTTGATTTGATTTAGTGGATTTTATCAATTTGGGTATTAAAATAATTTCTAAGGAAATTGAAAATTGTCCAAAATACAACCAAAAATTAATTAAAAAAACTTCAAATATTAGAAGGAAATTGGAATTAAACAAAATTACCACCAAATTGGTTTAATTTCAATTTGGCAATGGATTAGCAAAATGAACRAAGCRGGAGYWGGTTATTACRAGAYRWTTCATCTYGTGGTTCTTGAAAACGGCGCAATTGACTCTTTCATAGGCAAGGTATGTTAAATTTACTCTTGTCTTGCTTTGAAATTTGAAGCTTGAATTAAAATTAGCTCGATAGAATAAAACTTAGAAAACCTAGAAGTAGACTTAGAAAATTAACATTAACCCTTAAAGAACCTAAAATTTAGCTTTACTTTAAAAACAACCAAAATTTAACCATTGGATGAACTTATTTGGAATTTGGATAAGAAATTGATATTTTCATTGAAACGAATTAAACAAAGAAATCTTAGAATCTTGATAGAATTTAGAATTTTAGATTATTTTAGAATCACGATTTGGTCATTTAAATTAAAAGTAATTGGTGGATGAAGTTGCTAATCGCTAATCTTTAAACCAAACTTCACTTATTAATAACTTTTCCGTTATGAAGTTAGAATTTAAGTGTTTTACCTTGTTGGAAAGGTAATTTTTTGTTTGTTCCATAAAAAGTTCTAAACCCCTAAAACTAGTAATTTAGATTAATATCCATCGTTAGATTAGAATAAACAAACCATTAATCAAAAATCTTTTGGAAATACTTAAAAGAAATTCTATCTAGGCAACTTTTAGAGAATATAATTAGGATTCCAAATCCACTTTCCATCTAAAATATCATTCATTTTTGAGTGAATTAATGGTGGATGAAGTTTTGATCCTATTTGGATGGTCTTTTTCAAAATTAACTAAAAATAAACCATAATTTAGGATTAGGAAACAGACTTAATTAAAAAATTAGGATAAAATTAGGGCCAAAATTAACCTAATTTGCTATTTTAAATTGACAAATGAAGTTTTTGAGGCTTGTTAAGGCTTAAATTTCAACCTTGAATAATTTTTGAAGGGAAGTTCCAAATATAACTTACTTTATCATTTTAAAACCTTTAAAATAAGATCTAGAGATAGAATTAGAGAAATTTCATAAAACCTCACAAGAGCCTAAAATTAGAATAGTTAACCCAAACAATCCAACATACTAACTTTTACCAATATTTTAGTGATTCTTKAGATTTTGTTTGAGTGTACATTGCTTAGAAGGCGCTTACTTTGATCACCTTTTTATTTCTTGCTTAAAATTTTCCATTRGAACCCGTGTATAAGGTTCTAGTTCAAGGATGGAGTTAAAATTGCCCACATGTAATCTTGACTTTTCTTAGTGTTGAGGGCTCTTGGAAATGAGCTTCAAATACACTAGGTCTTGGAGACAGAATCGCATAAGAAATTCATTAAAGAAAAATGTAGAGTAGATTTTAAGAAGCTATAAATTGATTGGGGTTGTACATGCCTTCTAATCTCATATATTTTGATTGACGAACTTTTTAGATTCACCATGTGAAAAGTGGATTGAGTTTTTTTTGTAGTTTTGACACCCTCTCGGTTAAACATCATAATCTTTCAACTCATAAAAGCTATTGTTATGTTTTCTTTTCCAATGTAATCTCTAACATGTCTAGTTTGAATTTGTACGGTTATAATTCATGAAAACTGATGCAATTTATCAAAATGTTTTTTTTGGGTTCAACTTGGAGCAAATTTCTAGAAGCTAAAAACATGCCTGGGCATTTAGGGGTTAATCATTGTAGTATTAATTTTCATTCTAATAAGACATTCATTTTTAAAAWWWKTTCTATAAATTCCTTGCCAACATCCCATTATCAATTAAAGTAAATAATTTCAATACTTGCCTCCTAACARGTAATCACCTTTATAAATTTTCCCACTATTATTTTGCTCAAATATTTTTGTTTCAATATTAATATCAATATTGTTGTTCACTAAAGCCACAGCCTCACGGTCACACCGTTCTTGTTGAAGAAATGGATGGATGAAAACTGGAGGTGCATCAAAGCAATTTCCACGCGATACATCTAGGGTTTTGGCAGACTGGACMTCGGAGATGGCGATGGAGGGGTGGGCGATCTTCTGCTGTTTCTTTTCAAGGTAACCGCGATTTTTTTCTTCTTCAGAGTCTYTTCTTCCAACGACAGAAAATTTGKAAGTACTTCGGATCTGGAATTTTTTTAATTTGAACACTTTTTGAATGGTACGAGGTTGGATGCTCTGGCACCTAATCGTGGAATGTAGTAAAAAATTTTGCTCGTGTGCACGATCGTCGTTCTGTTGAGGCTATGGTGATTCTACACTTGAGCTGACACTAAATATCACTAGAACAAGTGAGATCGAGAACTTGTGGGGTGAGATTTGTCGGAAATGGTGTGGGGAGCTATGCTTGCCAATTTGGATCTGTTAGGAAACCCTAGTAGGTGGGTGAGTGAAAAAGTATGCCGCAAGGAATGAGAATTGCGTTCTGTCAATGTATGGAGAATTTCGGGACAAGCAAGGAACAACGGTCTGCTGAAAATATTTGAAGCGTTGTATAGGGTTTGTGTGCTTGAATAGGGTGGAATTCTAGTTTGTTGTGCCTCTGATGGATTCCTTTCTCCTGATTACATCTCCAATACATGATTTACAGTTCTGAGGGGCTGTCGCATTGAGAAACTTTTAGGATTTCAGCAAATTGGTGTCAAGGTTTTTTATCTATCATTAAAGTTCTGCTAATATTTTTTCTGAGGTTTGTTCCCTTGATCCTTTTCTCTTGGCAGGGATTGAAGATTGGATAGTTTTGCGAATGGGGACAACTTTTGCGGATAGGGATTTAAATTGAGGGAGAAGACCTTCAGGTACTTTTCCATTCATGCTTGAACTGTGAARCTTCAGTTATTGCACGAGACTTTAGGGTCGACCAGGAAAGATCGGGTAAGGGAGCTATACCTAATCGCGACCCTTACCCAGAAGTGACTCTTCTAGATTCTTGTTTAAATTGTACACGATGAGAATCAAGTGTCGATTTTGGGTACACCTTTACCTAACTCAAAATCAACTGGAAGGAAATCCATATTTAATTCATGCGGTATTCATAAAGTACATGCTAAATGGCAGGGAATGGTCTTGTTCTTGCCAACAAGATCCAACGAAAGTARTAGATTTAGCCTTATAATAGAAACCATGCTCAGATGCTTTTTAGGTGCACATTCCTTAAAGTGAGGGCTTTTGTGGATGTTCCAAATCTGCAGGTGAATTTGGTCGTCTTCTTTCTAGCATACTTGTCAAAGCATCTGCCTTTGCAGATTCCTTAAAGCATCGTGTCTTGCCTCTGTTGGGACATAACTTGCGACTCAAGAAAGTCGACTAAATTGGCGTGGTTCACTTTTTAAGACCTCCAAATCTGCAACAAACATTTTGTCACCAATTCCCGATCTATAGGAGGATYCGAAATATGGAGCAGAACGAATGCAAAGCTCAAGTTGACGGAAGTGCAACTGATCCAGATTGGACGGGGGAACTCAAGAATGGGGGATCGTTGTCTTACATTGATGTTAGTGATACTAGTACTGGATGGACTTCGATTCCAGGGGACTTCTTCAATGTAAGGGGCCCTCAATATTTGATTGACCGAGTAAAAATTCCTGGTGGAGAGTCTCTTCTTCAGCCTCTCGCATTAGACTGGTTGAAGAGCAATTCCAGAATCGATAATGTTCTGAAGCTTCCGAATAACAGAGTTATGTCAGCTTTAGATCAAGCAAAGAAGACCGGCGCAGAGGACCCTTTTGTTTGGGCTTTTAATTTGCAGGTCAGTATTTTCCYCTTCGTCTTTGGTTGGCCTTTAGAAACATCCAGATTCTGAAGGCTTCTATTGTTTGAGAGTTTGGAAATCRTTTTAATCCRCTGGTCATTTGATTTTGTTGTTCTTACCCTGAGGACCCGAGGCAGCAACTTGCTCAAGTGGGATTCTCCCGTGGTCCTTTTGAGAGGCTTCGGAAACGAGAACCCTTAAGAGAACTCAATACGTTGACATTCAAAATATTTGGATGCAGACATTCAACTCTTGGATGTGGTTTTCCTGTTATGTCTTGGGTCTCAATTCAGAATCAATTAGACTTACCGTGAAGCAGCACTTTCACAATCCACTCTTTGGGCTTCTGGTTGAAATTTTGAGGTTGTGGTTACATAGAATCTTTTAGATTGCCGCCCTAAAACCGAAAGCTTGTTATARCAGGTCCCAACCAAGGAGCACTACAGTGTAGTTTGTTATTTTGTATCCTATAAAAGATTTGAGGAGGGATCTGTGGAGGACCTGTTTTTGAAAGGAGACGATGCATTGAAGAACACTCGCTTGAAGCTTATTGCAAACATATCAGAGGGGCCGTGGATTGTCAAGAAAGCTGTTGGAGAGCAGGCCATTTGCATTCTTGGCAGATCTCTCACTTGCAGGTCACCCTCATATCCCTCAGACTTGTGAACAGGAAGTTTTCCTTGTTATGGATTGTACGCCCTGTTGATCTCACGTGGCGTCAATCATGTGTTTTCTTCTGTTTGATTTGTTTCCGGTTCGAGCTTCCTTGCTAGAGGGTAGTTACTTAATCGACTTATGGGATCTGGTGATATCCTTAATTTCTTTTGACTTGCTTCTCTTAWTAGGAGGCCAATCTTCAAGTGTCTCATTGATACATCGTCTCCACAAGTTTTCTAACTTCGCTTGTGTACTCTCTTACACTTCCAAATATAGTTTCCTTTTTTTGACTGCTTCGGCTCGTTCTAAGGCAAGGAACCCTTGGTATCTTTATTATGGGATATTGCAGGTACGTGCAAGGAGTGAATTTCATGGAGGTTGACGTGGACATTGGGTCCTCGATTATTGCAAATGCCATTGTGCACCTCGCAATTGGCTACTTAACAACGCTCACCGTTGACCTGGCCTTCCTTCTCGAGTCACAAGCGGAGAGTGAACTCCCGGAGCGGATTCTGGGCACGGTTAGATTAATGAGAATGGATTTAGCAGCTGCTGTTTCAGTGGAGCTGCTGGCAAAGGAAGGTGCATCGGAGGAGGAGATTTCCTTCCAGTCCCGGCTATGGAGATCTTTCGGACTCTCGACACTCATGCAGCCTGCTCCTCCCTTGCAGCCTGCTTCTCCGTTGCAAGGCACCAGTGATGATGAGGCTGCGTGAGTGTCCCATACATATTGGAATGCAATAGCATTTCATTCTCTTTAGAATAGGTTTAATTTTTTTGGTGAAATCAAGAGGCATTGTTGGAACAATGGGATTGGATTACTTCGCAGGGTACATGCTAATTCTCCAGATGTATCATAAATTCGTGCTGGAGGACTAATTTGAAGTTGAAGTGCGAAGTGGAGTCGTAGATATGAACATGTATATTTAAGTTACGTGACGCAATTTTTTACTCATATGTTGATTTTTTATATTATTTAAGTTTGTTGGGCATTTTGGAATGACAAACTATCTCTATTACTAGAGTCAGCCTTTTGAACCTCTCAACTCCACCCAAGYTTTGCCGAGCTCCTTGCTAATGTGGAATGTCGACTGCTGGATATTAAGCTTATGTTGCAGACTTCGTCTTTGAAATAGATTCTACTTTTCTACAACCCATTCGTGCAAAATTCATTGTGATTCAATGTGCTAATTTGGAACTATTAACGTTTGATTATTGCAGAGTGGTGGTATGATTTTAGAAATTTTTGTAGGCTATTCACATTATCAAATTTTTTCAAGAATCTTATCCCTTGAAGGACATTTCTTGTCTAGGCTTCGTCAAAATTCATTARGTTTCCATATTAAAACATGCATTTCAAAATTTTGATACTTTTCACATATAATAAAACATGTCTAAAATTTAATCTCATTTTTTTATTATTAAAAATACCAAATTGAGTTTTATATGATTTTTTAAAGAAAATTCTTTGCAATAATTATAGAAATTACAAAATTGCTTAAAATAGTATGAACTTTTTTTGAAGAAAATGGAAATAAAAGTGACAAACATCATGGTATAATTGTTTTACTCTTTGAGCTCATTCTAAGAGAAATTTGATAGAAAAAGTCCAAAAGTGGTGTATTTTTGAGCATTCAAGGTGCTATCTGGAAAGTGTCACGAAAATTACAATTCCAACAACTTTGAAAAAATTCAATGGAGTAAAAAATTAGGTTATTGGAGCTGTATTTTCTTAGCTAAGCTTTAAAACGATTATAATCAATAACTATGTGAAAATTCACATTTTGACTTTCACAATGTCCATGGGGATTGCATTGTCCTTTAAAGGTTAATATAAAACTCAAAACTCAAAACTTTTACAACGTTTGGGATGAGATGCAAGGAGATTGATGCTTAAGGTTCCTTGGGAAATTGTATGTATGCTACCAATTTTGATTCCTA
Organism: Pleurozium schreberi; assembly: GCA_006891605.1. Taxonomy (NCBI): domain Eukaryota; kingdom Viridiplantae; phylum Streptophyta; class Bryopsida; order Hypnales; family Hylocomiaceae; genus Pleurozium; species Pleurozium schreberi. Next base: position 127,241 of record VACF01001613.1, read on the forward strand.
GAATATACATTATGTACTAAAGTACACTATAAGAAATCTGTGTTTAATGTGACGGATTTTAGGTAACATCAGATTTGACAATCCATGTTTTTACGTCAAAAAGAATGTCCAACATAATGTCTTAACATGCGTATGGTAAGACATACAATTATATTGGATTGCTAATACTTAGAAATATGTAATACTCATTAGAAATTCAAAGTACAAGGGATAAACCCTAGGTATTCCAAAGTCATTCAAGGTTGAGTGCTCGTGGGCAAAATTTTGCCCAAATAACAAAATATTGTAACTTGAATAACATTTTCAAGTAAGGAATGCAAGAGATGGTTTCTATTTTTATCCGCAAAGTTTAGTATCTTCCTTGAGGTATATCAAATGATTCAATTCAATTCCAAAAGCTATGCAACCATTTTTTACCATTTACACACCTCAAGGTTAAAATCATAGAGTATGGCTCCTTTCTCAAAGTATATTTTGTTGTCTCCCTGTCCTTAACCCTATAAAGACGATCCGGACCAAAGTGCTCCCATGATGTCTTCACTGTTAATTGTAGAAAAAGAGAATGCACCTATTGCTCCCAAGAATCAGAGAATTTTGGTGCCTACCTTGGTCACTAGTGGCCACGTGTTTACAGGGTTAACGGTGCACAAATGATTCCTTTCAACTCAACATACRCAAGCAGACATTTCTGAGGGATAAGGGCCAATCTCCGTAACTCTTTACCCCCTAGAATAGCAGGTGGCAGAAAYAACAGGTCCATCATTTACAATACAAACTGGCTTCATTGAAGAATATCGGCAAATCAGATGAATCAAAAAAAGCAAACTCCCTTACAACTTAAATCAAGCCACAGTATTTAAAACTCAAGTGGTCCAGGTACTTGTGCTTATTCCGCACCATGTCATCCAGATCATGCACGATTTTGAAAACAGCATCCGGCTGGGCCAACTTCTTACAATTCTCGGCCATCTGCCGAAGCTCCCCAGCTTTGACACCAAACCAGTCTGCGACAGTCCTCGAAATGGCTTTGGGTTCCTCACAAAACGCACCGGCGCCATTGTCCACAACAAATGATACGTTTCCCACTTCCTGCAGGAAAAAASGGATGCGAAACTTTTAAACTACTGGAGTCCCTTTGCTCAACAGCGCAGTTGTTTGAAAACCATTAATACGACATGTAAATCTTGGCTTTCACGTCACAAAGGTTTCAGAAAACCAACAAAAAAACGATACAAAAGAGAAACTAAAACCGAAAGTGTCGAAGAAAGAGCATTTACTTGTCCGGCTATGAAGTCGAACAGAAGCATCGGCAACTCCCTTATCATTGCCTCTGCTATGGTACCAGGCCCTGCCTGCACATCAKTAAACATGCTTCATGTTAGATAGCAAACAATATAAGCTATAAGTTGGTCGTGAACTTTCAGTTGGTTTAAAGACCCGTAATATTGCTCAAAAAGAGATGCAAATCAGAAAAAGAAGTCCAGATTACAAACAACTATCAAAAAATGAGGCTGGAMCTCTAAATTTATGCAGAAGTCAAATGCTAGGGAACCTAAGCCAGGGCTCTCAAGTCAAAGATATTTCGTATTCAACCAMGAGRTAGAGATTACCTTGGTAATAATGCAGTCGCAAGCTGCCATCCATTCGGACATATTCGTTACAAAGCCATTGATCTGCWYAGAACACCAAAAGCGTAAGCTGMGTAATACRATTCCCAARTTCTARATCAATGGTCACAGTGCACACGAAATTCTTGAGCCAGTAGGAGAGACTGTCGTTCTCGGCAAGAAATTATGTGAAGGTCGAGAGACGTTTTAAGCATTCGTGATTCACCTTTACGGGAATGTTCCATTGCACCTGCTCCAGCTTCTTAACAAGGCGTTTGTTGCGGCCGCAGACCACCACCATTTGACCAATAGCCTTCCCAGTAYTGGCATCATACAGAGACTGCCCAAGTGCACGAGCGGTAGCTTCCACAGGACCCATGCCCTCCCCTCCCCCCACCAACAGCACAGCCGGCAGATTTCGGTCCATGTCCAGCTCCTTACGCAACTCATCCTAGCGCAACACACTCGCACGTCTGTTTTTGTTTGAAGTTGTGTGCAAATTCAACCGTGACATACATTGCAACCCATGTTAGAGCGAAACTCAGCAAGCTTGGTCGTAAGCTTCCAAACCTTGGGACGCGTGAAGGTGGAGAAGGAGGGCCGAATAGGAAGTCCGTACACTCGAAGCTGAGATTCACGGAGGCCAGCCTTCAAAGCTCTCTGCGCTACTTCCTTTGTTGGACAAAAGCACGCCGTCACTAACTTATGAAACCTGACACACACACACACACACACACAATCAATCAATTGCAGAAAAAGAAGAGAGAAGAAGCACAAGAGAGACTGACAAACATAACATTCGTCAATCAGCATTTGTGAGAATTCAACCTCCTCCAAAATTCAAGATGGCAACCAAAAACAAATCTTAAAAGTCTGACATTCACTCAGCTGAGCATGTGTTACCATGTCGGGTGGCAAGTGCTCAGGTCTGTAATGACAGTCGTGAAAGGCACTTTGTCGAGTAAACCCCGTGCTCGGAGAACCCTCAGTGGTATGTGCTGCATCAGTGGGTGCACGCTTACAATGACGTCAGGCTGGTACTTGGCCAACCCCTTCGCCACCTCTCTGATGACCATAACATAGCACAATTTCAGAAGCATAATCACAAACACTCAAAACATCCTTGAAAAGCTCCAGCAACACCCTTGCAAACAAACGGAATCTGGATTCTTTGGTGCGCAAGCAATCTTAAGTTCATCTCAAGTGAGAGGTACCAATAGCGACAAGAARAAGACGCGGGGATAGAACGAACACTCAGTGAATGTCAGATTCTTGATGCTTTTTTGATTTCCATTTACAGTGAGATCTTACAACTGCTACGTTCAGTCACACATGTGCTGTTCCTGGAAATTTGAAGGAACAGAAAATACTTTGACTTAAACTTAAGTCAAAGTATTTTCTGTTCGTGATTCTAAGTCAAGGACGCACAATCCCAGAGGAAAACTGCTGAATGAAAAAGAGCCGATACCCTCAAGCCATGAGCGTTAAGTCTAACCTGGAGACAAAGGGAGCTGTTGCAGCCATTTGCAACTGATGGACAAATCTGGGCGCTGTACTGTAAAACGCAAACCTCCACAGTGTCTCGTGCTTCACCATAAAGCTGTAGGTTCGTGGAACTTGATTGAAAGGCCACGGAGTGTGCTCCTTCCATAAATCAACCACATGTACCTGAAAATTCGAACCCTCCCAACATTTAAAATTGAAACTTTCTGTTTCACAACGACATCAAATCCTTGAGCACTTGAAAGAACTCGCATCCTCCAAACCAGATAGAAGCCAAAACCAGATTCAAAAAGGTTTAACGTTCACTGGAGAAAGAGAGAGGAAGCACGGTGTTCAGCGAGWGTCCTGTCTTSTATTCCCAAGGGCGTTGATGCTGCTCCCACAATGATCTAGATTCTTTTCGCAAGGGCGTTCAATAATATCATCTCTCAACCCTCTAAACCCTAAACCTCTAAACCCTTCCCTGGTTGCGCACCTTGTACTCATCTCCATACTCCAGCTCGAACGTCGCCTTGATAGCTTCCGCAGACGCCCGATGCCCACCTCCCGTATCGCTCATGAGAATCAATACCGACTTCTGCTTGCGCTCGTCTCTCCCCGAAGACTGCGTCTCGTCATCTCCGCCTTGCGTCTCCCGCCTCCCCCCGAGTCCTTTCGCTTTTTCCCACAGGTGCTGCTGCTCATCCCCTGCTGCTTCCGTGATGGACGCCCACCCCAACGGCACTCTCTCGCAATGTCGACGAATCAAWTCATTGAAATGACGGGCCAAGCTCATCCCTTCCACACCACTACCGTTGGTGCTTCCCGTGCCCATGTGCACGTCCGCAAGAGCGCAACGACCACCGACAATCCATTGCTGCCTCCCCAATCGCGGAATTCGACATGTGGTGACACTCGCAAGAAGTAGAGCATTGGAATTCAAACCCGCCACACCACTTGGGCTCTCCCCAATCTGGCCGGCGAACTCCACCGAGCACTCCATCGCTGCAACCCAAGCTCACCAATTGCAGATTTCGAAGCAGAAGTGCAGGTTTGGGTGGCCAAGCTCAGATTTGGGGGGCGAATTCGAGACCAGTGGGAGAGAAATCTCGCATTGGCGACATGGTGGGGGTCAATGGGAGCCCGCGGGAGTGCGGGGATCACTGGATTGCACAAGAGCTYGAGTTAAATCCACGAGCGCTTGCGATTGGGGAGCCCGAAAGCCCTGCGCCTTCAATCCCCGGAGGACGGAGCGCGCAGATACGGTCGGGGCTATGTTTGCCACGGCGGCGTCCACGTAGATTTAATACGGGTTCTGCCCAATGGGAAGCGAGGTACCTGGCAAGTTCAACTGTCAATTTCTTTCCAATCTTAGAGAGACGCCGGTGAGCAGCTGCTGCAGAATAAGTGGCGTTACTGAACTGTGCTTCAGGCGTTTCTTGACTTTGGGGTTTGGATGTGGATTTATAAGTAGCAATAGGTGGAGGTATAAGCTGTTAAGTTAGTTGCTTACAATTGCTGGTTCACCAGTTTCAGTTTACCATAAGGAGGGTGCACTGAGAATACTTTCAATTTTGAAATATGAATTGTTTGCATTCCATTGAATTGGCAAAAGTGAAAGAGGGTTCCAACGCACTTTAGCACACACTATTTGGACATGGAATTACTACGGTAAGAAATTTCAAAGTCGATCATTTGAAGAAGTGCCCAAAAGCAGCATTGAGCTCTTCTAAACTTTCATGTGATTGTTGTTGATATCCAGGTTTTAGTGTGTGTTCTTTTGTTTAAACATTGGTAGTGCATTTGGGGTAGTGGTGATTGTGGGTGTGTATACTTTAGTTGCAACAATATGGATACAATTGTCAAACTCGGGAAATCTTAAACTAAAATAGAATTAATCCCTTCGTGAATTGATATATTATAGGTGGAATATGAAACAATAGGCCCAAACATTCTACTATAATATATTGTACCATATCATAGATTGTACCATTAATTTTCACATGTCTCAATTTCATTTTGTTTAATGATTTGAAGACTTTCATGTCACTATTCATATAATTTCATTCTTATAATTCTATGAGACATAAGATGTACATTATTCTATATGATGAGTCCCATTGTGCTTTCATTTCTTTGAACACGTGTCTCATATTCATTCTTCTATGTAACTTTTGGACTATCAAATCATTTTGTACCTAGCTATGCTTAATTTCACTGAGTCACTAGACAAAGATATCAAAGTTGATGTAAATTAAACACAATGATTTTAATGTACTTACTAGACTAAATACTCCACAAACAAACATCTTTAGACCTAAAGTGTAAGTAATTTGCATGCATGCTTCTAATAGATTAATTCATGATTTATACTATTTATTATGCAATGCATCTTAAAACATTTTGAAGTGAATTAGCTCAAATTGCAACCTATGACTTCCACTACTAAAATAATATAGATCACATTATGTCATTTATTCATATAATAGATGATACACTATTTTGGAAGATTAAAGCTAATTTGAACACATATTGGTATATATCTAGATGAAAAAGATTTAAACAACATTTACCAAAAGCTCAATTATTGATTGAATGCACTAAGGTAAATTGACCCAATTGCACTCCCATTACATAATCGAACCTTACAAGTCTTACCAAGTATATTAGGCACTCTTTAAATACGAGAGCCTATAGTTAATTGCAGGTGTATCTATATTCAATATTTTGAAAATTCATAGTATTTTCAAAGTGCCAAAAACATAGGCTAAGAGGATATGAATCCTCTTTCAATTGTTATTAAAGATATAACAAAATTTAAATTTATTTTGCGCACAAAGAAGTGCAAGGGTTGTTGTAGTGTGAGAGGTTGTGTTTTTATTACAATTAAAAAGCTTTATGCACAAAAGAGTGCAAAGGCAGTTTCTTGTAGCATTAGGACATACGACGTGAAAGTTTTGTTTTTTCCAAAATAGAATAAAATTTAATTCAATTTTCAATTCATAAGAACTTTGAAATTCAATAACTTTCACATTGTAGGTTCAAACGCCACAAAACAAAGTGTGTGCACCCCTCCTTGTAAAGAGCTTTTGAACGATAGACACTCATGATTTGATAGATCTCAACAAACAACCCTCATGATTTGATAGATCTCAGCATATCAAACAAACAAAACAAACAACCTAATTTATGGTATGGCTTGATACCGAGAATACCACCAACAAAGTGTGTGCACCCCTCCTTGTAAAGAGCTTTTGAACGATAGACGCTCATGATTTGATAGATCTCAACATATCAAACAAACAAAACAAACAACCTAATTTATGGTATGGCTTGATACCGAGAATACCACCGGACACTTATGATGTGATAGAACTCAACATATCAAACAAACAAAACAAACAACCTAATTTATGTTATGGCTTGAACCTGTTTCTATAGACTTAGTACTAGAGTAGATATTTTTTTTCTAAAACTCTTGTTGCCTCCACATCCACATTCCATTGCAATGCAAAGGCCGAGAATTGGTAAATTGAGACAAGGCTTTTTGTTTATTTTTCTAATGATTTCAAGGATGGTGACTTAAAATTTGGTGAAGCATTGTAACCAAGGCTTTTTGTTTATTTTTCTAATGATTTCAAGGATAGTGACTTAAAATTTGGTGAAGCATTGTAATTGTACATTCATCCATCTTTTGGACCAAAAAACACTTTTGAATTGTATTCACGCACTTTTCATCCAAATTTGGTGCCCTCATTCCCATTTTAAATGGAAACGGGAAATTTATGGCAATAGAAGACTAATTTTATTTGGCAAAAAGTACAGATTTATATTGAAATGGTGCAATTAATCTCCATGGTACCAAAGCAAAAAAAAAAAATGAAAACTTGTTTCACAAAGAAAATGCAACTACCCTCATGAGTGACTAATATACTCTGTAATTTGGTAAAATACACCATGAATTGATGAAGTCTGGAAAATACGCAAGAATTATTGGAAAAGCCCCACTGGGCAACCTTGGTCTTCAAAACAGCTTGTCCGCCAATGACGTGAAGAATCCCCTCAGATGTCCATAGGCTGCTTTTAGAGAATATCTACAAAATCACCAAGTTCAAACATAAATTCTTAAAATATAACAACAGTTCACCAATTATTCTCCGAGTCCATATCATCAACATATTCTAAGGGAGGTCGAGAAACGTACATAGATGTGCAAGGCGAGCGGCCACCATTGACATAGTAAACATGGAGATAAGCATCATGATGTTGTCCGTCAATAAAATAGAAGTTGTGAAGCCTGCGTATGCACTGAAACATGTTCTTCTGGTAGAACATAATAGCAGGGCGATTGTAGGCTATGACATGCAGATAGAGAGCTCTAATGGACGACATTTGGTTTGCGTATTCTATCACCTCCCATAGCAATGCCGATGCTGCAACCAACAAAACAAAGCTATCACATTAACTTTCTTAGCGAGTAAATTGCTTTCAGGAGACTGAGCATGAAACGATTACATCCAGTTGACATTGGACAAGATGCAGAGAATGATTGAAAATGATTGATACAGAAAGAACACTTGGATTCATAACAAGCTCCCTACCTCATTTAGTTATTGAAAATCGTAGACAACATTCAGAATAATAATCTTCTTAACCGCACTGCTATGAATATCAAGTTTTGACTGCACCTTCGATCAAAGAGGTCAGAATATAATACCAATGCCCGAGTTTCTGTACGGCGGAATGACACCCAAGGTCAGTATGTAGATGAGTGACCTCTCTGATGAGGAAATTTCATAACCTAGCATATCAAGTTCCTGCAGAACACAGCCCCRGTGGAATAATAAGTTCACAAAGATATTTACAAAGTCCCAGCACAAGTACAAAAGGTGTACCAAAGCACAATAGCWCTCGTTCTAACAATGATCTCCCTGTTTTCAGTTGCGGAARATATCTATTGATTCAGACGTTRTTAMRTRCGAAGACTTACGTCACACTCCGAAGCACTGATAACTCGTGCTGTGACAAATCCAATGAGTTCATCACAGTGTGAATCTGATCTACTTGTATCCACAGCTGCCCATGATATAATTCCTCGCCCATCTATAACATTCCTAAAAAACTCCATTTCATATCTGCACGAGGAAGATCTTCATCAGAAAAAGCCCAGAAAGAACCTACCAAAACGACAAAACTTATTGACCTGCGTATATACAAACTACAAAACCAACATGTCTTTTGGCAAAATCTTATACAAGATGTGGACCTAAGGAATTCAATTCGGTGGAGCAGACGAGACGACTCTAGAAGAGGTGAGATTCCAAATCGTCAACCGATAATTTGACCTAAAAAMCTAACATAAGCAAATTGATCGATACTCACATTCACAATGTTCCAAAAGAAGAAAATCGATGACAAAAACACGAGAGTTGTCAAGAGCATCGTCCTTACTTGATAGGGAATAAGGCTTCGTGCATCTCCTGCAACACTTCTAAATCTGATGGGCGAATTTTTCGATATGTAATGGACGAACGATGGTTGATGACAGGCACTCTGGGTGGCACAGTTGGTGCCACGGCAACAGCTGCCGTGGACCCGGAAACATCTGATGGTTCCAAAAAACCCGAAGATGAAAGTGGCTGGGACTCCGCTTTGGTTGCATAGTYGTGCTCATTCCCGCTCTGGTGTTGCAGCAGCTGTGGATGTAAATCATACAAAGGATGAAGCTTATGCTGCTGTCCACCCACATACGATCCACGTCCTCAATCAGAAACAGCCRACCCAACACAGACTCCATTAGGGATGCGGCAGCTAGCTCAAAATGATGCTTGCTAACAATAATCCAGCATTACATGYGCAAACCTCGGATGTTGCGCCACTCTTGCAAAAAGATTCTGACCTAGATTCTCAATAYCAGAGCGTGTTCTCCACAGTTGAGATTAGGGTATGCACTCTCAATTCAGAACAACCTCAATTTTAACCCACAGGCCGAGCCCAAACGCAATTCAGAATCCGGCCTCGACATTACCCCATCATTCAAATCTCACAAAAGCTTCAACTACATCGCCGAGTTGCGACAAAAGCACGGGCACGTCTCTTTGGTGCAGCTAAATTGCAAAATCATCAACCCTAACACTAATTCCACCCACACCCACATCCACATCCAATCCAATCCAATCCAATCCATAAAAGCAACCCCAAAAACAAACGCCTTCCTTCCGTCTTTACAATCACGTCCGCATCCAATTTTACACCACCGGCTTCACCTCCATTCGCAACAACCGTACCCCACAAACCCTAGGCGCAATTTCCAACACAGGTCAACAATCCCCCCGAAATTCAAACCATGAGAGATGATGCGGTCACCAGCAATTGGCAACCGACTTCGTACCTGGTGAGCTCCATCCATGACGATCCATCAAAATGTCATCCCAGCAAGTAATCAGATGTTGGGGAACCACTGGAGACCACCACCAAACGCTCTCTCTTTGATTTGTAAAAGCCTTGCAACTCCTCAAAGCAGCAGCAGCAGCAGCACCTCAACAGCGAGAAGAAGGAAATTGAGCTGCGACCTCGCGGGTGTCGCAAAGGTCAAACTTGCGGAAAGGGTTGCTTCCAACCAGGGCAGCCATGGCCGGCCAGTCGGGCTCCGTCCATGAACAAAAGTTGATGTTWTGTTATGTCCCTCTTCAAGCTGGCCATGAGTGCTGACGAGCACTTAAGTATTACTGCTAAGTTACTGGTCAGATAAATGGTAAGTGAGGTGGAAGGTGGAAGTGCCTAAAACGGCCCTCGGTAAAACCCTGAAATTTTTTATTTTCGAGGCATGATAGAATTTGCAAGTTCTGAATTCTTATTGCAATCAGAAGCTGGTTACATAACATTCTTAACTGGGTGTGTTACCTTCCCCTAGGTGGAGCTATAATCCTCCGCTATATACCTGGGGGGAGGATTAAGTATCGGGCAATGCTCAAGAAGGAGGGCATTGCGTGCAAAAAGGGCCGACAAGGAGGACAGAGCCCGACGAGGAGAGCCATTGGCCCGGCGTAAACCACTGCCGAGAAATGCAAAACTTAGGATGACTGAAAAAAAATTGGATGAAAAATCCGTAATGCCCGATTAGGCAATTTTGCCCGCGTAATCGGACATTATGGTCATGAAACCCTAATTACTCAGTATAATCCTTCCGGGCAATGAATGGCGCATTTCCCGGCAGTGGTTTACGGTTATAATAGAAGCGATTTCATTGGCTGGCATGATTGAGAGAGAGTGGGATGTCAGACTAGAGTATCGTGATTGGTTGCTGGGGGGGCCAAATTTTGAGGAGCAAAAGGGATCCCCCAATGAAGGTTAAGAATGTTATGTATTGGATAGGAAGATTTTCAAGGTAAATTTAATGGGCCCAAAATAGTTTTTTTTTTTATTTTACTTGCACCCTGTAATGGTCAAGTGAGGGGGCCAGTCCACCCCGGCCCCTAAAACCAACTCCAACAGTAAACCAATCTTGAAAATATGTATATATCAGTAGTTCAAAATGTTCTAGATGTGCACATAAATGTAGGAAACGGTTCAAATTTAGATAGGATATTTATACAAATTCAAAAAACTTATATATAGGTTTTCATATATTCTTAAACTCTTGATTTTCAATTTCGAGTGTTTTGAAAATAGTTTCATATGTTGAATCCACATAGAATTGCTCAAGTAGATGATGATATGCAGTTTTGCCTTATTTGCATCTGAAATCACCTAAATTAGCATTTGAGCTTGGTACGCATTATTGATTATTTAAATTTTCAATGGATCCTATAGAGAGTTCAATCAAGAKTTTATATTCTTTTCATAGTTTGCTATTTGGACAATGAAGRAACAAACTATGAAAATAGTAATGAAAATAGGTGTGCCTAACATTGATCKTAGGTTCTCATTTTGATAGGATGTACATTTAAACACTTAGAAAAAATATCAATAATATAAAAAGTTGTGGATTCAAGATATCCAAAGACCATAAGAAAATATCATCCACTARCAATCGTGTGATATTGTAACTCTAAAAACCCAAAATTGATTAGGGCACAAGTAGTGCTGCATGGGTGTTGCGGAAAGAGATTCTGAAAAGCCTTTGGAAGAGATCTTGGAAAGGGAAAGAACCTATACTAAATAGGTGTAACAAGGGGACCCATATTAATTAATCAACATTTCACAATACATAAATATCTACCGTTGTTGTACATCAATAGATACTAAAGTGTCCAAAGTGTCCGAAGGTTGTACGTCATGTTTTAAATATCTACAATTTTCAAAGATAAGTCCTTTCAATTGTTTGGTCCCCTTAATACCCCTATTTAGTGTAGAAGGGACAATTTTTTAAATAGTTTTCAATTAGAGGCAATTATCTTGGAGGGTGCTTCAACTTTGTGTATAAATAGTATTTTGATTTTYTTCTTAGTGAAGGGACAAAATTAGTATCTATGCAATATAAAGGTTAATTATAATATTTGGTATAGAGAGTAACAAATATATGTAGTAGTATTTCAAATCTTAATGAATTTCAAGACAATTTCAATTTTGAAAAACATTAAAATGTATTTGTTTTTGTAACTTAGAGGACTAATTTTGTATTGAATTTCAAAAAAGGTTGTAAACAATGACTCTTAGATCATATCCATCCAATTGCATTCATTCCACCAACTAATGTTCATAGATAAACTTTGAATCCAAAAATCCATTTAGTTCTTAAAGTCCCAAGGCCATTTCTCCATCAAAATTCACTCGAAAGTGCCATTTTCAATTCAAACACCTTGAAAATTTTAGATTTTTGTTTCTTTTGCATAATCAATTGTATGATCTTTGCCATTTAATGTAATGAARATGTCTAGAAGAAATTTCAAAAACAATGACCATATTGATTTTAAGATATAAAGCGTTTTATTAAGAAAATTGAATTTTTTTTGTTCCTAGCATGACTAGATTGTAAGACTTTGAATCTTTTTAACTTAATATTTTTGTATTACAAAATTTCAATGTCAAATTTTTGTATTTAATAATTTTATTGAGAATTTGGGAAGAAAACTTCAATAAACACCTTGAAGTTTTCATTCTTATTGTGGCATAAATTTTGCTCCTAGGCACCAATTGATATAAAAATTATATTTCAAAAATCTAATAAATTTTTCYATCTTGGATGGAGTTTCAAAAACTTGCCAAAAATTGATGTCATAGGTATGARCTTGAACCTTCTTAATATAGGTCATGTAGGGTGTTATAAGGATTACAAAAAATGAAACTCTGATAAATTATTACTACACGGACAAATAAGATAATATAATGTAGCTTGACATTTAAAATATTGAAGAGTGATTGTTATACTACAAATAGGACCTTCTATATTAGGAAGGTAGCATCATGAATGGAAATGAGTCAATCCTACAAATGAGATTATTGTTGAAAGAAACATACCAATTCTACATAAATCCGTAGTGGCAATCAAGTATAAGGAAACAAACAAACAAACATCAAGACATAACAAGCTACAATATATAGCATATGATGGTTGTTTACCATCACCTTCTTCTTTGAAACATATTTGTTTCCTTCACAATCTAATTTTTACTTAAATTCTTGTTGGTGTCACTTAGAACTTCATTCAAATTAAACAAACAAATGAAACCTTTGCAAATCTCAAAAAATTCACAACATCAAGGCTACTTGTTAGAAATTGGCCTTCAATTCTCCAAATTTAATTAAGATTTGGAGAAGTGTTTTAATTTAATTGAACTTAAAAGTCACTAAGGTAGTTCCAAATACTTGTTCTAAATTGCTATGGTAATAAATGATTCAATTGGTAGTAGATTAGAAGCTTTCTCAAGACCATTGATAGTTGGCAATATATATTTCTTAATTTAAAATTTCCTTTAAGAATTTTACCACACAAAATCCCCTTCATTAGAATTGTAAAGAGATTGTGACATAATAAGATGTAGCCATGAATATGTTTCTACAAATTGTCATTTGATTCTCCTTGCCTTTACCATAAAACCTTCAACTACTTATAAACATATGATCGCAATCAAATTTGCATTTGATTCTACTTGCCTTTATTAGAAAACCTTCAACTACTTATAAATGTACAATCACAATCAAATTTGCATTATTTGGAACATAATTTTTATTTCAATTAGTTTCTAGGAGCAAAAATTATGCTACAATTAAAAACCAAATGCAATGGTAGGGAACAAAAAAAGACCTGAAATAATTATTTTAAATATAGTTACTTGTATAGTATATTTATGCCTTGTACGTGGAAATATTTGATTAATTCCTTTTGGATAAGTGATGCAAAAGTCATGAAGCTTCTTGTTTTGTAGGCATTCTTGGCAAAATCTTGAGAAAATAATGAATTGGATCCATTTGTTAACTTAGTTTTAACAAATTTTATAGAAAAAAAAAGTTCCACAAGTTTTAGATTGCTTTCTAAAACAATCTCACCATAGGCATTAGAGTGATTCAATTCCATCTTAGAACTATCATAAATTTAGTTTTTCCTTCTATCTTGTACCTAATTCTTCTAGACTAAAATTTTCATAGTAGTCTAGTTCAAGATTTTATAGTTGGATATGAAAAATGAACAAATGTTTAATGTTTTTGTTGTTTGCATTGTATATAGTAGTATTTGAGTGCTTTTTGATGAAAGATTTAAAAGTAAAAGAACTGCTTTATTTCAAGTAGTTAATTTTATATTTTGTAAACCATTTCAAGGCWATATAGCACATGTCAAATTGTCCCCAGTGGTAAGGTAACTACACCTAAATTCAATCCCTTTCCAAAAGGGACCCTTACAAATTCTTGCCTAAAATGTACTCCCACTTTTCATGAGAGTCCACAATCAATTTTAAATACACCTGTTTTTAGGTTTTTAAACCATAGTTTATTCAAGAACCATACAAAAAATGCATTCTAAGAAAATCTAGACTCTCCTTTTGACTACCAACAAGACCCCACAAAAAATTTTACAATACAATATAACAATGAGAACCATGTTAGATTGCTTAACAAGTTAACATTCAGTCAATTTTGGGTGTAATYACACTAAGTGCACTCATATGTTTGTTCAAGAGAAATTAGAGCCTTTAACCCAAGAGCGTCTTGATTCATCTCCAAAATTGACGTCTTGAGAAAAATCATTATAAAGTGCTACTTGGAAGCATAGTTTGGAATTGATATACAAATAAAAGATGTAGACTAAGAATTATAGATTCCATCCGTATAGTTAGATTCACCAATGCTATCACCAATATATTTTTTTTAATTTTGAAAGGGAAATTTCAAAATTCCTTCAAGATTCGATAACAAGCAAAGTATTATCATTTTTGGAGTAATAATCTATGACCTCATTTTGGCAAATCCGGCTTTGAACTAAAGTCAATGCAATTTTGGCTTGGTCAACTACTTGACATACTTGCACATTGGTAATTTTAGAAAAATATGTACTCTAGTAACACCAAATTCAACCCTTAGATAGAACAACAACTAGATGTAGTATCCCTACAAATTAAAAAAAACTTTCATCCAAGTAGTTAGGAGGATGTAACTACAGTTTCAATCTGTTCATCGTCTAGTTTATGGACGTCCATGCGCTCTAGGGTTAAACAAGACTAAAGTACACTAGCTTTGCAAGTACAAAGTATTAATACAAACCTGTTGCAATGCAATATTAAACTTAAGAGAATATAGATTGATGAGCAAGTAGAAGTCTTTTTGAACTAGATGAAAAACATTTGGAGATGATAGGATGAAATATTTAGGATGAAATATTTAAGATGAAAACATGATCATATTTGTGACAACAACGGGTGGCATGACAATGTGTATATAATAGATTGTTGTCTTCTGCAKGACGTTCAGTTTACCACTGAAATGATGGAAAAAAAAGCAGCCCATCAAACATGACACTTGGAAGGACCRGCRRTGGCATGGAAAWAGATATCCKGCCAACTCAGTTTTCTATGATARCTTGCCAATGCTCGCTTGTCGTCCTCCGTCTYGCTGCATGTGAGGAGGGGGCAAGAATGGAGTCCGGTAAAAGGCAGCCCTGAGCCATTTGGCAAGGTTGGTGCCCTGGTGCTATTATAACTTCTAGTCTTATACATGCCTCATACAGTAGAATTGATCTCTGTCAGTTCAAGCGGAACAATAATAGCAATAATTCTTATTTTCATTCAATTCTCTCATTGGGCACAATTCCGAAGAAACTTAAGTCTTCAAATGGCTCTAACATACTCCACCTCTTTCTTTTGTTTTTAAAAAAAAAAATTCTCAGAAATACAATGAAAAAAAATGCTAGATCAGACGACATAATTATGTTGGTGAATTCCCACACGGAGTGCGGAGTTTAGCATAATTTGGCATAAAATTCTTTCGCAATTTTTTTTGAATTCTGGTAAATTCAAAAAATACATAATAGCTTTGGGGGGAAATAGTTTTTAACCATTAAAATTTCCAAGGCCTTTTTTCCATCAAAAATCACTCAAAACTGTCATTTTCTTATGCATAGAGCAAAAACATTCAAAAATTGGGTTTTCCCCCATATTTAATTGTAGGATCTTCTACCACATCAACATAAGAATGTGTAGAAGAAATCTCAAAAACATTGACAAGGTAAATTGTAGAGGTGCTAATATGTGAGCCGAAGATCATGAGTGTACAAGCCGAGGAATCTGCACTTATGTTATAAGTGCATATTATAGGTCCTTCTATGATTATAGGGTACCTATCTAAAAAATATCTATGTTATAGGTGTTTATGTTATAAGAACCTTCAACGGTTGTCGAATATCTATTTTTACATAGGCTTAAGGCTCATATGCTTTCATTTCTAATCTCACATGCTAGTGTCATTGACTTGAACTCCTACTTAAATTTTTTTTTAATTGCTTGTCAATCTAAAACTTTGTATGTTAAAAAAATTGAGTTGAAAATGTAAGCCCCTCCTCCTAGATTTTCATTCTTGAAAAGTTTTTAAGTAGAAATGAATACAAGATAAGAAAAAACAAACTAAATCATTAATAGCTCTAAGATTGGAATTTAAGCACATTTCTAATCCAAACGACAAGATTGTTCAAGCAAGGAAATTAAACCTTCTGGAGTTAGTTTGTACACACTAAGAACTGTGAAAATCGAGTTAAAAAATGAATCCAATACACTATTCTCTTAATAGGACTCATTGATTGTCTATAAAACAAAAGCTCTATAACTCTCACAAGACTAGTCTAAATATATGAATAAAATCTTTTTATATAGAAAAAACATAATTTATCAGAAACAAGTTTATTTCAACATTTTGTAGTTTTTTTTTGCTACCCGATGAACTACTTTGGGGACTTGGGGTGGCATAACTTTCTCTCCCGAGTAACAATTGAAATAAATATTGTGTTTCTAATTCAAGCAACAAAATTGGTTTCGATCTCAACAAGAAGTTTCAAAAGATTGTGCCAAAAATTTAGATTGTAGCAACTTGCTTGATAATTCATTTGTCCCATGAAGAGAAAAGTGGGGCTTTAGAAGTTAATTTAGTTAGTGCTCAAGAGCAAAAGTTATGCAAATCAAACTCAATACAGTCTAGCACAAGCAACACAAACCAAACACAAAATACTTGTTAAGTATTTTTGTCCATTTGGAAAGATTTGATTCATTCTATTTGGATCAGTGAAGTGAAAGATATTGATCATCCCATTTTGTGGACAATAAATTGCATATTCTTGGAAAAAGAGTGATTTGTATTTGGTTTTGAAATCAAATTTCACAATTTTTCAACGACAAAGTTCCATAAGACTTATATTGCTAGCTAAAACAATTTTAGTATTGGAATTAGTGTATTTTATATTCCATCTTAGAACTATCAATGAATTTGTTTTTGTTTATACCTTGTACCTACTTCCACTTAATAGTTTTAAAAAAAATGGAAAATGAAGTTAACTTTAATTTTCTTCATAAACCTTCAATTCAAATCTTCAACAAAAGGATTTTAAAAACCCAAACCTGTAGTGAAAACAAGTTACTAAGAGTTGTTCCACACAATCATTCTCATGCTAACGTAGTGAAAGATCCCGTGCTGTAGGATATGCCAAAAAATTGTTTAATTAGTTAATCTTTTCTTTTGCAGTAAAAATGGCACTTTCAAGTATTTTTTGATGGAAAAAAGAGATCACTCCGGATGTTATTGCCAATGAAAAGGTTTGGGACATCAAAAAAATAATATTGAAATTTGCCCCCTCCTTTTTCTCCCTATAGCATAATGTTGTTTATCAATGAGGCAAAGTCCATCTCTTTGACATCCTTGACAAGGAGACCCCTACAGTAAACAAAACCAAATCTTATTGATGGCTCCTCAACGAACTCCAATCCTTGCATCAACTAATAAGTTGGTCCTCCTAAGTATCTAGGRAGGCATAAATAACACCTTCCCACCATGGAGAAGACCATTGCATTGTTATACAATGTTACGGAGTATGTATGTGAGAAGGAATCGGAAACTCGTGGTTGAGCTAAGTAGCATCCGTCCCCATTCACAATGCCGAGCATTTTCCGTCCGTCCGTTCTGCCTTTCATGTGCTCTTCTCTCCCCACTGATTGGAGCTGGTGAGCCGTTCCCTCCCTCCTCCTTCTTGCAATAAGTTACCGTACCCCATTGATTCTATTTGTAAAAGAAAAAAAAAAGGGGAAACCCCCCCCCCCCCCCCCCAGCAATCGGGGGCCAGGTCGTTTATCTGTTCCAGGGCCTGATTGCCCCCCATGTGGGTATGGAGCCAATACCGCAGGGACCAGCATAGAAATGAAAAAGACGTAGCCCAGATAGGTCGGTCATACCATCCCTCCCCCAAATTCCCCACCACGAAAGGGAAAGAGAAAGGGAAAGAGAAAGGGAAAGAGAAAGAGGGACTTGGGGGCCGGCCTTGGCTTCATTTTTTCCTTTGCATCTGTCAACATGTGAATGTACACTACTGTAGCAGTCTTTTTTAGGTGATTTGTCGTCAATTAGCACAAAAATAATGTACCCCACACTAGGCCCTCAGAAACTCCATTTTGAGGAAGGAAGGAGGATTCCTCCTCAACATTAAGTGAACACTTTTGTACTGTACACTAAAGAACACGCCAGTGCAGGGGGGTGCATTCTGCATGGGAGCAAGCCCACTTCTTGAGCAATGGGAGCTCCCATGGAGAATGTGCATGCCCCCATCAGCGCGTTCTTGTACAGTAAGAGTTGAGGGAACTCAATGGGAACGTAGTGGGAACGTAGTGGGAACGTCAGAATTGGTCACCCCTATTGATTTGGTGGCGTAGTCATTTAGCTACACTCCTCCCTTTGGGACATTCTGCTTCCCAACCATGCTTTAACCCTTGAACGACGCGGACGACGTTTATTGTCCTTTGGATGACCAAATCTTGTTAGTGGGCACTTGCTAATTTTCATCCGTTCTTTTTTTGAAAGTGATCACATGTATGTCAATCATCACGGGAAGTCAAATTTAGTGTCTTTAATTGCTTCCATATTTTTAGGTAGCCCTAATCCTATGAAGATAGTAAAGATTTTCACATGAGAGTGTTTTGTGCCACGGAGCCTTTCTTGCAATTTTTGAATGGGTAGCATTAGGTGTTGGTTTGAACAATTTATCCAAAGCTAAACATGTACATGAACAGTGTTTTTTCCCTCGGTCAAGCACTACATATTTCACTCCGCCTTTTCCAACGGTGATAGGTCCGTCCTTTAAGGGTTAAATTGGCCGGGGTAAACTGGCCCCTGGCTTGGCCCTTAGGAAAAAATTGAATTTAAAAAAAAATTCATGCATGATAGAATTTGCAAATTTTTAATTCATATTTGCAAGCAGAGGTCTCTAATTATGTGGGAGGGGTGTACATGGTAAATTGATCAAGCACAATTTAGGTTTGTTTTTACTTGCACCACTAGAATGAATTCAAGGGGTCGGGCAAGCGGGGCCAATTTACCCTAACCCTTAAAAAAAATGGGCCGAATGAACCATCATGGCTCTTAAAGCAATATAGGATATTGGTTTGTTTTTTTCCAAGGGATAGGATGATAGTGACTCTCACTTCGCTTCACTCAAGGAATAAGTAAATGAATTAATTGATATGTATATTTTTTGTGTGAAACAATTGATAACCCGATAGATATATTTTTTATGAATCTGTTAGACTACAATTGATATGGGGTGATACCCATCTTTTGTACTACACATCCCGTATCCCATATCTGTATGATATAGAATGCAACTCCATATTCCATATTCATGTATTGATACATGTATCCATGTATAAAGTATTTGTTTTCCATATGTATCTAAAAACATATCATATTTTATATTCATATTTAAAAAAACTGGTTTTGGTTCGGGGAGTTGGGTGGGTCAATGAATTAGATGTTTTATTTTTTAATTCATTAGGAGGGGTAAGGTAGTATCTCACTCATTTGAAGGGATAGTGGTGAATTCACTTCACAACCCACTCACTCAACAATGCTAGTGTGTGAGCATGTAAATGTGAGCATGTAAATGTGAGCCTTGAGCATATGTATAAATAGACATTCTATAACCATTTAAGGTGCTTATAATATAAACACCTATAATATAAATATTTATAACATAGTTATACTATGATCATGGAAGGTTTTTATATAATATAGAGACTTATAAAATAGGTGTATAGTCTTCTAGGCTGATGCGTTCGCGCTCCTATGCTCACATAATGGCAACCCTCTCGACTCAATTAATTTGTATATTATTCATTATTTCTATATGTTTTTTTTAACATGCTAGATTACAATAGGCCTACCATGGTGGTAACGGGTGACAGAGAATTAGGGTTCGATTCCGGAGAGGGAGCCTGAGAAACGGCTACCACATCCGAGGAAGGCAGCATGCGCCCAAATTCAGTACCCAATCCCGACACGGGGAGGTAGTGACAATAAATAACAATACTAACTGGGCTTTTACAAGTCTGGTAATTGGAATGAGTACAATCTAAATCCCTTAACGAGGATCCATTGGAGGGCAAGTCTGGTGCCAAAATTTGGACCAATAAAAAAAAACTTGAAGATAGAAATGCTAAAAATAGAAATACTATATTTGGTCAATTTTTGAAGTTATATCTTCAAAATTCATTTGAAGAGAATCTAAAATTGTTTTATGATTTTGACCACATAGATACTTTCTACTTTTTGTGCTTCACACAATTGTTTTTGATGCAAACTTCAAAAAAGTCATAGAACTTATAAAGTAGAGGTACCCATAACCAATGAAGTAAGCAATTCTAGACATGATTTAAGGTAGTGTTAGGCAAAGCAAATATTTTTCAAAGGTGAGTTGACATAAATAAAGGGGATTGCAAAAATTTGGTAATTTTATCTCTTGAATTGAAATTACTGTGAATTTTGAAAGGCAAAAGTTGGGCTTGATCCATGATCAACATATAGAGTCATCCAATTCCAATCATTCAAGAACTGCTTTCCCACTCATTGCTTCATACTTTCTTGCTCACTTACATGTCATGAAATTATTGATCCAAACCTTGAAAAAATTAAAAGCACGCATTCCAAAGACAAAATGGAATTCCGTTCTAGCACATTTGGTTAGAAATACAACATCCTATTGATTGGTGATGGGGCACGAGTCATTAATTTGTACCTCTACCTTATTTTATAACACAATTATGTTTTGTTTGAAACCATTGGGCTTTCAAGGGTTAATTTCAAGCATATTATGAACAAATACATTGAAAGACTAATAGAGGGCTTAGGATTTGGAGGCCATTGAGAATAGGGCTTGTTCATTATTTAATAAAGTAAGAAGATCTCGTAAGTTGTAACCCCTAAAGTTCTTTAGTTGTTTCAAGCTAAAAGTTGTCCTAGATACTCTAATCCTAAAACAAAGTTCTATTGTTGTTCCTTTTGTAGTGCATATTTTGACATTACATGAGAAACAAGGCCACTAGAGGGCCGTTTCAAGCTTTTTCCCCTTGATGTTCTCAATGCAGTGATGGAACGGCTGGCTGCTGTCAGAAAAGTAATTACCAAAAAAAGAAAAAAAAAAAATTGGTCTTGCAATGTAAAAAAAAAGTTTTTTTTTTTTTTTTTTTTTTTTTTTAAATTTAAAAATAAATAAATGACGTGGCAGTCGCTTCGCTTCGCCACGTCAGGCTGCTGCTGCAGTGCTGCAGGAACGCAGCAAGGAACTCGCAGCCCTCCATGAGTCTCAAAAAGCATGTAATGTTTATCACTTCACAATTTTTTTTGTTAATAAAACAATAACTCAAAGAAATTTCCTCATGTAGTAAAATCCATTTTGGTCATCTCATTTTTTGCAGAAAAAATTCACATTATAGAGTTGAGGGTCAAAGCAAAAACATGTAGTTTAGCATTGTTGTCTCTAGTAGTGGACTACACTAAAAAGGATATTTAGTATTAGATTACAATTAGTGTACTCACCACCCTATTCCACACAACGATAAATATGAACTTTGAGGGAATTAGTGTAATATTAGACTTCAATGCGCCCCCTCTAGCTTCTCTTCCTTTCTGTAAGCCTCTTCGGATTTCAGATTTTCTTCTCTTCCTTTAATATGTTCTAACATTAAATGTAAACCTCTTCAAATTTCAAATGTACCATAGAGTACATTTAGTGTTGGAAATTAGATTTAATGTTCCTTACTTTAGTAGGGTTAATGATATTTAGTGTCAAGGTTTGTAAATAGTGTTGCTAACACTAAATATCCTTTTTAGTGTAGTCTCATCCAATTAGATGCTAGTGTGTCTTTCAAAATTCCCTAATTGCACCATTTCATCCAAGAATGTATCTATTGATTCAAAAGTCAACTCATTTTTTTATTGAAGACAAAAACTATTCAATGGATGAATTTTAAGAGAAAATGTCTTAAAAAGAGAATTGCACCATTTCATTCAAGAATGTATCTATTGATTCAAAATTCAACTCATTTTTGATTGAAGATCATACTTAGTGTTCAGAGATAGTCATATGTCTACTACAAGTTATAAAATTTTCAAAT
Source organism: Pleurozium schreberi (assembly GCA_006891605.1). Taxonomy (NCBI): domain Eukaryota; kingdom Viridiplantae; phylum Streptophyta; class Bryopsida; order Hypnales; family Hylocomiaceae; genus Pleurozium; species Pleurozium schreberi. Next base: position 149,403 of record VACF01001613.1, read on the forward strand.
TTTTTGGGAAATATTTGAAGTTATTGTGAATTTTTTAAGAAACAATTGAAGAAAATATATTAAGTATAGATTATACCCAAAAATTGTGAAAATTTCATCATAGATGTAAATTATAGTATATCATGGTATAAACCAAAGTTGTGGTGTCATTCCACAATTCCAAAATCAATAAACTATGGTTGTAGGCCCAAATTTCATGTTGCTATATAATATAAAAATACACCAATTTTTATCAATTTTCAATTGAAGTAAGAATTGCGATTGATAAGCTTCATTTCATTGGTTGAACTCATATTAAAAAAAAAATTCTTTTTATGGCTAAAATTCACATTAAGAGCAAAGAGCAAGAAATGGCCAAACTAAAATACAAGGGTGATTTGTGGATTAAGCATCTTTATTTTTAGAAAAGTCATGAATATCATAATGAGGGAATTTACAATCCTAATCCCTGAAAATGTACTCAAGCAACTTCCAACCTTTTTGGGGGATGAAAAAGCATTTTTTTCCATCCTACAGTGTCAGAGGAAGTCATCCAAAGGAGGTTTATCAGCGTTTCTCGTAGCTGGACACATAAGTGATGGATGACTGGGAGTAAAAGTCCAAGGTGAGAGCCCCCTGTCGCCACTGACACTGCCACAACCAAGCCTATCAAGCCCTTCCCTTCCCTTGCACCCCTGCCAGCCCCGCAGACTGGTATCCAGCCTTGCACCCCCTGCCACCCACTTGAGCATCAAGCAAGCAAAGCGATGGATCCATCGGCACAGCCGACGCACACTCAATGCTTCTCAATCCTCAAACGAAACCCATCCATCGTCCACCTCCACCACTTCCCCAATTCACAGCAACACTGGCATCCATCGTCAAGCTCTTGCTTGCTGCATGCGCGCGCTGGAAGTATTAAGTAAGCTTAAGTGCAGTTAGTTTTCCCCGTACAGAATACGAGCTTGGGACGCCAGGTGCATGATTGCAGCCCCACCTTGGCTTGGAGTCCTTGCCTTGGGGGTCCCTCCAGGCTCCAGCGCTCTCCCCTGACCTGCATTATTACGCGCCTAGCCTCTCGTACGGGTAGCTGGGATCGGACGACGTAGTGAAAGGAAGGCCGGTCGCGCTAGCGGGCTTCACCTAATGTAATTGCTGCTGCTGGTGCTGCCGGTGCTGCAGTTAGCCATAGATCARGCGATGGATTCGAAGTGACGAGTGGTATCCAGGGCTGAGGGTTGCAAGGCGACGTCCTTACGAACCAGGTTTAGCAAAAGCTTCGATTGATCTGCTGCACTCATCATATCATGGTTGGTTTMGAGGTGGGTTGGTTCGGGGGGTGTTTGGTTCTTGGGTTGGGCCCCGCCCTCGCATGGGCGTAGGCTTCAGCTGATGAATATCTGGAAAACTGTGGGACGGTGGTAGAGGAGGCTGGGTGAATTATTTGACATGGCCGACCTGGACAGCTGCTGATCGAGTGCATGTTGTCATGCTGAAGCTTGGGCGCGACTGTCCATGAGGAGTATGGGAGTAAGGCGCTAGCTGCGAGTGGGAGACGATTGATCGATCGACAGCCCGCAGAGGGTTGCCGAGGTTTTGTTTTTGGGCATGCGGTTGGAGTGTGCAATTGATCCGCCCYCGCCATGGCGCATATTCAGGTGGGGCTCTGCTTGTTTTCCCCTTTCCTGAGAACTCTTGGTAGATAATGGTTTTGATTCGTTGAGATCGAGGGTTTGGTTATGGCGGAGAGTCGAGCTGCAGTTTGCTTCCGAGTATGTCCACTGGCACCACTACCAGGGCTGTGGCAATCTGTTTGCTGCGATTTGCAGTCAGYATTTTGCATTTTGTTCGGGAATGCCAGTGATGCTGCGTCACTACTGYAGGTCTTTTAGCAATGAGGGCGTGAGCGAGTACACTGGTCACTTCGGAAGTTCGTTTCTTGAAGCTGCTTGACTTCGCCAAGGTTSTTGTGTCTTTGAGCAGCATCTTGTCCTTGCTGGAGAGTCTATCAAGTCGTTAGAATTTTTGGCACAGATTTATATCTTCACAACCATGTACGTGTTGTTGATCTTGTGGTATCCGATCGATTTCTTTGTTGGGACCAGCGAAGCTTGTTTTCTTCTTCCCAGCTGAAGGAAGCCGGGTGGATCTGACGAGTGCTGGAGTTTATTTCTGGTCTCGAGAGTGAAGAGAGAGACTTTCTCATGTATGGGCGACAGTTCGTAGAAGGCGCATTGCCGTAACCTTTCCTGGATTAATAGTTCAAAGAGCTTTCAATTCCCTGAAGGTCYCAGCAGTACAAGTTCAGATTCAATGCAGTCWYTTTGAACGGAGGYCTTCGTTCAGGCGTACCGCGAGTCTGTTTTAGGGCACTGAAATGTGACTACAGTCATCAAACCCCACGTTACTATCCGAGTCTACCTTTTCGATTAGACCAAGAAGATTGGTCATGAATCCGCCTTTGAGATTACAAATAACCAGCGATTCTCGAGTGCAATTTCTTGATTTCTCATCATGGGTTTGTGCTTTGAGCGCAGGAGATGACAGAGGACCACGAGCTGCGTCCGCAGACGCCTGAAACTCCCGAAGCACTGGAAACTCCCATGTCACCAGGAAGTCTCCATTTACCTGAAACTCCCGATTCTCCTCCAACACCCAATTTGCTTACAAGGTACACATATCTCGAGATTTCTCATCATGAATAGATCAAGTCTTTCCACATCGATGGAATCTCAGTCCTCTTAGGGTTCACATTTAAAAGAATTCCGTTGAGGATCCACCACCAATACAAGTCTCATGATAAGGCCCAAGAGAGGTAGACAGTGCTTTTATTAATTTGTGTTGGATGACATTTTTGGCATYGCCGATCTGAGGTAATTGATATTCAATTTGTAGGGATTGGAGTGGCATTTCTGAAGTGGAGGATCCAGATAGGGAAGCAGAATCCAATCACGTTGAGCAGACACTCACAATGGCAGACGAGGACCCTGAGATCGAAACAACCGGGGTGCAGTCCAAAGTGAGCAGTTCCATTGAGCTGCTGCGCACAGCAGCCACTCCAGCGGAAGAGAAGGAGATCATCTCCAGGATATTGTTTGAGTTGGTGGACACACAAGAGGACGCCAGGGTAGCCGTGGGGTTGCATCCCCAAGCAGTGCCTGCACTAGTGGCACTCCTCCGGTCCGGATCCTTACCTGCCAAAGTGAACGCAGCAGCCATTCTGGGGGTGCTGTGCAAAGAGGAGGATCTACGAGTCAAAGTGCTGCTTGGGGGATGCATCCCTCCTTTGCTGGCGCTTCTCAAATCCAGCTCTTCCGAGGCTCAGTCAGTGGCAGCGCATGCTTTGAACGCAGTCTCGCAGGGAGGTGCCAAGGACCATGTGGGGTCRAAAATCTTTTCCACGGAGGGGGTGGTGCACAGCTTATGGGAGCAGCTGCAACCACGGCAGAACTTGGACCCCTCCCTTCCAGGGTTGCTCACGGGCGCCCTTCGCAACCTGTGCGCCAGCAGCGAAGGCTTTTGGCTGGCCACTCTGGATGCTGGCGGGGTGGGAATCCTTGTACGGCTCCTCACTTCGGAGGATTCCCAAGCAGAAGGAAATGCAGCGTCTCTGCTGGCGAGTTTGATGACCACTGTTGAGGAAAGTGGTGAGCTTGTGCTTCACGCCGGTGCTTTGAATCCCCTTCTGCAGCTTTTGACACATGACGACATTTCGGTGCGAGCAGAAGCGGCGGGTGCATTGCGAGCTCTCACWGCTCACAACGAGGAAGCCAGACACGCTGTCAAAGCAGCAGGTGGGATGGATAAGTTGATCTGTGCCACGGTTKCTCCCTCTGTGCCAAGTAAGTTCACGCAGGTTTTGCAAGAGAATGCTGTGGGGGCGTCTGCACATATATTGGGCGGTTTGCCTGCTCTCATCATCAACCTTTGCAAGAGCATCAGCTCGAAGTCGTCGGAAGCTGCAAAGACCGCTGATACAATTGGAGCCCTGGCTTATGCCCTGACGAAATTGAACGAATGTGACCTCGCGGTGGAGTCTGTAGATGCTCTTCATATTGAGGAGGTTCTAGTTAAGCATGTCGGGAATCGGACGTCTGTGTTGATTCATGAGCGCGCAGTGGAAGGTCTGGCGAGTCTGTACGGGAATGCGTACTTGGCCAAAGGGATAGAGCATGCTGAAGGGAAGAAGATGCTGGTTGGAYTGATCACCATGGTCACTGGCGAGGTGCAAGAGAGCCTGACGATGTCGCTCATGGACATTTGCTGCGAGGGGCGAGATTTGTGGCATGCGCTTCGAGGTCGAGAGGGAGTGCAGCTGCTGATTTCGCTTCTGGGTCTGCCTGTGAAGCAGCAGCAGGAAAATGCAGCTGCACTGCTCTCTATTCTGTCACAAGAARTGGACGAGAGCAAATGGGCGATCACTGCAGCTGGAGGGATTCCGCCATTGGTGCAAYTGCTTGAAATGGGCTCCGAAAAAGCGAAAGAGGACTCGGCCATTGTGCTAGGCAACCTGTGCAGCCACAGTGAGGAAATTCGCGTTTGTGTGGAGACAGCCGAAGCCGTGCCTGCGCTTCTGTGGTTGCTGAAGAACGCTGGTTTCAAGGGCCAGGGAATTGCAGCACGAGCGCTCACGCAGCTGGTGCGAGACTCAGACGCAAGTACCATCAGCCAGTTGACGGCCTTGCTCACTGGCGACTTACCCCTGTCCAAGGTTCACGTCCTGCACGTTGTGGGCTGCTTGCTTTCCGTGTCCTCTCAGGAGGATATCTTCCACGAAGGCGCTGCAGCAAACGAAGCTCTCGAAACTCTGATCGCGCTTCTGCTTACCAGCAAAGACGAGACCCAAGAGCAGAATGCTTCCGTCCTCGCAGAAATTTTCGGTTTCAGACCCGACTTGTGTGAGAGCCCCAACATTGTCAAGGCMATTGCGCCATTGATCCGGCTTCTCAGTGAAGCCAGCGAGCAGATCGCCTTGCAGGCTGCACGGGCACTTGCAGCTCTGTTCTGCTCCATTCAGCAGAACCGAAGCGCTGCGGAGGCAGGCAGGGATGCTATCCTACCCTTGATCAGCTTAGCCAAATCCTCCAGTATCAGCGTGGCTGAAGTTGCAACCACGGCTTTGGCTAACCTTCTGTTGGATGCAGAGGTCGCTGAAAAGGTACCAGCGGAAGATATCATTCTCCCTCTCACAAGAGTACTGCGGGAGGGCACTCTCCTTGGCAAGGAGCACGCTGCTGGAGCTATGGCGCGGTTGCTTCGTTCTCGCCATGTCGATGATGTCCTAGCCGAGAGTGTCCACAATTGCGGGACTGTCTTGGCTTTGGTCTCGCTTCTTGCCACAACAAATTCAGAAGATCGGTCTACRTCTGAAGCGCTAGAAGCGCTTGCATCACTGGCAAGGACCAGAAGAGGAGGGTCATTCAGCCACCCATTCAGTGTACTGGCAGAAGCCCCATTCAGCATGAGTCCGTTGGTGACGTGCCTTGCAATTGGGGCTCCCACAGTCCAGGAGAAGGCAATTGAAGTTCTGTCAAGGCTGTGTCGAGACCAGGCCGTGGCGCTGGGTGATCTMATGGCTGATAATCCCAAGTGCATCACAGCCCTCGCGGATCGGATCATACAATCCTCCAGCTTGGAAGTGAAGGTGGGCGGGGCTGCTYTGCTCATCTGTGCTGCGAAGGAGCACCGACAGGTGTCCATGGAAGCACTTCGGGATGCGGGATTCTCGGTGGAGCTCATCCGCTCGCTTGTGGAAATGCTGGGCTTCAAGTCGGTGGAAGACACCGGAGATGACGAAGAGTCCACCAGTGATGCGGAAGAGGAAGAAGTGACGTTCACAGTTGATGAAAGTGGGGTGGCCAGAAGGAAGGAGAGTGGACATGAGGGAGTCGACTCCGACACGTTTTTGGAATATGGTCCTGCGCTAATCTCTGGTGGCACTGTGGCACTTTGGTTGCTCTGTATGATTGCTTCCCATGATAGCTTGAGCAAACTTTCCATCACTGAGGCTGGGGCCATTGAGGTTGTCACTGAGAAACTTGCAATTTTTGCACCCAACGCTCGCGAGGTGAGATTTCTGACACCACAGGATTTAATTTAACTTAACAACATTACTGTCCGGCTAATTTTGTGATTGCTAGCACACACAGTTACGGCTTAGCCCTGTCCTTCCTTCAATGGATGTTTACAATTATGTTCTTCATTGCCATCCWTCGTAATTGAATTTRAACCACTGTAATTCTCCAGCTAAGAGGGGTGCAGCATTACACATTTGAATGTTTTACACTTAGGGTGTAACAATTTATTTGGTCAGGATTTTGGCAAGTTGAATTTCAGTCTTTAGATCTGGCTTAGCTATCAAATGGACCGTGACAATCCTAACCTCACAGTACGATTTTGCTGACTAAGGTGAAGAGTGTCAAAATTGATTTAGTCCYTCTAGCACTGGTGATAACCTTGTGATAGATACGTATTCTTGTATTGCCATTGTGAGTGACAGTAAGTTCACAGCTGTAGTGTTGTACGTCCTTGATCATTYGCTGCTGTTTTCTTAAGCGACTAATTCAGTGTGTCAATTTGGGGACTTAGGCAGAAGTAGAGGACAATGGAAGCACATGGGTCAGCGCACTGCTTCTGGCAATTCTATTCCAAGACCGAGACGTAACGCGCACTCCCGCAACAATGCGAGCGATACCCTCACTGGCAACTCTCTTGAAGTCCCAGGAGACCACCGACAAATACTTCGCTGCTCAAGCTCTGGCCAGTCTCGTCTGCAACGGCAACCGCGGCACATTGTTAGCCGTGGCCAATTCAGGAGCTGCAGGCGGACTCATCCCCATGTTGGGCATGTCGGAGTCCGACGTCCGCGACTTGGTGTTGTTGTCAGAGGAGTTCGCCCTGCCTGGTCACCCTGACCAGGTTTCGTTGGAGCGTTTATTCCGAGTGGACGACATTCGTGTTGGCGCTACTGCTCGCAAAGCCATTCCCATGCTGGTGGACTTACTGAAGCCGCTGCCAGATCGCCCTGGGGCTTCCCCCTTGGCTTTGGGCCTGTTGACGCAGCTGGCGCATGACAACAACGTCAACAAACTCGCCATGGCCGAAGCGGGCGCCTTGGATGGGTTAACCAAGTACTTGTCCATCGGCCCACAGGATGCCATTGAAGAGGCCACAGCCGACCTACTGCGCATCTTGTTCAGCATTCCTGAGCTGCGGCGACACGACTCAGCAGTCGCTGCGGTGGAGCAGTTGGTTGCTGTGCTCCGTTTTGGAACTCGAGGCTCTCGTCTGAGTGCAGCTCGTGCTTTGCAGGGACTCTTCGTTGCTGAGCATATCCGGGCAGGTTACGCGGCAGGACAATCCATCGTCCCACTCGTGGAAATGCTAAGCTCTGGAGTGGAAAAGGAGCAGCGTGTGGCCATTGGTGCACTCATCACCCTTTCAGAAGACAATCCTTCCAAGGTGGTGGCRATTGCAGATTCGGAGGCCAATGCTGTGGAGGGTGTCTGCCGAGTGCTGCTCTCGGATTGCTCCCTGGAGCTCAAAGAGGATTCTGCCAACCTGTGCCGCACGTTGTTTAACAACCCCCGAGTCCGAGCCACTCCAGAGGCAACTTGTTGCATCTCCCCGTTGGTTGCATTGCTGGACGTGGACTTACCCTCCGCTCAGTATGCCGGCGCTTGTGCACTTGACAACCTCCTTGATGATGAGCAGCAGGCTGAGGCTGTGGCTGCAAATGGCGCGGTGGTGCCGTTGGTGGATCTGGTTGTCGGCACGAACTATGGTCTGCATGAGGCTGCAGTCAGTGGKCTCATTAAGCTTGCCAAGGACCGTCCTTTGTGCAAGTTGGACATGGTGAAAGGTGGCATCATTGACAACGTGCTGGACATTCTCCCTGAAGCGCCAGACTCGCTCTGTGCGCTCTCGGCYGAGTTACTGCGCATCCTCACGAACAACAGTAGTATTGCGAAAGGAGTAGCGGCAGCCAAGGTGGTGGAACCGCTTTTCTACACGCTCACTAGGCCGGATTTAAGCACTTCCGGGCAACACAGTGCAATGCAGGTACTGGTGAACATTCTGGAGAAGCCGCAGCGGCTTGCCAATCTGACCTTGACTCCCAATCAAGCCATTGAGCCTCTGGTGCTGCTGCTGGATTCGCCATCCCAGCCAGTGCAGCAGCTGGCAGCCGAGCTTCTGTCCCATCTTCTGGCTCAAGAGCAGTTTCAACGCGACGTGTTCACACAACAAGCCGTGGTTCCACTTGTGAGGCTGGTTGGAGTGGGTGTGTCAAGCTTGCAGAAGGAGGCTATTAGGGCGTTGGAGAGTGCCTCCATCAGCTGGCCGAATGCCATTGCGGATGCAGGCGGGATCATCGAACTTTCTGCTCTTTTGCTGCAAACCGATCCGCAGCCACCTCATGCTCTCTGGGAGGCCGCAGCTTTGGTGCTCTCTAACGTCCTTCGCTTTAGCTCCCAGTACTACTTCAAGGTGCCGGCTGCCGTCCTGGTCAAGTTGCTGCGTTCCAGCAATGAGGCCACCGTGCTGGTGGCTTTGAATGCCCTCATTTTGCTGGAGAGAGAAGACTCCTCGAGTGCAGAAGGCATTGCGGAGGCCGGAGCAGTGGAAGCGCTGCTGGAGCTTCTGCGTTGCCACCAGTGTGAAGAGGCTGCAGCTCGTCTTCTAGAAGCTTTGTTCAACAATTACAAGGTGCGAGATACCAAGGCCGCCAGGCTTGCGATTGCGCCTTTGGCTCAATATTTGCTGGATCCACAGACGCGCACGCAACCGGCTCGCCTTTTGGCAGCCCTTGCAGCTGGGGATTTGTTTCAACACGAGGGTCTGTCCCGTAGCAATGAYGCCGTCTCAGCTTGTCGTGCGCTTGTGAGCTTGCTGGAAGATCAGCCCACGGAAGAGATGAAGATGGTAGCTGTGTGCGCATTGCAGAACCTTGTCGTGAACAGCCGCGCCAACAAGCGTGCTGTTGCGGAGGCTGGGGGKGTTCAGGTCGTGCAGGAGCTTCTGGGGTCCAGTAATGCAGAGAGTTCAGCTCAAGCAGCTATATTGATCAAGCTCCTCTTCGCCAATCACACCATCCAAGAATATGCTTCCAGCGAAATGATCAGTGCTCTAGCAGGTGAGGCACATGCTACATCACAGCAACCATTACCAGAATTGCTATCAGAATCTCTATTACCAGTATACTATCACTATTAATGCATTAGAGCATCGYCACTCTTACGTCAAAACAGTGGCAAATTTCGGATGAAAAGTGCGCAATTTATGTCTTCACGGGTGGGGCAAACAAGTGGTCTACCGGCCTTTTTGATATGATGAAGGTTTCCTGAAGATGGTCTTAGGTTTCCTTCTGTGTGCACGCTTGACGTGGTTGTGTATTTATTGTCTCGTGAAACAGCTGCCCTGGAGAAGGATCTGTGGGCTACTGCTTCGGTGAATGAAGATGTCGCCAAGGCATTGACCGTCATGCTGGGCAACTTCAGGCGGTTGCGGTCGACCGACGAAGCTACACAAAGCATTGCACAGCTAGTGGGTGCTTTGAAGGCTGGAAACGAAGTAGCTCAAGAAGCTGCACTCAATGCTCTCTATCTGCTACAAGAGGACTGGCCCGATAGTCCTGCAGAAGTAGGGAAGGCACAAGCTTTGGCTGCTGCGGAAGCCATCCCCATCCTTCAATATTTGGTACGAGAAGGGCCGCCAAGGTTTCAAGAGAAAGCTGAAATCCTCTTGCAATATTTGCCTGGTAGCTTGGTGGTCACCGTCAAGCAGGGCCACAATCTTAAGCAATCCGTGGGGGGCACGAATGCCTTCTGCAAGTTGACACTTGGTAGTGGTCCTCCACGTCAGACGAAGGTGTGTGGGTCCATTCATTTTTGCGTATTAGGAAGTTCAACTCTGTCAAATTATTTTCTTTCCATATTTTTTCTTATGTGCGAAGTGCATGTGATTTCTCTACTACCAAATGAATGTATTCTGGACGTTTTTTTCCCTTACTTGATTCTCGTCTTGTACGGTGCAGGTTGTAAATCAAAGCGCGTCTCCGCAATGGAAAGAGGGGTTTGCTTGGGCATTCGATAATCCACCTAAGGGCCAAAAGCTTCACATAGCTTGCAAAAACAAGGGTGCTTTTGGCAAGGTCAGTACATAACATTCTAGAGCATTTTTTACTTCCTACCGTTTTTATTGTACCTGCGCTATGTTTGGTAGTAACCACTCTTCGCCTAATGTAGGTGGTCGGGATACCATGCTTTCATTTGAACTCAAGATTTGAGGGCTTCTTTGCTAAAGAGAGATGTTACAGGAATCTTAGCATTGTTTTCTTGAGTACCCTGATTCTTTCATAAATGTAGTTAGGTCCAAGCTGTTTACAGTTCCTGCCAAGAATGTTAGCAGCAGATGGAATTTGAGTTGTTGAATGCTGCATTCTGTTCATTTTATTCATTGCGAACTTTTCGTGAGACAAACTTGGTACCACATGATAGCTCTATTTACAACTGAGTTACAAAAAACTTTTGTAACTCAGTGGCAAGTTCCGAAAATCCTCGCTGATTTGTTGATTAAAATCTTTCATCTGCTGATGTTTTTTGCAGGGTTCACTAGGGAAGGTGACTATTCAGATAGACACAGTGGTGATGCAAGGAACTATCAGTGGCCAGTATACATTGCAGCCTGAGACCAACCGAGATGGAACACCTCGAACCTTAGAGGTTGAGTTTCAATGGTCCAATCGATAAGCATGTGCATACCACATGCAATTTGCTGGAATTGACGGGTCTTCGTCCATGTGCTGATGGTTAGTTGCATGCTGAAAGCATAAAACTTGGGGATCTAAGATAGTGGAATTCATTCTCAATAGGTAGCTCAAGTCTCAGATGGAAATGCAGCGTATGATACCAGTATTCAGCACATGATAGACTATAATGATTGGACAGAGTTAGCTGTTGGACAGAGCTACTTGTAAATGCAGACAACCAACCAGGTTTTGAATTGTGGTCAAGAATTAGAGTTTGGTAATTCATTATATCCTATTGTGATTTTATTACTGGTCTGTGCATTGATTTATACCTGAAGGGGTTGTATGGTACAACAGTGATCCGCATAATGTCAAATAATCGACACTCTGAACAACTGCGCGTWGTCCTAAAATGTCCAACACTTTTTATTCATCACCGTAAAAAATACAATCATCTGCTCAAATAAATCGTCMAWACAAAAATCTTTTGTGGCCTGCACGGTAGTTTCTACTTTGTRGGGYTCCAACACYACTTGCWAAATCTTWRTCGTCAATYGATTAAACTTTCCCTGTGAAACTTTTCCTTGCAACTTCTGCAGGCTTGACCAGTGCTGGCAAGCTCACTCTTTTGGATGTGTCACTTCCCCCTCCACTCGAGAAGGGGACGTCAAAGGCTAAAGCCTTGTAYAGACAAACTTGATCCTCCTCACAGAAATAGACCTGCACATTGAACTCGAAATGTCACAATTATTACARTGAACATGTCATAACATTCTKAACTTTCAWAACTTTGAGAACCCACCCTCCTTTACTGAAGTAGAAACCAAAATAGCACAAATCCATCTGATCTGCCGGTAGTTAAAGCCTTGACAACAGAGAAATTCAAACATTTCAATGCACTTTTGAAATATCGGTAGTATTCTCAAGTAAAATAAGACAACCATTTAAAACACGAATAAGTCATCTCCTACCTTGCACGATACCCTTGTAGCAGCTTTAGATGAAGCATTAGCGTCACGCGTAAAGTGAATAATTGCAGTGCCATCTGGTCCAATAGTGCCAGTGACAGGGTCCAAAGATATTCCACTGTCGGTCTCCAGTTCCACCTCGTACTTGCTTTGAGCCTCCTGCAAGAAAGAACGTGAGAATAGTGCACGAAAAGCGCAGCACCAAATCACCGACCTTTTAACCAAGAAAAAACAAAACAATCCTCCAATTTCACCAGTCACAAGACACTAGCTGATAGAAGTAGTCACATGCCTTGCTCACAAGCTTCTCCAGTCAACTATAGCAATTCCAATACACTCCACCCTCTCTAATGACACTGCTTTTGGGGACACATGGTGCCCAATCAGATGTGTACAAAAGAAGACAGATTACGAGGATTTTAGAGAAATGCGCAATTACAGAGATTTGAGTGTAGATCTAGAAGTGGAAACATAGGCCCAGCAAGCTTATATAGTGAAAGAATGAATGAGAATCGTGGACAGAAGTAGTAAGTTAGTACTCACTTTGCTGAAATGGTAGCCAGAAGCGAGTGAGATTTGCAGCTGCAAGTCACCATTAAGAGCAGTGATGGGGTCGATGCGGATGACTTGGGTGTCCGAGGAGAGCCGTTGGCGGAGTCTCCGAGGGCCACTGGGAGGGGCAAGAGTGGGAGGCAGGACGCCCTTCAACTCCAGGGTTTCCAACTTGGGTCCACCTTGCGCACGAAGATCTAGCACTCGTATGAGACTGTTGTTGGTGTCAGCCACGTAGAGCTTCCCTAGAGCACGCGCACACCAGCATTGATGCTCAACAATGTCAACACGCAAATTTAATTTCAGACTCTAAGTAGATTTTTCAAGTTGGGGCACTCTTTCTCCCTGAATACACAATTTAAGTATATTCAKTGTAATCAGTGTCGGCTACTTTAGTTTGAGCAAATTTTACACTGTACCAATCATCTTGCATCCACCTTTATAAGATTCGATTACTTCATGACATAACTATTCACACTCCTATGCAAAATGACATAAATGGTGTCAACCTCAATATTGTCGTGTCCCAAGTCTGCTATTATTTCGACATGGCTCAAGTCTGCTATTATTTCGACAAGTCTGCTATTATTTCGAGGTGCTGAACCTATCGCTGGCTCATATCCATGGAGTCATGTTTTTTAAATTCGGACACTTCAAGGAAAAAAGATGAGTATACTCTTACTCAAGATTCTAGTCAGTAATATCCGCAGTTATAAACCTTCTACAATTAAAAGAGCTTACCGTCAACCCCCAACGCCATTCCAGCAGGTTCGGATAGCTGCGAAAAAACAAGCAAATTCATGTATCACAGAAAGCATAACACTTCATTGGCAGACATTCTTGAAAGGAGCTGCGCCCACCAGATAATATAAGGAAGAAACATAAGACACATAAGATGCTCCGCCTTCCTAATACTTTCCATTCATATTTAATTGGTGCAGATTCTTTCACATCTTGAGTTCAAGAATGAAAGCGTTGTTATTCAACCAACTGTTTCCGGGTAACTGATAATTACTACCACCTGCAGTGCAACTACAGTAAATAGGGAGGGTGATCAAGACCTCTCCAGAATGGTTCGGGACTCCAACGCCCAACATCAGAGGACAAATTTTCAAACTAGATGGAGTGAAGATACAATTCAATTGCTCGTCCTCAATCTTGTATTTATAAGAGCATGCTACATACCTGCCCTGCCTGAGCAACCCCGTCCTTAAATCCAGCACTTCCAGTGCCGGCAAGTGTCCTGACCCTCTGACTGCTAGGGTCTAGGACTTTAATCTGCAAAAAATGAAATGGTAGTGTGAAAGATGTTCATGCCGCAAGTAATTCGAAACATGAGACAACWTAACATGTCTTCAAAACTAGACAAGGTAGCATAGTAGCGCAAAAATTTACCTTATGGTTATACGAATCGGCRATGTAAACCAGACCTTCTGGACTATGRAGAACTCCCAATGGATGCTGCAGCAGCGCCTTGGAACCTACTCCGTCCTGGTCACCAAACTGTTCAAGAGAAACGCAATTGAATGTCACAAACAAACTCCAAGGAACCAGGACGATCCTAAGTGCTRRCAATCGTTGTMCTAGGCAATGCTTTTCAGTGTAMTGTGCAGTACAAATAAGCATACAAGGTAGAAAAAACCCATTAAAGACTTGATCCTGTCTCCTATACTGATGCCTATTACCAACATCAACTCATCTATTCATAAACTTGGTTCGCTTATTGGCAAGTGGTGTAAGCAAGATTTGGCTACTGTCTMTGGCCACYGATCTTTGTATGAAWATGGGSTWATCTACYRTCRCAGTGATCTGCAACCTTCCTTTTTGAAATTGCATGCGACATTCATACATGGTGATAAAAATTAATCTCAMCATATTTGACTCTTTGTGCTCAAAAATCTCTCCGCAGCTCTCTACACCTCCCCCAAAATCACCTCTACAGAAGCTGAAATGCTTGAAATGACGCAAATAGTATCCTCTCTAAGGATACCTTAGATGTGTCTACTTCACCGTCTCTCCATTCAATCCGTACCTGAAATAGGTTATCTGAGAATGTTGGATCGCCACCTGCTAGCAGCTTCGAGCCTCCCGTCGTTAGATCCACTCTTCTAATGGAGCTGCTCTCACTGTCGGCTAGATACATGGATTTTGAATCTGTGCGACAAAACAATACTCAAATCATTCTTGGGTATCTCTCCGAATACCCTTGGTATCAACGAACAAAAAGTTAAGAAAGCGAATCTAGATTCCTTTAGTTCACCATCTTGAGATAAAGCAAACTCTGTTACAGAAAATACATTCACAATTCTCAGGTCTAGTTACACGTACTGAACACAGATAAGCATATGAACTCCCAAACCCTTAATTTTACCTACTCCTCTGGGTAACCGTATAGGCTCATACCTGAAGTCAAAGAAATTCCAGAAGGTTGGGCGAAGGAGGTGTCTTTTCCTCTGCATTCCACACGGCCCACAAAATTGCAGATTTTAAACTGTTTACAAATGCGCATCAACAATGTCCAGTGAATTACATAAAACCGACATAATTATGAACATTTCTGAGTCTAGTGGCTGAGAGATTTCACCACAAAGATAATCTGAAATTTCTGTAGGTCCTTTGGAATAGTCTGTGTTACCTTCGCCCATTCTGATTGCGCTCATAACCGTCTCCACTAAACACTGCAGTGGTTCCATCGGCAATGTCATGCCGCCAAATTTGATGCTGACCAGCCAACGCGATATAGACAAAACCGGATTCCGCATCATGGGCGACATCCCAAGGTGAGTTGAGGACCTAATCAGACATTTTCAAAGCCAGGCAGCAAGGTGGTCAAGAAATGCCGCAATGAGAAACCATAAATCTCCTGTGCATACAGGCGCAGCATTTGAAGGAACAAGTTTGAAAATGCCCAATTCAAACGATCATATTGTGACAAAAATAATTCAGATGGGGMTTTTATATCACCAGAATCAATACAGAATATTACCGCATGTGTTCTTCAAAAAATAGAAAAATTGGAGTACCTGATCAGAACCCTTCTTCCCACCTCGATAATCTGCACCCTTGGTACCATTTCCAGCTAGTGTCCGCACTGTCTCTTTCACGAAATCGATTTCCCTGCACACTTCTTTTTGTCAGCTGCCCAGAGCTCCCAACAAAAGTGCTTAGAACAAAAGCAAAATAAAGCAGAGAACAGCATGATGCACGCTGCATTGATTTGTCCACCCACGAATTAAAAATAGTGAGAATTTGGTAAAATAATTAGTCACACGCATTAATAGGAAAAAAATAAATTTAGTGGAATATAAATGCAAGCAGCAGCAGCAACACCATTGTCCTAAAATCAATGTCGATTTCTCAAACTATGCTTTTCAAGATAGTAAATTGAGTAGAGAGATTTATGCACATGAGCTTGATATGGACGACTTTAAACTTGGGAGAGAGGGAGTTCATGGGCATGAGAGGCGCGTTAGAAGAATTTGCGGTTGACTCWATTCCATGTCCAATGGAGCTTTAGGGTATGATCAAGTAAATGCACAGAGCACTGTACACCAACAATACACTTCCAAATTATGCTACATGAAGATATTCTTTTGATCCATTTAGTAAACAAAAAATAATGTTCCATCCTCGATTCTTATTCTCTTCAAGAAATGCATTGCTCCCCGATTGATTGCATATAACTTTGTTGACAAAAAGTGCATGTTTAGGGATTAGGGTTTAGAGTGCAAGATTAGCAGATTCTATGTTGGACTGAGCTCAAAAATAAGTGCAAGAGTGCGAGGATTGTAACCTCAGGGCRTGATTCTCGGTGTCAGCAACATAGAGCACGTTCTTCACGGCATTGTAAGCCACGCCCTGGGGTCGGTTGAACAAAGCATCYGCGAACGATCCATCCTTGAGACCTTCTCCTCCACCTCCCACTTGCGTGACGAAATTGCCGTCCAAATCGGTTACCACCTGGTTTCCAACCACCGCCTCTTGTCAACCCCAACCACACATACCATGCGGGGGTTTGGTTGCATCAATTTCACATATCAATTACAAATAGGTGTTAAAGAAGAAAAAAAATGCACAGTGCGACTTCAGGTTTTCTTACAATGCGGTGATGGTTGCTGTCGGAGATGAACAAGCGGCCATTCACAAGGTCAGTGGTGAGCTTCCCTGGAAATTTGAGAGGTGAGGCAACGAGACGAGAGTCCTTGTCCCTTTCTAAGCTCGGTACGAGAGGCCGCGAGTCCAAGAGACTCTTCTCTCCGTAGAATTCAAGCGCTGCCTCTACCAGATCATCTAAATCCTGAACCAAAAAATCTAAACATTAGTCACTCGCCTCGCATTAACCCATCAAAAGAAGAAGATAATTTCAAGATCATCAGAAACAAAAGAGAACAAAATGCTTCACAAAAGTCCCTGCATACTGAATTTCAATCGATAGCTTCAGTGTCGCTTCAATTGATTGATGACTTAATACTGACAAGACAATAAAAATGTTTTTGTGTTGGTTTGATGTAACGAGTGCAATACCGACCTCGCGATGGCCTTCGCCGGCGAGCATGGCAATCAGTCGGCCCTTGGGACTGACGACAGCCAAAGTGGGCCACGAACTCACGCCCAGTTGCCTCCACATGGTCATCTCGCCATCGTTCACCACGGGRTGCGTCACATCGTAACGCAGAACCGCATTGCGGATGGCTCCGGAGTCTTTCTCATTGTCAAACTTCGCTGAGTGCACTCCCACCACCGTCAYCGGCCGATCTCGGTACTTGTTCTCCAAGTAGGCCAGGTCCGGAAGCACATGCATACAGTTGATACAACAATAGGTCCAGAAATCCAGCACCACCACTTTCCCTTTCAAATCCTGCCAAGTCCACACCGACAGTCCATCAATCCCTGCATCAATCCAGCTCCGTCAACCCCTACAGCACCAGCAGACCCAAACAGGTTCCTTTTTCATGTTCCTTTTGGACAGTTCGGAGCAGGTTGTATAGGGACTTTCTTGTGCAGCCTAATATGTTTTCATTTTTGACCAACTCATCCAAGAATCCTATTAATTTTGGAGGCATAAAATTTTGCCTCATCTAAGTTCTAGTTTTCACAATATGATCAAGTGCATTGCTCATTTTGAAAACAACAATCCCTGGTCCTTCAGGGGCTAATGTAATGCACTATTGTCAATCATCTACACGAGAGAACAGTGCATTTATTTACCTTCTTCAGAGAGAGAGGGGAGGTGTTGAGCCACTCCAGCTTGGGTTGGAAGTCGGGTACCGTTTGTCCAGATCCTCTGCCAACGACAGGAACCATCAGGTCATTATCAGAACTAATCTGTTATCAGAACTAATCACCTCTGCTATTAGCACCCACAATTTTCTCAGCAACTAGAACAACATACAGTCAGGCCGTTGGAGAAGAATCCATACTTCGTCTCTAGCTCTCTGATGTACTGTTTGAACTGGCGAACGCGTTCAGGACGAGCCAATTCTGCAGGTCCACCCACCAGCACATCTTATTAGCGGTGGTCTCACTACTGCACATCAACAAGTTCATGGATTCACTAGGCCTTGACAAAAAAACTCGTGCGTTGATAATGCAGACAATGGACGGGATCGACTGGGTTAAGAGCCCCGAGGAACGCATTCGTTAATATTCGTTAAAATGGCTTGTTTCAGAGCCCCCAAATTGTGACCATTCAGTGCCTTGAGTTCTGAAAACTAGTACTGGTATAGATCTGAGGTTTAGGCCAGGAGACTGACACTCCGAGAATGTCACTGAAATCTACCATTTGAACAATTATGARGTTCACAGGAGTTTGAGATGAGCAAGATAATACCAGTTCCATTTACAAGGAGTGGCCCACCAACTCCTTGAAGCGCATTTAGTAAAGCCTTGGGAGACGCATAAGACAGAGCCTGAAATCCCAAACCATATATTTTGGGTGTCAGTAGCTCTCACAATTAATTTTCAACCGGGCCGAAAGAGTCTCTCTCTAGTAGAAAACTTGGACACGTAAMACCTTGCCAATTTGTTTTTATGCGAATATTAACGTAGACCCTCCCAATTGCAACATGGCTAGTTTTTCTCAGATACCTCTGGGGAGTGGGTTTTCAAGTAGCGAGCTGCTTCATCAGACACCTCATGAATGATCAGCACTGGGGCACTAGATATTCAGAAAAAAAACGACTGTTTCTTAGGATTTCTCAGCATTTTAAGGGAGTTTTRTTCAAGTTTCAYTTYTTCTCTTTCTGCCACTCTTAACATCAAGATTGTAAACAGCATAAATTTTGGTGAACTGAAGTTCAGACTTGGTGACCAATTTCCTTCAACACAACCGGAACATGTGCGGGCAAGTCAAACCTTGAGGTGGGTTAAGGCGAAGTAGGAGCTCCCTAAACCAATCCCAAGACTTCCAAGCTTCAGCACCTCACGTCTGGTTGTGGAGTATCTGCAGAGTATGACCCAGTGGAATATTTGTAAATACCCATTGAGTGTGTCGTGGATGAGCGATTTTCACAAAAAATCTAGTAGTAAGAATTCTAAGTACAACCTGAACTATTTATTTCAGACATTGAGACTTACGAAGAACAAGTAGTAAGTCAGAAGCTTTATTAATACAGCCAGCTACGGCGAGCTGGAAAGTAACAAGGAATGAGACAAGGTCTAAAGCCTAACCCGCCAGGTAATGGAACTTCCACATTGAGGGCTGCCTGATAACTGTCGCTTATGCTAGTATTGACATCCTTCACAGAGCTCGAACTTTCTGAATTATCAAACCTTTCGGCATCTGCAGAAATTTTAGAAAAAGAGTACACATTTATGCAATAGCCTTATTTTCTACACCAGAAGTACAAGCTATCTATGCAGGACATTGAAGCCCTACATTACACTTCGATTAAGGGGACACACCTAGCTCTTGTATGTCCTTGAGAGAGATTTTAGAAATATCCGATCTAACGAGTTGGGGCCCAGCCTCCAGCAGCTTCTCCTCACTAAGAGTTGTTGTCACCGAAATACATCTGCAGCAAAGTGGAAGTGGGCAAACAGAGGATGAATCTCAAATTTTGGCAGAGTTTTGAGTTTCATCGTCAATAAGATAGGAAGGTATGCCAATCAACAATTCCGACAGCAAAAAGCAGATTCTACAATTGAACGGAAGGGAAGTAGATGACGACATACTTGGACTGTGGGAAGCCTGCAGCTGCGAGATTGGCGTCCACCTTCACTCTATCCGCGCTTGAGGCCACGGCAAGCTTCAAGCCAGCCTCCTTACACTGCCATCACATATCACGGGTTTGTCAACATAGAATCAAAAGGATTTAGGGATCCAAAATTAAGGGTGAACAAAAGCCCCGCACTTGCCTGGAGGATGAGTTCCAGGGCCCCGGGATACCCTAATCCGGAGTTCGGTGTGGCGAACTGCGACAAACACAACAACAACCAGCATTAACCAATGCTTTCCACATGGATTGACGAATTCAAGGTTTGCGCATGTTAGTAACCATAATGAAGAATTGAGGGACTGCAGGGAGAATACCTTTGCTACGTAAATTTGCATGAAGCGCTTCTTTGCCGCGGTGGTGTCAAAATCCTTCACTCCGTACTTCTTTGCCACTCCACCCAAAAAGTTTGCCTCGCCTGCAAGCGCATCACCCAATCACCGAGTTGCAAATTCGTTAGAGTCATCCTTACAGTCATCACCAATTCAAGGCTTGCGAACAATAATTCATTGTTTATTAGATTCACCTATGTTTTAAATGAGTTGAATTGATTAATTACAGCGCCATTTAGATTAGATTAGATTAGATTATCACAGTTCCAATCCTACTGCCCGCCCGTGTTTCCATTACGAGTGCAGCTCTTTCATAATTCTACCTACGTGATCGCGCTTTCACAAATGCCACAAAAATGGACTGCGAATTCCACGCGACAAGAAAGAACCCAATGTTCGCACCCGTTCCCATGAAGGGAATGAAATCCTCCCCAGTCACAGTGACCCCCATCTCAGCAAAAAGCTCCACAGCAGCCTCCCGGGAGCAATGCTCGCTATCACACAGCACCCCGTCCATATCAAACAACACTCCGCGCACCGCGCCCCCAAGCTCCGTCTCCTTCGCCACTTCCACCTCACTCGCCGCGCCAGCTCGCACCCTCCCGACCTCCCCCGACGTCCGCACCAACGGCGGATTACTCCTTTCACACGACGTACCACTCCTTTTCTTCATCCCCACACGCAATGGCACCATTGCTGGGAGCAAGCCCACCCTTTTGTGAGTAGCCATCACGGCCCTGCCCGCCGCGAGCTCCATAGCGGAGCTCAAGCTCGTCATGGCTACACTACACGAATTGAATTGATGGTGCAATCAAAGAGATCGGAATTGGAGGTCTGGGATGGTAAGAGACTGCAATCTGGGGGGGAATTTGTGTGCACTGCGAAGCTAGGGAGGGGATTGTGGAGAGTCAATGAAGGTGGAATTGAGCATATGAATGGAGGTGACGGAGTGAGTGGGGGCGCGACGTCGACGTAGCGTCATCCGCATCCTTTCGTATTTGATGGTGGCAGACTCGCGTGGCGATGGCCGCGGCGTTGGAGACGACGAGTCCATGGTGGGGGTTCGCCGGTTCAATCCACCCGCTTCCCTCCATCGKCCTCCCTTCCWGCCTTTTGTGGTTTTGTAGTTTTCCATCGTTTTTATTGGACAGAGACTATGGCATCAATTTTGGTTTATGAATTTCCGTTTCCAAATCCTATCTACAACCACATTCACACTATACAACACGGTTAGGGGTTTGGTTGGAGTGGGGATGTGGGGTTTGATTTATGAGAATATTATTGTTGTTGTTTACCTAGGATAGAGCTTCATGATTACAATGCTCTTATTTTTGTTTTGTCCTTTTGGACAAAGACCATGGCGTTAGAGCATCACCAATGTCTTCCCCATCCCCTATCCCTATTCCAGTTCTTCATTGAAAAAATATAGGGATGGAGAAGCGGCTTCCCACCCATGCTTCTCCAAATCAATACTTTATACTAAATCTAGGTAGGTGAAGTCAAGATGCATTTGTAAATATAATAACAAGGGCAAAGTAATAGTCCAAAGCCAAATCATGGGAGCACACATCATGCAACAATAGTAAATTCAAGAATAAGATTTACCATTTCCCAATTTCCTATCCCCCATCCAATTTAGGGAATTGGGCCTCCCAATTCTCCAGAATTTGGAGATACAAGATGCTGGTGGAGAGGGATTCTTTCTTATCCGGATGAAAACCATTTGGTTTGGGGATAGGAAAGTCCCTAGTGGGCATGCTCTTACACTTTGGTTTCTAAATCCCATTTCCAAATTCTATCTATAAATGCATTCACACTACACAACATGGTTAGGGTTTGGTTGGAGTGGAGGTGTGGGGTCCCACCAATCAATAAATCAATATTGTTGCTTAATTGATACAAGGCCTCATGATTACATTTAACTTACATTGTTTTATTTTTTTCTTGGATAGGGTGGAAGCACCCAAAATCGTCAATATAAGCAATTTAGCATAGTTGGAGGTACTTGTTCCTAGAAATAGTCTTTTTGTGGTATTAGTGAGTGAAAATCATAAATATTCAATAAAAATTACATATTATTTAGGTAGCACAATACGAGGTTTAGATTGAAATCAAATTTAGGCCACAACAATTTTCAATTATAGGAATCAAGCATTCTGAGTTTTGTAATCAATCATTGATTGGAAATAGGATACCTTACATGACGAGTATAGGATGAATAAAACATTCAATTTCAAAATTCATGGTAGGTTTGTTTTTTGAAGAAAATTGTGGAAAAATGTGAGACTCTCCTAAAATCTATTTTTCTATACAGAAAAAAAATTTCATCATCATATCCATATTGGAGATACAATAGATTTGTCCATCTAATCAGGAATGGGTCATCTACCTTATAATCTTTTGAGACCCTTAACCTCCCCAAGTAATTCTAATTCTGTCCTCAAATTTCTTTTTTCCAAATCCCTATAATATAATTCCAACAATAACCTAAGAATTGCCATAGCTAGCTTTGACCTTGCACTCAGCTAATGTAGTACAATTTTTTTTTATTGTATGAAATCTATAAGTCCTTAAAGAAAGCTACAAAATGTAGAAAAAATCGTACACTACACCAATCTGAGGCACGTCGAACGAATGAAGACATTCGTCACAACCCTCCGTTGGATGAGGATATATATCTTCTCTCTCCAAACCTGTTTTCCCGGGCTGTGGCTGTGTGTCCWTGCGTCCCCGAATCAGCCCCATCACCGCTTGCCTTCACTGGCTGATTGCATCACACCTCTTTCCAAAWTTTCCATCTTCTTAGAATCATAGTGATTTCTGTTTTCTTCCAGTTTTCGAATTTCACGAATCGACGTTTTTATTTTGAGTGAACTGGAGCTCAATTGCGGAAGCTCTCTCTCATTCTCCAGCTATGGCGTGTGTGGGGCACCACGCTGTGCTCTCCCCTGCTTTGGTGCGCATTTTTCCCTTCTTTTCGGATTTTGGCTTTAGGTTCCAGTGCTTGAGATTTGAGCTGATATCTCCTTGTGGTTCGTTGCAGAGAGATGGAAGCGCATTGGCCTCTGCTTCGGGAYATCGTGTATCCGTCTTTGGTTCGCCTGAAATCWCACTCTGTGTGAACCGGCGAAAACMTCGTTCAATCTCAGTGAGGTCGCTTCGTCAATTGCCTKCGCGTTCTTCTTCTGATTCTGTAAGCGTCTCAATTAATTTTTTAGATTTTTTGATGTATTGAGGAGTATTTTAGTTAGTGTATCCCTTCAACCCTTGCTAGGGTTTTGGTGAGATGTGTATGTATATGATTACAGTGCATTGTAGATGATTTTAAGAATGGTTTTGTTGAATGCGGTACAAGATGATTAGTGAGTCGGGTTTATTATTATTTTTATCTTCGAATTTGTAATTGACGCTTTTTTAGTAGTTGGAGTTCCGGAATGTTGCTATGCATTGTGGACATGATAAGATTCTTGAAAATCCTTGGCTTCAACGAGCATTGAACCGAAAAATGAAATTCCGATTTGTTATATTGCGCAAATCGTTAGCTTATGGTTTGTTTGCTAAGACAGGTGTGGCTCCCATTAAAATGTTATATTTTCCTTCACCCAGTCCTTAGTCGGCTCGTCTGCGCGTGGACTCACATGATAGTAAATGCATTCGTGACATTGGAAGAAACTGATTTACAAGTGGTCCAGTTCTTCAGTATTTTTGTGCTCCATGTKTTTTTGGTGCTGCAATGGAAAGGGTGCAAGCTGTATTCTACTTTWGAATTTTACGRTCATAGATTACTGAAGCGGMAACTTATACTTGCGGACCTTGAATTTTAAAATTTGTGTGACTACACGACCTAGAAGTTTAGTGTTCTGTTTTGGATTTCAGTCGGCTTGATTACAAGATTTGGGAGTTGACAGGAATTTGCATATTTTCGGATCTAATGAGGGTGTGCATGCAGACACAATACTTAAACGTCAGCACGGGATCGATTCGGCAAATTAGGGCTCAGGCTGTAAGCGGAGACAATCAAGCCGTGGAAGGTGAAGAAGAGAAAGGCAAGCCAGAAAGTTCGAACGAGAAGACCTCTTCATCAGGGACCTCAACCCCGTCTCCATTTGCCGCTGGAAAAATCTCTTCGAAGATTGCATCTCAAACTTCCCAGAATGGAAAAACGAGCTCAGYCCCTTCAGCAACCAAAGCACCTGCTGCCACGAAAACTGTATCTAAGGCCTCGATCTCGAAACCAGCTTCGGCTTCTTCAACACCGTCGGTATTTCAGAAAGCACCGACCTCCAAACCATCAATTTCTGTGAAGCCCAAGTCTCTCATTGATGATGGATCCGCTGGCGCTTTCCCCACTGGAAAAGTGTCGCCGTTTGCAGCCGATAGACTGAAGTCTCAAATGTCATCTCCTCCTAGCCAATATAATCGGACCAGTTCAGGGCGGACAATGATCAATTCCGGAAAGCAGGTGATAAATCTTGCTAGAGAGGGGGTTCGGTTAGGCGCGAAATTGTTATGCGTAGACTTATGATTCTAGTTCTCGAATCTATTAGGTTATATTTTATTTTTATTTTCATGGAGTTGCCGGTTGAATAACCGTGGGCAGTCTGATTTGTGCTTTTTATTTTGCGATGAATCTCTTGTAGGTTTGGGTAAAGATGAATACAAACAAGTGCTTACACCCAAAATAAACTCCTTGGTCCTGAAGGGGTTAACGTTTTTTTGCCTCTAAAACAAATTGGTGATGTCTAGAATACCAGTTTGCAATGTATTTTGTGCTGCTGAGTAGCATGCTGTCATGGCACGACTAGATATGCCTAGCAGAAATTCTAAGAATATGTTAATTTTGATTAAATACTCTGTCGCTACAGTCGTTCCCAGTTGCGTCTGTTTGATGCAGAGAGGTTGTGAGTACATAGATGCGCTGCTTCTTTTCTGTTACAAAATGTCTCATTCTTAACCTTGAGTGTTTGATGTGTCTTTTCAATGCAGGTTCTTGACGCTTTTAAGCAGGGAGAGAAGGATGGGAAGACAACTAAATTTGGGCAACCCATTGTACCCAAGAACATTTTTGATGATGTGAGGCAGACCCAAGAGGAGAAGGATGCTGATAAGTTTTCGTTTAGTTTGAAACCAGGTGACATATTCTTAGTTTTTTCCTTTTTACTAATTATAGGGCTAATGTTAGGTACTGCGTTTATTGTATGGAAAGTGGGTGCTATCCACTACAATGAGTAGTTTTKTTTTAATTCATTTTGTCTTGGAAGGGAGAACGGTTGTAGAGACGAGGAGAAAATATTTGCTGCGGAACTTGAATATTTGAAATGTCAAAAAACAGTGAAAAAAGTAGCAAAATATTACATTTGTGGCTGAACCTCCTTCTATTAAAATGCCTCTCAGTCATTCATAACGTCTTGGGTGGATATGAAATTTTACCACACAAACTAGATTAGTAAGTGCACCTTTTCCAACAAAAATTATTGAAAAAGAATAATATACAAAGAAACTACAAGCCACTAAAGTTCACTAAAATGCAAGGATTTTTAGATTTTGAACTTTGAATTGCTCGCAAACATTCAATATAACTTGGATTGGCATGAAATTTTTATCACAATAACTAGACCCTTATAGTAAAAAAACCCAAGAAATTTTATTGAAAAAAACATTTGATGAAAAAGATGCAATCCCCCGAAGTTGCAACCATCACAATGCAGTGTCTTGAACCTAAATTGAACCTTAGAACTTCAAATGACTTTCACAAACTCAATACGTCTTGGATTTATCTGAAAATTTCACCATAGAAATTAGACTAGTATGCACAACTTTAAACAAGTTTTTATTGAAATGAGACATTAGATGCAAATGTTAGAGTGCTTCAAAGTGGACTGCCAGATTGTGTGATGATACTTTTCATCCCTTGGGGTTACAGCAACAAAGATATTCAGGATAGGAGTTTTTTTTGGATTTCAATACAACATTCACGCATGACACGATTAATGGACAGCTTCATATGAAATTAACTTGATGTCTAACTTATTCTCCTTCAAGGTCGTTTGTTTTTGCATGTAAATGCGATTTTGACTTAAATTTGAAACACTTCCTGATGTTTGTGGATTGGGCACCCAATTGTCTTTCAAGGGAAGGATCAAACGTCTTGTACTGCTCTGTACAGTGAGGGTCAATCAGTTGCAATTTTCCAGGGAAGTCTTGAGGAGAAGCTGCATAAAGTTGAGGTCCCCTCCCAAATTGTGTTGACATATAAAAATAAGCATGCATGCCATTTTATTCACTATGAAGATTCCTTCTCCATGACAGCAAACTTTAAAGCCCTGGAGGACAATTTATCAGCTTTTGACCACCGACTCTTGTAACATTTAGTAGCAGCACTGCTAACTGCCTTCCCCCATGAAATGATGTGGAATATTCCACACCATATCAGTAGCTATGAGGCCACATGTCGAATTTGTTAGAATGTCAGCAAGAAAGGAAGTGGGTTGAAACTAATGCACACTAATGGAGGGCCATTAGTAATTTAGTTTGTTTTGCAAGTAGTTCTCTCGCACCAAAAAGTAGTTGACAAGTAGCCCCATCAACATTTTCTAAAGCATGGTATGTGTTTAGTGGTGTCAGGTTACCATGCATTCAAATTTGGCCCTCCAGATTTGGATGGATGATGTTGAAGAAAGGAAAAGGCAGGTTGACTAAAGACTACTGAATGTTATGTAGCTTAGTGAGTTGATTGTTTATTGTTTTGTTTTTAAGAAAAACCCGGAGTGTTTTCAATTCATGCAATAAAATTACCAAAGTTTTTGCAATCCCCATCATTTTTATCAACACACCTCTAAAAATATTTACTTTGCATTGCTTTAGATTCGTCCAAATTCCTTATTTGGTTGGTTATAGGTGGTTCTACCTTACTTTTATTCGTTCAGATTAGCCCCAACCCTTCCAGATGCCTCACCATTAGTTCATAATTCACCTTGTTATGAAGTGGGTTAGGGTTCAAGAATATTTGGATGGTACACTTTACAAGAGAAAGGGGTGTTTTAAATATGATCCTAGTAATATAGTCCTACAAGTAATGACTAGAAAGGAGTGCTTTCAATAAAATTTTGCTAAAAACACATATGTTTTTAGTAAATTTTTACCAAAAATATTTCTTTCAAGTCATTACTTATAGGACTATACCACTAGGACTATAATTGAAGCACCCCTTTCTCTTATAATGATAGAAAATATGACTTCATCTCTTATGCAATCCCAGAAGCTAATAAATTTTCTCTAAGGAATGCTTGTTCCCTTGAAGTTTTGAGACAACCATCAAATGGCCTTTGTGACAAGCAGGTGAAACAGGATCCTATACTGYATTGTACAATACATCCTAGAGTTTCCCACACTCACTAGTACATACAATACATAGAGGCATTCAAACTTACGTAAACCACTCCCAGGAAATAGCCAGTTCATTTTTTAGGAGGGTTCTGCTGTGCAATCACCAGTAATGCCCAATTACGCAGGCAAACTTGCGTAATCAAGCATTACGGATTCTTCATCCAATTTTGTTTTTTCATCCCGTGTGTTTCATCTAACTTTGATTTCCCTACTTGTGATATACGTTGGGCAATGTCCTTTGTCATTGGGCATTTTGCAATATAAAGCGCCTCCTCGTCGGGTTCTACCCTCCTCCTTGGGCATTGCCCTATACATATAAACTAGGAAGCAAAGCTTACATGTATACTAAGTTATGCATGATGAAGCAAGCCAATGAACTTGTACTTGTAGACATAAGGTAACTACACCTAAAATCACACAACTCAGCAATTCAGCATGTGTTCCTTTGTCATATCAAAATCTTTTTGAGGATTTGGTCTTCTTGGTAGTCAAAAGGGAATTCTAAATTTTCTTAGAATGCATTTTTTTTAATATATACCATATTAATAAACTAAAAATTTTCAAAATGTTGGAAATAAGTGTTTCTAAAACAAAGTAACTATAGACTCTCATGAATAGTGGGAGTATATTTTAGGCTAAAAAATTGAGATGTAGTTTCCTTGTTGACATATGCATGCTGAGAACGCAAGTTGCATGTACCTGTACAATCTGGGTTTGAGTAAATTGCAATACAAGTTGGGAAGCAATTAACAAGCACACAATACATGTTTGATAAAAGGCAGACTTGCGTAGAGGAATCCATGAAGCTCCAGCGTACATTCAAACACAAGCTAGAGAGAGAGAGACCTTTAGAACAGTTTGAATTCAAGTGGCTCATCAGTTTGTGTTGCTCGATCACTGAGTGCATGCCGAATTCGGTACTGAATGTTCGTGTGACGAGCGTCAGTGAGTACGTAACTGAAGTTCTTTCGGGAATGATGCCATGTCAGTGGTACGTGACGAAGGTGAAGCAGCTGGAGGAGCGAGCGAGCGAGCTCTTTTCTGATTAATTGCAGTATTTATTAATTTGCAGAATGGCCGGTGCTCTGATTGCCGTGCTGTTGTAAAGTTCTGTTGAAGAGCTAGCTAGCTTGTACAACAGAACAATCAAGAGCTCTTCCATTGATGCGTCAAACAAGAGCTGACCAGTGGATTTCCGCCATAGCTAMWRTAGTAACTTGCCAATGAGTACTTTGAGCGACGGGAGCTCGGTCCTAGGAAGAAGAGCTAGATTCCAGGGTCACACATGTGCCAGAGTCTAAGTTATAATTTGGTCGTCATGGATTGGTTCTCGTGGATCRTCCTCCTTCAGTTTACGACTAATCAAATTTGATCTGACAGAAACTGTCCTTGCACTACTTGTGTGACGAAATGCCTTCCTTGAGAGCTTCGTGGACAACTTGTAGCTAGACGATCTTACTTGCATCTTTAGTCCGACTTTGAGCTTGCAACTCCCTTTGTCTGTGAATTTGGGGTCACCTGCTTTTTATGCTGATTTCTACGCTAATTTTATACCATAGTTGGAGAGATAGTTTCGTCGCGAATTCCAGAAAATAGTCTTCAGAGATATCCTATCGATCGCTTTCGTGTCAAACCGTTGAAACCTTTCTCGGAGCTGCCATGTATCTAGCTCTTGATTGACGCATCAATGGAGGAGCGATTACGGACTGCAAAGTCGAGAAGATCGTCAGCTCTTCTTTCTGGTTTCTAAATTTGAGATTCTGTTTTTCTTGTTCTTCAATTAATAGTGTCCGACCTCGATTGCGTTTCATATCTGATAGCATCATCTTGAGATTTTTCAGGGATGAYTTCGATCAAAGTCTCTTCAATGGTGAAGTCACCTGAATCCCATTCAGCTTGMGYAGTGGCACGTTGACGACGACAGTGATGTAATCTGCAGCAAACTAGCTTCGAGCCTCCTCCTTCATTGCAGACACTAGCTCATTTAGAAGTGCTCAATGGCGATGACGATCATCGAAGAATTCACCGAGCCGCTCATGAACGGGGAACTGCACCCGTCAACACTCTCCTCCTCGGGTTTCACGCTGGCTGAACACCACATCGCCTGCACGAAGCCCTTGAGCCATGGCCATGGAAACAACCCCGTGAGTCACGACCCGGAGGAGAAAGGCGTTTCTCGGTGGGTGTGGGGGGAGCTTCGCGAGCAGCTCTGGCTGTCAGGACCCATCATGTGCACGTATTTGCTGCAACACATCATGACTTTGGCCGCCACGGTTTTTGTGGGGCATTTGGGCTCCCTCCCCCTCGCGGCTTTCACCCTGGCCAGCGCCTTCACCARCATGACGGGATTCAATTTGCTGGTACTACTTACTTTAATCCCTGCAACTTCAAATTTGATGGAAATCAATGGCCGATGATTTCAGTGATTTTACGTGCAGTCTCCGTCACCCAACCGAACCCTAGCCTCATTCCTCAGATTCTTACTGTATACATGATGTTCAGTAGAGTACATACATAGGCTGCAATATTCTGTGTTTTGGGGTGTTCAAGTGTCTACGCAATTGTACGTTTACACCAAACTAAAACCTAGACCCATCCTACTTTTCTAAGAAAGAACTGCTAAGTACACATCGATCTCAGTTTTCGCAATTGAGAGACCGTCAATGTAATGAATATTTTTGCCTGATTACCTGTTCTRGTTCTAGTGCCCAGGGAACTTGAAAGCTTAGGTTTCAGAGCTTGTCTCTGGCTTTTGAACACTACAGATTTGGCAGTCGATAAACATGTCATATAATCGAATATGGCCACCTGAAATTGACAATTTTCACCCGATTTGGAGCCCCAATTTGGAAGCCAAGTTTGTTGAAGTACGAAATTTTATGGCACCTGAAATCGGCTATTGCACCTTCAGGAAATATTGCCCGAGTTGTGCTGATGTGATCACAGTGGTGATTGAAGATAGGTATGGCGAGCGCACTGGAGACTCTCTGCGGACAAGCCTACGGCGCAAAGCAGTACCACCTCCTGGGGATCTTCCTCCAACGTGCGATTTTCATTCTCACATTGTCCTCTATCCCCATCTCTCTCCTCTGGCTCAACATGGGCAACATCCTCGTCGCCCTAGGGGAAGATCCGATCGTAGCGCAAACAGCCCAATCGTACACATACTGGCTCCTCCCGGCCTTGTTTGGGTTCGCAGTTTTCTTCCCCCTCATCAAGTTCTTCCAGACGCAGCGTGCCGTCGTGCACTTGATGCTGGCCATGGCGGTGACAACGTTGTTGTGCCATGTGCCTTTGTGTTGGCTGGTGATCGATAAACTTGGCGTCGGGCTCAACGGCGCCGCCATCGCMTGGACCGTCGCCGTCGCTGTGAACGTGAGTCTGTTGTTCTTGTTTGTGAGATTCGACAAGCGGTTCGAGAAGACGTTCACGGGGATGTCGAGGGAGGCGTTGCGMGACTTCGGGGATTTCTTCGGACTCGCGGTTCCGTCGGCCACCATGATTTGGTATGGGATTGGACTCACCTTGACTTGGATACTGGTCGAATGTTCTTTAATTCTTGTGCACATTTGTATCATGGAGATTCTAATGCATCGAAGGATGTGTTAATTATTTGGATATTGGATGCAAAAGTCATGGGGGTGCAAAGTTTTTGTGGGGTGGATGATCTGAAACTAAAAATCTGATGTTTTTATAGTATACACTCTTCTTGTCAATACATGGACTTATGGACCAAGAATTAGGTTTTAGAGCATTAGAATTAGGTTATTGTTGGGTTTTGGGTGTTACTAACTTAAGGAAGAAGAACATCAATGGTCAATTGTGACAAAGATTAGAAGAAAATTTTGCAGATTGGGACTACCCTAAGTTTCATTGAATTTCCAAGTAACTGATCATAATGCATGTGCCAAAACCTTTTTTTTTTTTGGTGAGAGGAGAGGGGAGGGGTCATGTACATTTATTATCATGCAAAATCACAATTCCCAGTAGGTTCAGCAAAGGTAATTGCATGCCTGATCACCATGGTCATGGATCTGTTGTTTTAGGGCCAAAGCTTTTTGTGATTGTTGGCCTTTGATGCAACAGCATGGAGGCGTGGTCACTTGAAATTCTGACCCTGTTGGCAGGGCTGCTTCCCAACTCCCAACTAAAYATCTCAAGTTTCGCCATCTGGTAAAGTTACTGCACCAGTAGAATACACTACTGCATGTTCTATGTATGTTCAGTTGCAGTGGGTGAAAATTAATGTGGCCAACGACAGTTTTGTCCAAAGAAGTTGTATGCTACTTTGCAGCTTCCAAGACAGTCAAAACTTTCATGCTCAATTTGAAAAGTGCAAGTAATTTGAAAAGTGCACGCTACTGTGGCCACACATCAACATCGTGGTCCCAAATTACATGACCAGTGTAAGGTATTTGGTGTAGAAATGTGCTCATCTTTACTTCATTTTGTTTGGGCTTTACTGTACTTGTTGTACTCTGTCTCTGTCATGTTGTAGACACTCAGGGATCATGAGATTTCAAACTTCTTTCTTGGTCTCGTTCATGGACATGGCGTGCTCAAGACTATTGCATGCCTTTCTTTTGGACCGCCCACTTACTTCCTGCTCCTGAAGGATTTAAATTCAACGAGAATATTTTTTTTCCAGGATTATCTGATTATTTTATTAACTGATTATCTGATTATCTGATTAACTGATTATCTGATTATCTGATTATCTGATCATTTGGAATCAGGAGCACACTAACAGAGTCGTGCTGCTCATTGTTTGCAGTATGGGTTTGCTAGCCTTATCCAATATGGTTGCTCTTGCTCTCGGCATTGCGACCAGGTAATACACATTCGTACACCCTAGTTCCATTTCTCAGTAGAGAATCCATGTCGACAATGAGCCCATTCTTTTTCATTCTCTTCACAGTTGAAGGTGCAAGATGAGTGAAATCAATTCGTGCATTTCATTTGTGTCAGTTCCCCTCTCTAAGTGCCCATGATAATACCAGATACTACACTAAATAGTTTCCCTATACTAACAAATATGTACTAATATCAAAATTCAATTGTTCAAAAATGAAAAGATATTCTTTCAAACTTTTGGCAAGTTGCTCTTGCTTTGGGCATTTAAATAGTTCCCTAAACGAACATGACTGTAATATCAAAATTCAGTTGTTCAAAACTGAAAAGGTATTATTTAAAACTTTCGGCTTTTCAATTTCGAGCTGGGGTTGTTTTGCAGTGTTCGAGTAGCGAACGAGCTGGGAGCAGGAAAGGCCCATGCAGCACGATCAGCTCTTGCCGTGTCTGTGGTCACGGGGTTAGTGCATGGGGTGGTGATGGCCACTTTCATCTACTCGCTCCGGCATACTTGGGGATGGGCGTTCACCAACGACTATGAAGTGGTGCAACACGTCGCTCGTATTGCACCTTACCTGGCAGTCCTGGCTCCTCTTTATGCCTTGGGGGCTATTCTTTCAGGTTTGTCGTCCAATTCTCAGAAGCAATTCAAAAAGGCGATTTACCTTCTTTGCTATTTTGTCTTTGAAGTAAGTGTCGGAAGTTTGTTTAAACGTCAATTTTTTTGTGAAATTTTGTGCAATTTTCATGTACATGGTGTGGGTGCACCCCCAAGCAATGAAAAGAATAAAATGATTTAGGGAGCCCGGCCACTGCAACTCCGCCTCAAGACATGGGAAGGAAGTCAATGTGGCCTGTACTAACATCACCTCACCTGCACAAAGAATGGAGAAGCAATTAATGTCCCAAAAGTACCTCGAAAAATGAGCTAAGGGCAAAATCCACCCGTACTGCGACACGAGCAAAACTCCCCATTTGGCCGTGTGATCTCTACAATTGGCCGTGGCCGACCAACTTTTTGGCATCCCCATATGTGCCGTGGGGGAAATATGCTTGGCCGTGTGCGGTGGGGATGCACTCATCTTGGATTCCAGTAACTGAAAACTCCTTCAATAAGTTGTTGTTTTGACTCCACATTTGCCATCTTGAATTAATACCATCCAATGAGCAATTACAATAAGGGGTAAGAAAACTGAACATCGGTATGTTAGCAACTTCARGGTCCGTTCACTCTTCTATGGAAGAATTGAAGCCTATTTGGAGCCCACAGGACAAGAAGACAAGACATCAGAATATGTCTAGACCATTTTGTCTGCTTGACAAATTTGTGACCATTATGTGACCATTATGTGGGCTAACAATATTTAAAACACCCTACAAAATGGTCGAACAAACATGACCACTCACGAGAATTGTTGCCCAAGTGTTAACGTCATTTCATCATCCATTGGCAAGACTCTCCATGGTTGTCCGGACAAAGTGCAAAGCCCTTAAAGACAACTCTCAGACTTGTGACCACTCACAACGCTCATGTTTGATTTCTTTTTCTTTCAGTGTCCGACAAATGTAAACGGACCCTTGGTGCCACTGACCGTGACCATCAGCAGTTGCAACAGGGGATAAATGTCCTTGCCAATGCAGTAAGTTTTCAGCAGGTTCGGGAGCTCCCTAGTTCGAGAACAGAAGGGGTAAGAGAAATAGAATTCTGTATTTGGTGATGGAAATTTTACATGCTCCATGTCTTTACACAACCAGAATTGGGCGTTGCTCACAAAACACCTAACCCAGCAAAGAAGAGATATAGTGAAGAGGAATCACATTGTACAAGGAAGTTGCTTCAAGTCGATAAAGAGATCCCTAGTCGGAGTCGTTGGCTTGCGTGGCAGGCGCTGGAGCTCCACCGCTGTTCATGCGAGCACGCGCTTCAGCAAACATTCTTTGTTGAGCAGCTATAGCCTCCTCTTCTGTCATGCCGCCTCCTCCTTCCTTTGCCCATCGCCCTCCTACCTTAGGGGATTCCTGTGCGCAAAAGTGAAAAGATTAGAGAAAGTGCACAGGTCTAGGATCATAGTGGCATCATTCTTTCACAGGCAATTCGGTATTGCAGTCATATATTGCATACAAACTCAGTTACGAAACATAAACCAGCCTCCACCTTCAAATATTGGTCCCCTGCAAAATGGTTCATATCCARTTATCTGACACTAAATGTTTCAAAAACTCGAGACTGAGATTTTACAGAAGAATTCTCCCCAACCCAAATGACATGTACCAGAGTTTCATTCTTGTGTTGCTCGTAAGCGGCTTGAACTTCTCCTATGTACTCTCCGAAACCCAGAATCTGCATGGATTTCCAGTATGTTTCTGTTAAAATACCAGTCGCATGAGGAAGTGAAATTGAAGGTGAAAAGTGTTTAAAAAATTTCAAAAAATATCCAACCTGAGCACCTTTCCGATGTAAGAAAATCAGTATAATCAAACATTTACTGAGTAACAAAAGTATATGCTGAAAGCACTAATGAAGCCTGGAGATAAAAACCATACAACATAGACACGTCTGAAAGGTGAGAGCCTATTTCTGGAAGGAACAACCCCCTGTGATATGAGGAAAGACAAGGGCATAGCCCACGCACAAAGCATAAAACATAGWGTATTCCATGGGTACCTCAAGTGCTCTCAAAACATGTTCTGGAGCAATTGTCCGCTTCTCTTCCTTGCTGCAAATCTCATTAGATTCAGATGAGATCAGGTTGATGAACTCTGTAGCAATAAGTGGCCACATCAGGGTCAGCAAAACAACTGATAATTGAAAGAGAGGAAAGGGAATATTAAAAAAAAAAAAATTTAAGAAAATCAAGACAAATCAAGCACAAAACAGAAACTCTGGAGCGGGTAAACAGCTCACCAACACAGCATTCCACTAACAAATCTTGTGCATCTTTAGCAACCCGAACATCAGGCGGCAACATCTCCTTGATGATTTTAGTCATGGTAGCTGTACTCCATAAACCAATTAGCTTCATGTGAGCTCTGGAATGCATACAAGTCAATACCTGACGCCTTCTAATACAGCAACTAAATTGATGATGACACAGAAGCATTGAAGCCATCCAAAAACGAGTCACGGTAAGCTGAAAAATCCTTCACAGCTAGCTCCAAAGATACACCATCAAAAGAAAGTTTGCATGATACCGGAGAACAGGAAATATGCAACTTCAATTTTCAAGTAGAAAATTGAACAACGGAAAAGACTTACAAAGGTACATGTTAATGAAGAATTCAACTAACCGTCAAGGAGATGCTCACAGTAGACAAAAAGAATCCTAACCTTTTGGTAAGGAAACATCATCTTTTGGACGGCTGCCAGCGGTTTCCATTTTGATCGAACAAATAAGACAAATTGTTGAATACACCCGCTRGATTCGAGACGACAATCCGATCAACAGATCCCGATCTTACAATCTTCAAATGTCGATAAATTCAGCTCCCTCAGAGACACGCAACGCTTATCCACGCCCTTGACCTAGTTGCAACATCCTCCTGCTCCCTCTATTTTACTAATCAAAAACTGGGGGCTTAGTGACGCTGCGACCTCCTGTAAAATGCAACAATCACATCCATTATGACATATTCATCACCAAACCCGCGAATGGGAAACAGCATCCGTTCTGTAGGTTTCATTCACGGGACGCAAGGAGTGTCCACGCTTACAATGTACAGTACATGGGAAGCGAGGACTTCCACACATCAATCATATGTCAGCCTCATGAATGAATAGAAATGTGTGACCATCATGCTATTCCATACCTTAACACCGAGAAGGTTAGCAGTAGCTACGAATAATTTAAAGTGAAACAGAGAGCATTTCGCATATGCAAAATACAACAGAAAGGTGACTCGATTCGAGATTCTATTTTGTAGTGCCCCACAAATTCCAACATATTCTGATACTTTGAATCAGCGAAGGAGTTAGCATACATATCAGGATGAAAAGACAGCAATCTCTGCAAATGAGAGGGAAACGAAAGTCAATCTTCGGAGTTTGGAAACCGCAAGGAAAACTAAGAAGAAAAGCAGCGAACGTACCGACAAAACGAAAGTAATGAGATTAACCGACAGAATGATAAAACAGGCAGAACTCTCCATTTCAGAAAGCATACAAAACAGATAAAAATCAACATTCAACAACTTCAGGTTCCACTGATTGAGCACGCATCACATGGAGAAGCACKGCATACACAGAGGAAGAAACAAGAATTGCCGCAAAACAATTTGAATCAAGGCAAGCTACTGCTTAACGATTATGGAGAAAAAAAGTCAAAGCACCGGTACCGACTACGATCACCACAGGCAACCCCCAAAACTGAGACGGCAACGGAAAACAGAAACTCACTCATAGTTTTTGGAGCTGGGTCGAGATCTCGCACTCAAGATTTCGCAAGCGCCGTACAATGAACAGAACACCTCTTCACGCAGATAAATCTGGCTATGGCGGGAGAACGTGGATTTTCGGAGAAAAAAAACGCAACCAAACCTGCGCGTGCGGAACCCTGGAAACCCTAAATTTTTCGTGAGGGAGTCGTGGTCACCGATTGTAGCCGGTTCTCGGTCACCCAATTTCGACTCAGTATTGACCGACGGACGTGAATGTAACGTCCAGCAACGAAGGTTCGTTTTCGTCAACGAGGATGGCTTCACATGGCAGTGAGACAGTTATTCGAAATTATAAAATCCGACTGATTCGGTAATTCGATAAAATCGCCTGAGTGAAAAAGGAAAAAGGAAAAAGGAAAAGAAAAGTTTATCTTTCACAACACTATCTATTAATGTAGCTGTGGCCCAAAGTAAAAGATAATGAACCCCCATGTTCCCAAGTAAAAGATAATTTAATTTAATTTTTTATTTGAGATAAACTCAAGAATTCATAACTTCCATACTGTAAGTCCAAACACCATGAAACAAAGTCTACACACACCTCCTCGCACAGGACATTAAATCCTCCATTCGAAGTGGGACTAGAAGGATAATTTTTGGATTCATAGGAGGTAAAAGAAAAAAAAAAGCCCCCTATTTTGAGCCGTGTCTAGGGTTTAGTCTTCACCACCCCTAGCTAATTTGGGGCTCGATTTGGGGTCTTTGATTGCAAATATGAATTCAAAAGTTGCAAAAAAAAAATTATACAAAAAATTAAAAAAAATTAGAGTTTTTCCCCAAGATAATTCCAGCTTGTTGGGCCCACTTCGAATGGAGGATATAACGTCTTGCCCTCCTCGCACATAGCTTTCCAGTACACTACTGATGGTAAATAGTGTTACCTACACTAATTGACTTAAAACAACCATAAGTTTTTACGCTGAATGAATATTTTTACCAACTACAAGTACAAAGCTTTCCCAACTATAGTACTATTAGGATCCATGTACTTAGTAAAAATATTCATGAAGGGTAAAAATTTGTAGCATTTCTAAAATAGTTAGTATGGGTAACACTATTTACCATCATTAGTGTAGTACGATGAATGCAACTAGGGGTCACAAATGGTTCCAGAGACTAGTTCACCATATCAAACAAACAGAATATGGTAATATGTTATATAAATAGAGTAAAAAATTGAAGCTAATTTAATATATAAAAAAATATTACCATACTTGGTGGTGAAGGAGGGTTGACATGTTTTGCCACATATTTAATTTTCTTTTGGAAAATGAGGTTCAATGGATGCTCAAAAATATAAATATTTTTGAAGATTATTTTTCTTTCAAAAAATTAAAAGAACTGTTTTAACCCTTAAAAATCGCATTTATATCCTATGGAACCAAAGTACATTTTCAATTACAGAATATTCAGTTTTTTTTGTTGATTTGGTCACATTGATTTGGTTCACTTTTTTGTTGATTTCTATTGATTTTTGTACAAATTAACATATTATTGTACAAATCAATAGAAAAGTGAAGCATTTGTAGTTAGAAGAAACTTTTTTTGTCTGAAGGTCAACAGACTTATACTCCTCTCAAAACTGAGACTTTTACACTACATATGGGTATTTTTAAGATTGCATCTTAAACCATTTTAGTTACATATTTGCCAAATTTCAAAAGTAGGAGAGGGATTTTGTACACATTGTCTAAAGTTGCTCAAAGCTGCTTGAGCAATCCAAAGAATTGTAGGCAATCTAAATTTTGATATAGGCTTCCAATTGGAAAAAAGTTATACTTTCACATTAGATTTTTTCAAGGTCTATTTTATTTTATTTTTTTGTGATAGAGTCTTTGAAAGTGGTATTAAATAATTATTAGCATTATTACGGTCGTGCAAGGTGTCACAATAATATAGGTCATTGGAAAATGTCTACCAATGAAAAAGTGTCTATTGAAGTTCTTTAAAAGCTTTCTAAATTGCCGTTGTTAGATAATAAAGGTAAAATGAAGATTGCTCCCATGGCAGATAATGAAGATGAAGTAAAGATTGGACCCCATGGAAGATACTAGGGATAGAGGAATTAGTTTTGATGGTATCATGAATCAAAGAAAAAATAGAAACCAAAATCATGAAAAAAACAAAATCAAACTAAATATATCAATTACAAGTAGAAGAGGAAGTATATGGCCCATATCAACTACCTCACGTAAAGAACATCTTTTTTTTCACATTGAAGGTGTATTTTTTAGCCTTGGTTGCTATGTATGAATCATGAATGCAATGTCTAACAAATCCAAAGGTCCTCAATGTGAATCTTTTATAAGGTTCCTAGTGCAGTAAGATTGCATTTGCAAATTTTTCATATGTCTATGTCAAAGATACCATACACATTGTGAGAATACTCTAAATTCTTGCAATACCAACAATGGATCGTCCTAATCTTTACACACTCCATGTCTTCCACTTATTCTCTAATTCCATGGCAATAACTTTTCCCACTTTGACTTCATAAAGGTAGGAGGTTCTATAAGCGCTCAAGCTCTAAAATTGCCTACCTCTTTAAATGTACATTGTTTGTACAAGTTTCTATTTTGTAGCCTTCAACAATGTGCAAATTTTGTACATTTTAGGAGGTGGGCAATTGTAGAGCCCTATGCTATTTCAAATTCAGATTTTCATAACTAATTTTATGCAACTCCAAAAAACATGAAACAACTTGGTTTAGATGTCACTTCCACTTGTCTTTCAAGAAAAATTTACTGAAAAATATTCCAAGAAGTTTCACCTCCCAAACATTCAGTTTCATCTATTAGATGAACAATTTATGGACCTCCTAACTTAGTCCTAAATAATCCCACATCTACTATTCTGTCTATTATCTTGTTCTCACCAAAACACTAACCAAAACACTAAGAGCAACTCCATAGCTCGCACATAAGAGAAGCTCATGCAAAGGTTGCTTGGTGTGTGTCTCTCATGGAATTGTGGCCGACTTATGAGGTGATTCTGTAGCCCACAGCAACACAGGCAAAAGCACACAGCAAGGAGGACCGGCACGCCTTTCAAAAATTTGTGGACGCCACGTCATGTGATTATGAGGGTGGTGCATAGCCATTGTCAAGGTTGTTGACGGGGTTGTTCATGGAAGCTACCCTAGTGGGCGTCATCTGTTCCTCTTGGGCCTGTATCGTACCTGGACAAAAGTCTCTGCTCCACGCTCCATACCAAGCCGGAATTTGGCTTCACCATTTGGCCGTCTCCTCTATACTTTTTGCTGTGCCCGGCCACTTTCTTGGCTTCCTCGTGCCTGCCGTGGGGAACGTAGTTTGGCCGGCCATGGCCATTCCGTGAGTCTGCATCACTTCTAGAGTAGCMGTGGGGATGCTCTAAGCTCTGGAATCCAAAACTTGGTGTGCAAGGCAGAGACTTGGTGATGAAGAGTGATCTAAAGACCTGACACATCACTGTGAAGTCCACAARTCAGCAAGTAGAATCTAGGACAGTTCTAGAATCTGGTGAGATCGTGAGAGGCCCAATCTGCACAAGAGTTGCTTTCAGGCCACACTAATAACACTATAAACTAATCGCAGTTTCCTTGATGAGTTCCTCCAGGAAGGAGAATATGAGAGAACGAAGCTGCTGRCCTCTCGTCAGGTGTCGTTGTTGCCGGCGGCTTTCCCTGTTCCTGGCATTGCCATTCTTGTGGCGGTTGCGGTAGAATTCGCACACTTTGCTKCTGCCGCATTGCTGGCAATGGCGACGCTGTCGCCTCACGCTGCCTTCTCGTCGTCGACGTTGGTATCGCAATGCTACTCAAAATGCCGCCTTTCAATTCTTCTGGAGTTTATTTCCTGGTTTAGGTTGCATGTTTTGGTGCTGGATTGGGCGGTTTGTGATGGACAATTCTCAAGTTGAATTGCTTTAAGAAATCTGGTACCGATTAGTGGAGAGTGTGTTGAATTTTTGCGGGTTTGGCCCTTGAGGTCGGGGCGGGTATTTGTTGTTTCAAATCCTGAATGCAGAGTGATGTGTTCTCAGCTGGTTAGTGTGYGTGTCTCTGTTTGTGTGATTGATGGAATGGACCTGAGAGGTTTGAATGCTTGGCGGTTTAGAGTTCACTCGACACTGATAGATTTTGAAATTGAGTGTTCAATTGGAATGGAGGGAAGGTTTGTGTAGAGTGGGAATGTGGACTCATTTCCGGTCCTCCTTTTGAGTTGTGGCAGAGTGATGGAAGCTCGATGTCATCGGGTTCAGGGTTTTACGGTAGCCGCGTCGGTGGGACTACTGCTTCCAGGACCACTGTTGTGCCTGCTCAACGGATTACTTGGGTGCGAGCGGTGATGGCGCCTCCGCAGCCTCAGCAACGGTCTCCTGCTTTCACTGGAGCTGTAAGTCTTCAAGTTTCTCTCAATTTCTCGGATGAGTAGAAGTGGTCTCAAGTTCCTTCCCACTGGCGATTGGGATCACGGTTGCACAAAGTTTGTCAGATTAGGAAACTCGCGAAATTTAAAGCATATCAAATTACGCTGTAGGATACTCTTTTCGACAATTTAACGAGATTAACATGTTACGGGGTGTGATCTTTGAGAAGTATTGAGTTACGGAGATATCTTTAGGTACAAGCTGAGCAGAATCTAGTGAGATCAAGTCTTTTTCACTATTTTAAACTTTTCATGCAATTTCACAGTGGGAGGTTGGAATTGCCTCAGGTGCTCATTGCATATGATGTTCCTTTTCTCTCTCCAGGTGAAACATGCTATGACAGCCACAGAGAAGATTTTGGCTAATGCGTCTGAGAAGACCAAGCTTACACCGGGAGAGAATGTGTGGGTCAAAGCTGATGTCCTCATGACTCATGATGTGAGCGGCCCTGGAACCATCGGCATCTTCAAGAAGGAATTCGGTCAAAATGCCAAGGTGTGYAGCATAGCAAAGTATGTGGATTYGTATTCCATAGAATGGATGTTGTCTATGGAGTCATCAGGCTTGCTTTTAAGCAYGTAATGACTTGGGTATCTTTACCCACTTCAAAGGGATCTTTAGTATAGAGTAACTTGTGTACTGTTTCTTGAGAATGGTGTTCGATTGTTTTTTTATTCTCATTTTGAGAGATACCTCTGTAATGCACTTGTAGAAAACCTCACGTAGGATTGAGTAGCATTTTTCAACTGAATGATATTGCTTCAGTAGGTTTTCAACAGGGGTTTCTTTTCACTCTGAAGTGTCTGTGGTCCTGTGGTGGAAATTGTTTTGGGGTTCCATMCAATAATTTGGTGTGATAGTACTTTTGTATGACRTGTAGGTGTGGGATCGTGAGAAGATTGTGCTTATCCCCGACCATTACATCTTTACCACAGACGAACGAGCCAATAGAAACGTGGATATTCTCCGTGACTTTGCTCATGAGCAAGATATCAAATATTTTTATGATATTACAGATAGGAGCAACTTTCAGGTATGTGTTGGTGCTTATTTTTTTCATGTTTTTTCTGGTTTCGGTTTGTAAAGAAAGCTAGTAGTTCTAAAATGTGTGAAGCATCTTATCTTGTATGTCAAATATGAAACCACTTGTATATTCATAGCTTATGTCTTACAGGATCCTACGTAGATGCGTAGTATTTGGGATATTTGAGTGTCAGACATTTGGGAACTTGATTTGTTTGATACAATGTCCTAATGCAGGCCAACCCAGACTATAAGGGAGTTTGCCATGTGGCCCTTGCTCAAGAGGGTCATTGTCGTCCTGGAGAGGTATTTAATTATGACACAATTATGGATTTGTGTGGAGGATCCGAGGATTTGAGCCTGTTGACTGTCTTTGTGATGAACCGGATTTTTGATTGCCAGGGATTCTTCCAGATTCACGTGCAAATTGTGTACTCTGGAAAACAGCTTTCGTGTGTTATGTTTGTAGCGCGTATGTTGAACTTTTTACCAAGATTGCGTGCTCCATGACTGTAGGTTCTCTTCGGCACAGATTCTCATACATGCAATGCTGGAGCGTTTGGTCAGTTTGAAGATTTTCTTGCTGCCGCTGAACTTCTGGCAACATCAGTGAGCTATGAAACCCATCTCAAATTTAATGCCTGTGCCCACAGCCGTGTTACCGTCACAGTAGAATTACGGAAGTA
Organism: Pleurozium schreberi; assembly: GCA_006891605.1. Taxonomy (NCBI): domain Eukaryota; kingdom Viridiplantae; phylum Streptophyta; class Bryopsida; order Hypnales; family Hylocomiaceae; genus Pleurozium; species Pleurozium schreberi. Next base: position 191,985 of record VACF01001613.1, read on the forward strand.
CTAATAACACCAACTTTCCTTGACAGGGCCAAAAGGTGAAGGTTCCAACTTTCCTTGTACCTGCTACTCAAAAGGTGTGGATGGACTTGTACTCCCTGCCAGTACCTGGCACTGATGGGAAGACTTGCGTGGAAATCTTTGAGCAAGCAGGCTGTGACACTCCTGCTTCTCCGTCATGTGCTGCTTGCCTTGGTGGCCCTCGTGACACCTACGCTCGCATGAATGATCCTCAGGTATGTCCGCTTCAACCTTTTCTGGTTGACAGTACTCGACAAGGAAATTGGAGCTGTGGAATTTCTTGTGGCTATGATAATCACTGCTAGGTCTCCCTGGAGTAAGTGTGAGTTGTCACAACGAGCTTTGACAAATCTTCTTCATCCTGTTTCCGGTGTGGTGCTCTAAATGAAAAAGCAATGTATGAAACTTTGAGTTTTCTGCAAGCTGATGTCATGCGGTGAAGGCGTCAGAGTTTTTGTTCGTGTCCGAGAAGGTGTCACAGTTTTTTTTATTACTTCTGTGATGGCATTGAAGTATTGTTTACGTATGGATCGAAGCATTAACGATTGGCACCCGTGACCCTCTTTTGGTACGTTGATGCAGGTCTGTGTTTCAACTACCAACCGCAACTTTCCTGGGCGAATGGGACACAAGGAGGGGCAGATATATCTGGCTTCTCCTTACACTGCTGCGGCTTCTGCACTCACTGGCTTTGTCACAGATCCTCGTGAATTTTTGTAGAYGGTTCATTCCATACACCATAGATTGYTCACATAGTAACTAGGTGTAGTACCAATAACTAAGTGGMACTTTTAGGTGTACCTACCTTAGTAAGACTGTTTTGAGCACAGCAAAAAAGAGTTGTTAGGAACTAGATGCAYATAGGATGGTCAAWTAGGTTAAATTGGCACACTGATTCTAGGCATAAAAAWACTACGACATTCATCTTCAATCAACAATATGATGTGGGAAATGAATGCATGAGGTGCACTTATAYACAAACTTGAGCCATTGCAAGATTTTGATTGCAGTTTCCAACGAGGTCACGTGGTTACAGTATTAACAAAAGATATCTTTCCAATGGTATCTAAAATCTCCAGAAACAATCTAATTTTACAGTTACTGAAAAACTCTGGAAAGTGCAGGAGTAAAAACTTATGTCAATTCCACCGAGCAACGACAGTGGGAGTAATCAAGCTTAAGGTAGGATACTGCAAAACCAATCGTGATGTAAAACCGTTAACATCCATGACGTATGTTCACTTGAGGTTGATAATGTTGCTATGTAGTACATGACTTACTTTTGAGGTCACAAAAAATAAGACATGTATTGCGGGACAACATTTCTACCTTACAATGACCAAGCGTGCTACATGTTAACAGTTTTACATCATGATAAGTTTTGCAGCATCCTACCTTAGTGCATGTTAACAGTTTTACATCATGATAAGTTTTGCAGCATCCTACCTTAGTGCAGCAGTGTAGTTCAGGTCCAAAGCATGAAAAAACAGAGAAAGCTGGTCTTGGAAGGTTCTGTGGGTAACTTACCCCACGCCAGAGCAGAAGATGCATGAATTTCAAAT
>VACF01001614.1:0-12572 GCA_006891605.1 Pleurozium schreberi
GTTATTATCCTCTGACGTGTCGGACATGTCCGTATCAGAGGAAACGGTAGTGTCTGGACTACGTGGAGCCATGGATGACCCAGTGGACTTTGTAGGCTTTCCTGCAGACCCATGGTCTTCTGTGGGCTGCAATATAGGCAATAAATCAATACATTTAGATCTCTAGTTGAAACTGACTACTACATCAGAAGAATAGAAATTGAAGTGTACTACAACAATGAGAATGGAAGCACCGGACTTGATGGATCACTAAACATCAAAGGAATCAGAAGTAGGTGCAAATAATGAGTCAAGGAACGGGTGCACTGCCTCTCACAGGGCTCATATGCATGTCTCGTGAAGAGCTCTATAATGACCACAACAGTAAATGAGAGTATCGGTATCAGATTCCACAGTGGACCCCACATCCTCGCCGTGAAGACCACAATGGTAGAAGTCCATGCTATCCTCAGTGACTTTAGAGAAGCTTACTTCTAGGTTATCACCTAATGATGTACATGTTGACTGGGGGGGGACATGAGTCCCTCCCTGTACATATCATCAATGGCAAGGTCCAGCTCTCTAATCAAATTCCCAAAGCTTACCCTACGACTAAGAGCTGGACAACTCTCCGTAATGTCAGCGACATCCGTAGCCACCACCATTGACTCTGGAACAATGTCCTGGGTCGCATCACCATTGTTTGGGGCCGCATCAGGAGAATTTTGCCTCTCTAACTTAGGTTGAGGTGCGTCCTCAACCTCGTTGCCGGCAACATCTTGGACTATCGAGTTATCCGGAGTAGCCTGCAGAAGAACAAGACAAATTTTAGAACCTCTATTTACTTGCAAAACTCCCCAACCCTAAGACAGCCACTCAGGGCCGACACAAGCCCAACTGCCTCCATCCCCTTACGACTGCTACCCATCCCCCAAATCCCTTACCTGTCCGCCCCCGCGCCTTCCTCTCGGGGCTGAGACGACCCTCAGTGCCTGTGGCGCATACGACGGCCACCACCCCACGAGCTAAACCCCACATGCATAGAACCCAGCAAGAAAAATAAAAACACCAACTCCCCCGCCCAAATCCCTTATCTGTCCGCCCTCGCGCCTTCCTCTTGGGGCCGAGACGACCCTCACTGCCTATGGCGCATACGACGGCCACCACCCCGCGAGCTAAACCCCACATGCACAGAACCCAGCAAGCAAAAAAAAAACACGAACTCCCCCGCCCAAATTCCTTACCTGTCCGCCCCCGCGCCTTCCTCTCGGGGCCGAGACGACCCTCAGTGCCTATGGCGCATACGACGGCCACCAGCAAGTTCTGTTCTGGAGGAATCTGAATTCTATTCTTGAAAGACACGGTGTACTTGAAACGCAGTTCAAGGGCTTCATGGCGGACAGTGCGCAAGCAAACTGGAATGCAGTAAGGATTGTGTATGGATCAGGGGACACTGCAGAACCAATGCTGAACCGGGAAAGAACCTGCCTCTTCCACTGGACGCAATCTATGGAGAAGCACACTAAGGCTGAAATTCGTGGAGACCTTCAAGATCAACACCGTTTGCTATGTAAACAATACAAGAATGCTAGTTCACCAGACGAATCCAATTCCCGATTCCTTGCTATCAAAGCGTGGTGGTTATCATCAGGCGCTGCTACAAAAGAAGGGAGACGTCGCCTGGAGTTGTGGCTCGCATTTTGGCACTTCAGATATCATCAGTGGGGCGGATATGACCAGCTTGTAAGTCTGAATTTTATGCTGCCATCATATTTATTTTACATTATACATTGCCATTATTCTGATTTTGATTGCTTCAATCAATAAGAAATTCAGTAAACTTGGTTCCGCACTACATGACGAGGATACTTTTCCTCCTTTGTCCTCAACAAATTCCATGATGTTGGCCTAGTCATATCCTCTCTTGGCCCCGAGAAGTGTTTACAGTGCAGGTCACTCATATCATTTTAATGCTTGGTGTTCATTTTTTCTTGAAATATTCTACGATGTCCGTCTAGTCATATCCTCTCTCGGCCCCGAGAAGTGTTTACATTGCAGACCACTCATATGATTTTAATGTTTGTGATTTATTATGAATGCAGGATCTCTCAGATTCCGAGCTCTCAGAGATGCCGTCGTGCAATTTGTCTGAGACTGTTTACAATAAATGGCTTCAGCAGTCGGGCAAAAGAGGTAAAGATCTTTACATTGCCACAGTAGATGATTTTGTGAGAGTGTTCATGCAAATGGTAAGGTTTTACCAGTATTTGAAGGGAAACCACGCTGGAACGGGACCCGGAAAAGAAGAGCTCCGTCTACGAGTTGCGCAACGTTCAGCGGAGAGAACTGGAAATCCGAAGGTACTCACGGAGGCCATTTCCAATATCCCCGACTTCGAAGAATTCTTCAGTAGACAGCCCCATCTCGAAGGTGAAGAAGTTTTTGGATCGCAGAAGAGGACAGCGGACATGGCACTTGGCTGCGAGTTTGATTCACATAGACTTGACAAGGTCAACTTCTCCCATCCGCGCATTGAAACAAGATCTAAGCAAGCCACAACAAGTGGACAAACATTGAACCCGATAGTGGAAGAAATCTCTCCAGCCGTACTTGAAGAATTTCATGATTCCAGAGTAGGTGAAGAGAATTTGGGAAGGCAGAGAGTTGTGTTGACGCATGTAATAGCAATTGAGGAGACCATGTGTGACGAGACGAAATGGCACATCTCTCATTTACTGAAGACATCAGCAAAGGCATGCTTTGCACTTCAAGCAATTACGAAGAAGAAGTGCACTGCACAAATAGTCCATAACAACATGGCTACCGCAGCTCCAACATATACAGGTATGATGGTTAATTACAGAAAAAAACGAAGTGAGCGCATGTAGTTTTTTTTTTGCAACGACGACATTGAGCGCTGTGTGAAAGGAACGCGACAGAAATGGGTGTCCGTCCCACCAATAGTTCCTGAGATTTGGCCAATGAAGATGGGAATGAACCTCTCGAAGGCCAAGATTTTAGCCATGGAAGCGGCTGGTTTTCAACTTCCACAGCATCAAGTCATTTCACCACGAAGACTGTTTGGTAGAGCACCAAGCCAAGAAGTGGTGCTTTCTTACCCTATTCCTTCTTCACCTGATGAGCATCCCAGTGTTCGTGCGGGAAAAGCGGTACGTCGGAATCCGAAGTCTCCAACAGTAAAACACCAAAACAATTGTAATTCTGCTCTAACATTGACAGCTCGAATTGAAACAGTGACCATGGTGCCTCATCCAGGATTTGGGTGCATCATTTCTTTGGTGTCTGGTACGTTTCCTAGGACCGAAAACTACATGTTGACTATTTTGTCATTTCCAGAGTGCACATGTCCAAATTTTAAGGAAATGATGTTGAGGGGCTTGGGAAAACGTGGAACATGGGCAAATTGTAAGCACCTGTACTTTGTTTTCACAGTCATTTACAACTTAGATTCCACATCAGATGTCTTCATGCATTCTGCAACTTTTAGCTTCAACGAAGTGAAGCGAGTACTTCTTAGCGGTATTTTGAAGTCTTTGTGATTCTGCAACTGAGGTTCTGAACGTTCAAGGCCTTCCACTTATACTGGTTCATTCATGACATCAATGGAAACGTAGTGAGACTAAAGGGCCACTACTCGCATTTTAGTGGATACAAGAAGTCCTTCATTATGCTTGGATGGTGTACTCTCGTCATGTATTTTACTGGTTTCTATGAAATGACTACCATCCTATGTTTACATTTCATGTGCATCGCCCATGGCCACTTCAGTCCAGGAAAGAGTATGCCTAAATTTGGTTATCTCAAAATCATAATTGATTCCAATATCCCAATGAAGTTGAATATGTGTAATTCTATACCCATGAATTTTACAAATTCAACTAATACCACGGTCATAGAACACCCTAAAACCGCGATGATAGGTCACATTCAACTGGAACACTGAACTTTGAAAGTCACTTTCAATTTCCCCTCGTCTGTCCCCAGTTCTGAACTTATCAGCCCCATTTCAGGATCTGAAATCCTAAATTGCTTTGTTTCAAACCCGATATTGCCGCCTACAATGATCCACGTTTTTTTCATGACCTCTTTTCATCCATTGTCTTTTACCTACATGCATTGTGTGCCCCCAGTGTTTTCTGATTTCATCCAGTGTCATCTAGTTTTCACCCTCTTTTTCATTCATTGTCATGTACACAAAAAAAACCCTGCTTTCTTCATTCACTATCATATGTTTTCATCCGCTGTCATTTACTTTCATCCACTTTTTTCATCCACTGTCATTTACTATCATCCATTGTTTACATCCACTTCCATCTACGTTCATCCACTTTCTTCATCCACATTCATCTACTTTCATCCACTTTCTTCATCCACCGTACTCATCCACATCTTCCATCAACACTCATATATTTTAATCTACTTCCCTCAACCGTAAAGCACTTAGTCTATCTAAATCCATGAACTTTCTTCTCGTCATCACCATAGTATTTCATGCACTTGCATTATATTTTTTCCTTTTTTTATAATTATGCCTTTAATCAACAAGCTATTGACTTGAACCCTACCCACACACAAATTTCATCCAATTTTCTTATATGATTTCTTACAAAATTTCTGAAAATTCCATCTAATTTTGCCTTCCATCTTTAAATTTTGCCGCTCCCCGCTCTCCAATTCACGCTCACCGCTCACTGCTCCACGCTTCCCGCTCGCATACCAGCATTCCCCTTTCCTCTATCAATTTGTCACTATTATTAGATAATTTCACCTTGTCTATGAAAGTGTCAATATTCCAACAATGTAAGGGCATCTAAGAATCTATTGTTTTAAAAAAAAAATGTTGATTTGTAAATCTACAATGAACACTATAAGAAAATAGGGATATAAATGACTTGCCCACAATGATTGTAGCAACAACAATGATTTTAAAATGATTGCAAAATGACTATTTTACAATCATTGTTGTTGGTGAAGTCATTGTGAACAAGTCATTTATACCTCCATTTTCTTAGAAGTGGAAGGATGTATGACAAAGGATTGTCTTCCTATAAAGATCCATTAAATAAATATTTTAGGTTTGGAGGCACCTTCACTCCTATGGGGCATAGGATTAGTGAGGACTTTGGACTAGCTATCTCACTGTTTTATTGGTGTTGTGTTTBAGTACAAGGTGAATAGGACTTGCTTTGGTTGTTAGATTGATGATATTTCTTTTGGCAACAACTACATTATTTCTATAATATCACCTTTTGTAAAAAGTGATTATACAAAAGTGATTGCAAACTGCTACTCTATTTCTGTAATATCACATTATGTGAAAATACAATTCTGATGTATACATGATTGAAAATATTCTTACAAAATATTTAAAATAATTATTTTAAAGGCTTATTGAAATCATTATCATGCATTCTATTCAAGTATATCAAAATTTTACTAATATGTGATACAATGAATGTGTCGCATAGCAAGCACAAGACCCAAGTATTAATGGTAGCATTTGTGATATTACAGAGGGAGTTATGATTTTAGTAGTATGATTGTTCCTACGGTTTCAAAAATGATGATTTCCACAGAGACCCCACGGGTGTCCTAGGGTTGAGGGTCAAAATTTGTTCTAAAAGCGCCATCTACAGTTTGTGTACATGACTGATTTTGGAAATGTACACATTCTCTAGATAGCGCTTTAAGGTCAGCTGCGCTTTCACCTTAGATAACGAGCTCATCAAGAATCTCGTGAGCCAGTTTTTCTTCTTGAGGTTTGGCAGACGCTTGCAACGGTACCCCTTTCTGTCGCTCTTGATTCGTTTCATACACCCAGATTTTGTTGCTGTGCAGAACGAGTATGAAATCATGTCACGAGCGGTGTGCAAGTAGAGGAGGATGGGAATAACAATCTAGCGGTTCAGATTGTGGCTCTGTGTACAGTTTTATTGCAAGAAAGGAAGGGTTCCTTATCAACTCTTTGAATATCGGTAATTGCGCTTCATTGTAAGTTGTGCGCAGGTGTGTGTTCAAGTTTTTTTGCCTTCTTGAGTTAGTTGGTATAAGTCTCTGAAGCTACGACAGTGCGGTGTGGGATATCTTGTTGTTTTTTGCAAATCAGAAAGTTGGGCTCTGAATTCTTGGATTTGCTGTTGCTGCTCAAGAGAAACACTGCTGTTGCGGACAAGAGATCAGGTCTTACTGAGTACGCTCAAGTGTTGGAAGTTAGTCCAAATGAATTGGTTGATACCCATCCCAGTTTGGTGTAAGAATTGAAACTGCTATAGAAGGTCCTTCCTGAAAATCAAGGCTATGGTCATTTGAAACCCCTAAACCCTGATCATCATCCATTAAATTAAAGGTGTCAGAAACCTAAATCAACAAGGTCACTTAGTGCATTTGTGATCACGAAATACCCTGGTTTGTGTGGTTCCCTTTCGAATGTAAGATCATGTTATTTATTCAGCAGCAGCAGCAACTCCAAGAATTCAGAATTCAAATTTCTCAGCTCGGAGATCAGCATTATCTTCAACAGCAGCTGCAAGACATCAATCAAGGAGTTCCGAGGTATGAAGTGGATTCGGAGCAGAGCATGCATCACCAATGCCACCCACGCCTCATGACCCTGCCACTTGATGGAGGTGAAGCCCAGGAAGTCTTTACCTGAGAGTTGGAAAAGACAGTTTGTAGGATGTATAAGTTATATGTAGCGGAATTTGGCTTTGGCASTGAAGTTATGKTTGCAAATATGTTTACATTGAATATAACTTAGTACAATCTTCGTATATTTAGTGGTACTTATTACTTCGTAAATTACTCCATGATATGTTTTCTATACAAATAAACAGAAGTATGTTCTGTATACATACAGAACATATATGTATGTTCTGTAAACAGAAGGGTTGTCGGGCAGTATCGTCAACAGAGTTGTGAGCTGTTGCARTATCCCCAAAGGAGGTGATAATTAAGAATCAAACGAAGAAAGTAACTGAACCCTGACAAAGTAAACAAGCTTACCCTCAATTGTTGTGCATTCGACCTCTTCTAAACCCTAAATCCAAATCCGTTCCCTGCAACAATATTGCAAGTACCGTAGATACTCATCACATGTGAGARTGGCACTAGGTRTACAGAACTATCTCCGAATTCACAACTAATGTTGATGTTGTTGCTAATAGGAGGCAGATTCAAGAAAGACCACAGACAGGGCTCGGGTAGAAAGATCAACAAAAAGTGGCTCAGAGATGAACAGCACCCATATTGGTTGCGGTCAGGTAGAAGTAGAGTATGACTTATAGATGGCATTTCGCCTCCGTAAGTTTGTCTCTTCGAAGACATCTGATAAAATTGGAACGATACAGAGAAGATTAGCATGGCCCCTGCACAAGGATGACACACAAATCGAGAAATGGTAGAAAAAAATTTGCGTCTCTCCTCCCCAATCCCTGGCACTCCATCAATCCTTTCCATTCGATTCCGCTTTGAACTTCGTTTCCGTTGCTCATGCCGGGGAAGAGCAGTCTACTTCTCCAATTTTGTAAAAAATGATGCTCTGCTTTCCCTTCAATTCCAATGTGTCCAATCGCTCATGACCATGGGAAATGCTTTACTTCTCTCAGAGTTTTGAAAGCGATATGATGCTCKGTTTTCTCTTCAATTCTACTGTGAACTTCGTGTCCAATTGCTCATGTCTATGATGAACACTAATTCAGCTTCTCTCAAAGCTTTTTGAAAATGATACGCTGTTTTCTTAAAAACTTGGCTAGCTCTCTCAACCAGGGGCGTTTCAACCGATTCGATTCTATGCTGATTCTGTTACATTAGCGCGTTCCCAATCATGTTGCTGGTTCATTTGAGACATTTGTCTAACGATGCAGCTGATTGTCAATCACTAATGTACAGTACTGAAGCTACTCCGTCGGCAATTGCAAGTGTATTATGAGACCCACTCGAAGTACCTCATGAGGATTCGCAAATGGGCTTGGAGAGTACGTGCCCTAAATGCCTACAACACCGCCTTCATAGGTACGCCCGTTTCCTTCATATCAAATCAATTTCTCAAAGTTCTCTGAAGATTTGATAGAAATGTAGCATGTCACGCGGTTCTTACAATGGCATGAAAGTGAATCCAGGATTGAGAAATTTGAAGCAGGTGCTGCAAGTTCTATAAATTTCACGAACCTTTACTAGGGCATTTAGGGTTTTAGGGTTTTCGGAGGGACATTCGTAAAACTTACTGCTGGCCGAAAGTGCCCAGAACACAATCTTCTGACTCATAAGTTACTTGTCATGGATWGCAATCGGTGGCATTTCTACAGAAAATACGGTGTTTGCGGTGGGGTTGTTTTGTTGTTGCGGTTTTTTTCCATGCTCTTCGCTTAGAATTTGAGATTCGATTCTCAAAGGTCCCCTTCCTGGAAAGCAGAAACGGTCGGGAGTCCGTCATGGGTGACAGGGTGAGTGACTTATGACTGCACAGTACAGACAAATATGAGGGCGGAATCATATACCGACCGAAATTTATGGGCTGACCATAATAATGCAGGACTGTCTCATTCTCGGCCAATTGATAGATAGAAGTGATAAGATAAGATACTGTGCCTCCTTACTATAATTATTAGACTGGTCAAATTCTCATATATTAATGTTGGCAGGTGAAAGGAGGTTCCAACACACCGAACAACACACCGAAGAACATGACATTTGGATACCGTATGCAAAAATTCTAAAATTGTTTCTTCGACATTCAAATATATTGATTTTGGAGATGTACATCGTGTGGTGATGGCGGTTTTAGGCAGGATGCGATTTGGGGTGCACCCACCTTCAGTTGGGCACCGCAGTGAAGGTTTTTGTAATTATAGCACTTCAGTTTGCGTGTGGGAGTGTGGAAGTGCGAATCTGACGTGTGGCAGCGAGGAAAATGGGACTATGKTTCCACGAAGGCGATGAACAGTACTAGAAGCATATGCTTCAGTTGAGGACGTTCTCTTCCTCAACGCAAGCGTCGACGGTCGTAGCCAAAAATGGCTAGTCGAACCAAGCTTGTTTTTATTGAAAAATGGATAATTTTCATCTGATGAATATTTTGGACAAGCCAAAAAATGGCTAGTCGAACCAAGCTTGCTTTTATTGAAAAATGGATAATTTTCATGTAATGAATATTTTGTTGATAGTTCCTGGAATGGGTATGTACTACTTGGATGTGGAGACATGTTCCATGAGCAACTACAGCCAATTTTCTAGTGGAGAAGATGCTAAATTCACACACCACAAAAGATGCCTTTCTAGTGTATTTGGCAATTTTTACTTCTTTGTTCTTTATTTGAAGTTTGGACCTTTTAACCATATAGAACGTTGTGGACCTAAAAGGTCCAATGGATGACTTCACTATTAACTATACAAACAAAGAATGCACATATTGGTCCAATAATCAGAGTATCTTCCACTCTTAAATGTACATCATGCAAACATCAAATCATCATGCAAACATCAAATCATTATTTAGAAATATAAGAATCTCGAAATACATGATTATAGTGTACAGTAAAGTACAAAGGCGCTTGCCTTTTGTACATACATTGTCATGAGCAAGAAATTCACCAACATTGTAGGAGAAATATTGTCGCAGAGAAAAATTGGTCTGGTCGACTTCTGGGGGATACTGAGGAATGCATTGTCCATCCAGATTCACAGGCACAAGTTCAAATTTAAGGCCTGCATTGACCACAATAAAGCTTTCTCTTCCAACAAAAAAAGCAAAATATGTCCAGGAAAGTCCAAGAAGTTTGCCAAGCAAAACATGTCACAGGAACAGACATTTTGTTTCATAACGTACAAGTTTACAGAGCATATCACAGATAAAAACTAGCCTGTAGTCCAGGGAACCAAGCGCTTCCAGAGAGTCAAAGATCGAGTTTTCCAGCAGCGCTTCGGAACACACAGTTTCTACAGTAAAAAAACTATTCTATGATCCAAAACTCAAGAAACAAGTTACGTAACTGGATTTAAGAAAAAGTTTGCATAGATAGGTACAGGAGTTACCGTGCATGAAGACCAATCAAACACCGACTGGGGTAAAATTCTATGTCAACCAGCATTGTGTACACATGCTTCGAAGGCCACTGAAGTGAACAGGCTCCTCAGCTCCACCAAGAGTCATTGACGTCAAATTGGGCTCCCCATTGCGGATGACATCAAGCAGCTGATCCAATTGGCAGAAACCAAGGAGCAATGACAGGAGAGAGTGAACAATCGGGAAAGACACATCATTGTAAACGTTGCAACGCCAAAGTTCGCATAGTCGCCTCCCCGTGTAATAGTAAAATACAAGCGTCATGACGATGGATAGGGTGCCAAACCACCTTCTGGCGTAATTATTGTCCAACCCCAAAAGTGGATAATACTACACCGCTTGTCCYCCTCGAGCTCATCAACCCAACCTGGCTACAGACAGCAATACTGACGAAATGGAGTTCGATTKGGGTCTAATTGTATATGTAAGCTCCATCGTCACCGTAGTCAGGATACTCTCCGTTGTCTTCGAATCCAAGGTACATMCCGGGGTCGTCAATGCCATTGTAATATACATTCTCGCCATCTTCGAGAACCAGAACCTCAGGATACCGTCCCTCGGAATGATATCCCCCATTTGCATTATAGCTCTCTACATATTCCGAGGTATACCTCTCCGAAGCAAAATCAACATGAGCACTTACAACGTGCTCTTCCTCCCTCTTCGGATAAATCAAGCACACAGATGAAGGGTTATCCTTACGAGGGGAGGTGACAGTGTAGTACCCCAGCATCTGCGACCTCTCCGCTATAAACTCAACGAGAAACCCGGGTTTCTGAGTGACAAGGGCTGCACCAAGAGCTGAGGTTGCGCCCACCCCTTGCACCCAAAGGTACTTCAAGCGCGGCATCATGTTCAAGACCGAGCTTGCCAGTTGAGCCTCGCCAAAGGGACATCCACGAAGCTCAAGCCTTTCCAGCTGCCGACACCCATCCGCCATGAGGCGTAAGCCTTCGTCACTTTCGCCAGAACAGCCCAGCAGAACCCACTTTAGCTTGGCTCCAAACTCACCAATGTAGCCTACCCCTCGGTCTGTTAAGCCGCCTTTTCGCAAGTACACCGAAAACCGGGTTAACAGTGGGCAGCCTTGCAGGAGTGAGCGAACTCCGTCGTCCAGTGGCAAGCCCTCCACAGTTTTAAGCACCTGTTCCAACAAACACACACGAGTACTCTAGAAAAKCTTTCAAATTGTAGCGTACATACTAGCTGGAGATTTGAAACTCTACCTTCACTCTGAAAACAGCTCTAAAGATTACAATGATACATTGGTCCCCAGGCGGTTCCTCCAACGAGTGAGCATGGGCAATCTCAGACAGATATTCAATAACGAGGATCCGAATGCATGGTTTCCACAAGTTAATGTAGCGGGGACAAGCGATGCATAWCCCGAATGAACATATTACAACCACTGTACACACAAGCCTCTAATATTATAACCTCTTATATTATAACCTCTGAAATGACATTCTAGAATATCCTGCACTATACACTTGCCACGCCGTCATCGACTGTACCAAACTTGTCACACATTCAAACTATGTCAYAGTGAAAATTTGACAGTCAAATAGTAAGACTGAAGAGGTCAGCCGATGAGGCATGCYAGAAATTCCTCCACTTGATCCAAGGTTTAATTTCATGCTTTTAAGATGACAAATTTGATTGATAATAATGTGAAATTTTGATAATTGGGTGGTGCCACATTATTTATCACCGGAATCGATGAAGAATGAAAAATGTAAGAAGAAACTCTCCAAATGACCTACTCAAAACTGATGAAAAAAAAGATGAAGGGAGGCATAATTACCTCGAGCAACACAATACGAAAGTCCGTGAGTTTGGGAAGGCATCGACCCACTGCTGCAAGTGCTTCGTTATTAACATCAGAAAGATACATGACCAGGAAATCAAGCTCCCGGCAGCCCTCGCAGATAGCAATCATTCCCTTCTGGGTGACATAGTCTGTCATGTATTCTAAATTGATATGGTCAACTCGGATCCTCTTCAGTTGTTTGCAGGACTCGCCAATTACCTGCATTCCCCTATCCCCAACCGCACTTCGCAGCTGCCCATTCACCAAGTAAACAGCACAATTAGACTCTAAAGGACCAAAACTGAAAAATCTGTCCACAGTCCATCCATAACCTTGTAATCTAACACCCGAATGCATTGATTTCAAGTTTTTAATGAAATCTAAGCAAGTCTAGATTATTCTTCATTTTATAAAAATCAGAAAGTCTATATATTTTAGATGAGTTATTCTAATGATTAGCTTTTCAAGCCGAAGTAAATAGTGTGCTAGATGAAATTTGACTTGAAGGGTAGTTCCAACTACTCTAGAATTTTATGGTCCTACCTTGCTTCAAAATTATCAAAAAAGGTTTCCCAGTGCTTCTTTGCCTCTATAACTTGGCTTAACTTTTTAATATTACAACTTTCTCTCCCTTCTCCACTGAAATCTCAAAATGAAATTTTATGTCAATCATGATAGAGAGTTTCACTTGAAACTACGAAA
>VACF01001616.1:0-14171 GCA_006891605.1 Pleurozium schreberi
TTGACAATTTCTATCCTAAATGTGCCTCGGTCCTCTAGGAATTAATCATGTGTTTGGTACGGCAACCTTCCAGAAAATCCTTCTTTGGCTGTGTTTTTTTGTACTCCTCTTGTCTCAACTTAACCGTAGAAGGATGTTGGGGGGCATTTGGGTCTGATAGATGGTCAAACAATCTTTGTTCATATTGAAAAATGGATGATTTTTATCCAATAGTTTTTGTGCAAATTTATTAATTCTATATATTCACATCATTGAGTTAAGTTCAAGTCACAATATTATTTTTTTGATTTTATATGACATAGTTTGTCAAAAAATTAATATACTTATACAATGTATTTCATATTTTGAGCTTATCTTTCTTAAACTTGATTTTGACATTCAAAATTATTCTTTGGCTTTTTAGCAAAACTCACAAAGTAAAACTTCTGAAAATTAGTTTCTATTTTGCTAGAAAATTTTGAAAAAATCCATTAAAATAGCATTTTATTGAGGTCTGAAATTGAAGACCTATAACCGTGTTTCAAAATACATAGTGGCATGGAATTTTTATTCATACTAAAATTTTCTATAATACAATATACTTCTATTTCAAAACTTTCAGATTTTTTTTAGCATGTTTTGTATTTGATATGAATTTCCTTCATTATTCATGATATTTTGAATGTTTTCAAAAAAGTCTAATATTTTTTTATATATACCAAAAATATGATTTTATCTTTGAAAACTAAAAACAAAATATTTCACTCATAAATAGAAACAAAACGGAAGATAGAAAATAGAGGGTTTTGAAGTGTGACTACACAATTAGAGGTTCCATCCTTACAAAGTTTGTCTTGGATGGACGTGGGCACGTGGCCACCTTGAACAGGGTAGTCACCAAAATACTCCAATTACTAAACCAATTAATAGGTATATTTTTTGTTTTTACAATTAAAAGTGAAGTCACCGATTGGACCTTTTAGATCTGCAATATCTTTGCATGGTTGTCCTAGAAAGACAAGGTGGTCATTCAAAAATAATTTGATTTTTTRGGCCAATGGTTGCACTTTCCATTTTCATAGTGATCTTGAAAGTCATCCATTAGTCACTAYTCAAATTTAAATGTCCTTACAAGGTTGAGTATCTTCTCATCAATTTTTGTCTTGAATTAAGTGTCTCTCTCCCTTGCATAGCCTTACAAGCACATTGAACAATATTTGCATCACAAAGGARGCATGTAAATAATTCTACAAGTCATTGTTGCCAATTCTTCCCTATATTTGTATATTCAAAATCACTCTCCCTTCTTTTTAGAGTTGTATTTGTTTTCAACACTAGGAGCATGATTATTTAACCCCTAAAGTTCTTTGTCTGTATTTTCACCAAAAATTCTTCAAAATTGTCATTTCCAGACGTATGTGTACCAAATTTTAGAAACAAAAATATTTTTGGACACATGTCACCATAGGATCTTATAATATAATAATAATAATACAATACATAATATAATATAATAATTATAATAATTATAATAATTTTTCCCCACTTAAACACAAGTGTGAGAAACAACAAGTGCAATTGAAATTATATTTTTTCGATAAAGTATGAATTTGCTAGGAATTTTTGAAGTATTTAGTTCTCCATGGCCTAACATGGTCTCTAGACCACCCCATAGCCAACAAAATTTGAATCCATGATGCTCATCTCACTACCTAATGCAATCATAATATTTTCTAATATAGAATGCCTAAAAAGTCAATCCCTGTAATGAATTTCACACTAAAAAGTTGGAAGTCCCTTATGTGGTCACTAATCACTCCATCACTATCATGTAAGACATTAATTGTGGTCGAGATCTCACATAACTAAAAAACACACAATGGGGCCACTTCATAGGTGACCACTAAGGTAGAACCACCTATAACTAACCAAATAAGGAATTTGGACAAATCTAAAGCAATGGAATGCAAGGCAAATATTCATAGACGTGTGTTGATAAAAATGATGAGGATTGCAAAAACTTTGGAAATTTTTTCGCATGAATTGAATTTAGTATGAATTTTGAAAGACAAAAAGTGCTCCGGACCTATAGCCAATCACTAGATCTTCCAATTCCGATCATTCAAAAATCTACATTTCCACTCACTACTTCCTACTTTTTTTTGCACTACTTTGGAGCATGTATCATGAACTTTTAGTTCCAACTTTGAAAAGATGAAAAAAACCCATTCTAGTCTTGGTTGGAAATACGTCAATGTATGGTTGGTAATGGGGCACTGGTTGGTAATGGGTGGTTCTATCTTATGAGTCAATTAACGGCAAAGGGCTACCTTACCTTATAATGTTTGAAGTTAGGAGGGGAAATATTGAGCTTTGTCCAACAAGGTTTACAAAGTTTGACTTTACTTTTTGGTGAAAGAGGCACTATCCAACTTTAGAAACTAAGATCATTAAATATGTAGTTTTTATCAATTACTTGCATTCAAAGATTGTGGATTGCGGTGCCTAATATACACTAAAAAAAGTTTGCACTCAGATAATGTGCAAGGAAGATTGAAGCAATTGTATGAACAAAATTCAATTTATTTGACAAACTCATGTTTTGGAAGAAACAAAACCCTAGTGGTCAACATCAATCTTTATCTTTCTTAATTGATTTATAAAAATTTTAAATTTCAAAAAAATTGCATGAATTTAGAATTTTATAATGCAAATGGTTCTAAAAAGGTTCTAAAATTATCAGTTTTAGTTTACTGAGTGATTTTCTTCTTTAAAATCATTCTCAACCACAATTTGTTTCTCTATTCTACTTTTGAGTATCTCCAAAACAAAATTTAGACCATTCAACTTTATAGATTGTGAGATATAATTCTTGATGTAAGGATTCAAAGTTATTGAAAAAACTTCACAACTTGCCTAATTGCTTGCTTTTCCTAAATNAAAGTTTGACTTTACTTTTTGGTGAAAGAGGCACTATCCAACTTTAGAAACTAAGATCATTAAATATGTAGTTTTTATCAATTACTTGCATTCAAAGATTGTGGATTGCGGTGCCTAATATACACTAAAAAAAGTTTGCACTCAGATAATGTGCAAGGAAGATTGAAGCAATTGTATGAACAAAATTCAATTTATTTGACAAACTCATGTTTTGGAAGAAACAAAACCCTAGTGGTCAACATCAATCTTTATCTTTCTTAATTGATTTATAAAAATTTTAAATTTCAAAAAAATTGCATGAATTTAGAATTTTATAATGCAAATGGTTCTAAAAAGGTTCTAAAATTATCAGTTTTAGTTTACTGAGTGATTTTCTTCTTTAAAATCATTCTCAACCACAATTTGTTTCTCTATTCTACTTTTGAGTATCTCCAAAACAAAATTTAGACCATTCAACTTTATAGATTGTGAGATATAATTCTTGATGTAAGGATTCAAAGTTATTGAAAAAACTTCACAACTTGCCTAATTGCTTGCTTTTCCTAAATAGCATGCTATGTAAGCTACCCCATAACTTTTGACTCGGTCACTTTGATTGGAAAAAATTATGTTTKGGGGATGCTTATAGAAATGTTCATCTTTGGAAAGAGTTTCACTTTCACTAGATCAAAATTGACTTCATATGAACCTATCAAAGCTTCCAAAGAGCTCCAAAGGAGCTTAAAGAACTTCGACATGGATTAAATTGCAAACTTCTTTTATGATAAGTCTGATTAAATTATGTAAGTGTAGAAATTAAGTCTATTGAAATAGGAGCATTATAATTAACTTTCCACTTCTTCTCTAACATCTCCACATCCCTTGTTGCATGTGTGCATGGAATATTTGATTTGATTGAAGATTTGAGTTTGTATGGATGCAACTAGTTTAGGAAGGCATGAGTTCCTCCATTGACTTCTATGTGTACTTCATTTTATAGGGAGGGATCCAAAAACAAGGTAAAAACAAAGGTAGCTATTTTGTTTTTATCTTTCAATAATTTCATTTTTCGATGTGCATGTCTTTTTATTAATTTGATTAAATAAACTAAATTTATGCAAGTGTAATTAGTAAAAAAATGGCAAATTTCCAATAATCCTAAAGTCTCATTGTTCTTTTGGGGGACATAATGGATTTCACGTAGACACCTATGGTCTCAATTTTTGTCATGGTTTTTGAAACTTTTTTTTAAGTTGGAAAAATACATTAGCTTTTGGGGAATATCCTTTTCATTTCCATTAGTGCCTAAGGAAAAAATGTTATGCCACAATAAACAATAAATAGCTCAGCCAAGTAGCAAACAAAACCTTGAAATAATTTATTCTTTATACATTATAGATTATATTTGATTCTACATAGAAATATTTTATTCATTTGATTTTGGATTAGTGATGTGAAAGTTATGGAGCTTCTTGTGCCCGATTACAGCATCTTTATTAGAAAATAATTTGTTAGATTTGGTTTTTATTCAATTTTTAAAATTTAAAAAAAAAAAGTTGTTTTAGAAGGTTTTGTAAATTTGCTAGAACAATCTCACTTTGGGAATTAATGTGTTTCATTCTATTTTAGAGCTATTAAAGGTTTAGATTTTCCTTCAATCTTATTTCTACTCTTACCTAATAATTTTTAAAGAATGAAAATCAAGTATTCCTTTTTAAATTCTCCAAATTATCACCTCAATTCTTCAACATAATTGTTTTTAATCAAAACCTTTAGTGCAAGACTTGTAAGTTATTATTAGAAGATTCAAAGTCCAATAATTTATTTACAATCAAACTGAAGGTGTACAAAAAAATATTTTTTCTACTTTAAATAAAAATATCTTGCAAGTTACTCGGTCAAAGGTTTTGAAATTTCTTTTACGTGTTTTTTTGCTAGTCTAATACAAGATTCTATAATTAAATATGCAAAAATCATATGATTTTTAATGTTTCTTTCTCTTTGCAATAAAAATGGCACTTTTCAGTGTTCTTTTATGAAAAAAATGCTTTGAGACTATAGGAAATAACAGACCAAATTCGTCCATTTCTATACAAAAATGTCTAAAAACAAGACAAAATTCTGAGTGTGACTTACAAGATATTTGTAATGACACCTAGAAAGTTCTAAAAGATAAAAATAAATTAAATTTACCATTAATTTTTGTTTTTAACTTTAGTTAATTTTTGATACTCTAGGGCGTGGTTTAAGCCAGTGGGAGTGCGCATTTCGGCTCTAGGGTTACCTGTTCTCGATCTTGGTTTGCAATTCTATTCGTGCTGGTCAGCTTTCGCCTACTCTGAGTCAGTACGCAATTATGGAGATATTGTCTATGCTCTCTTCAATCTTCCCGATTATACGTTTCAACTTGTCATTATTCATCATGTACTGTGCGCGTTTTCTGGTTTGGGATATTTAGGCTACCTACGGATTTTCTGTTCATGTCCAAGTTTTTTCTAGGATCAAGGCTCACCTTGAGACAGGCCTGCATTAGAACAGAAGCTG
Source organism: Pleurozium schreberi (assembly GCA_006891605.1). Taxonomy (NCBI): domain Eukaryota; kingdom Viridiplantae; phylum Streptophyta; class Bryopsida; order Hypnales; family Hylocomiaceae; genus Pleurozium; species Pleurozium schreberi. The sequence goes on from VACF01001616.1 coordinate 5,443, forward strand.
CTCGGTAGAGAAAGGTATTCTATGCTTGTAATGTGTCCACTTTTGACGTGGTTGTTCGAATTTAGGTGAGGTACTGGAAACACTGCTATCATCTTCGGGGTATCCTATTAATTTTCGATAGTCGAGGTCGCACTGGGAGTACGGATTTAGGCTCTAGGGTTAACTACATTCGATCTTGGTTTGCTATCCTATTCTTACTGGTCATCTGCCGCCTACTCTGCTTCCCACAGCTGTAAGAACGCAATTGCGGAGATATGATCTACTCGCTCTTCAATCTTGCTGCTTATACTTGTCCAATTGACAGCTCTCATCATATATATGTATCGGCCGCGTTTTCTGGTTTCATTTCTGCAATTTTGATAAGTTCAAGAAGCGGTCAATCAGCTACACTACGAGTTCGGTTAGTGTTGTATCTGTTCGTATATTGACTTAGGGTTGAGTATGCTGAAGCTGATTAAATCTGATAGTATTTGGAGTTTAGGATTTGCATTGTGCTGATGTAAATATATTTTTTTTCTCCAAGTGGTTGAGGTCTTTGATTTTATTTGTGATAATTATCAGCTCGCAGAATTGTGATAAAAATGATGTCCAGGCATTTGCAATCGTGAATTAATCAACGTACTGGTCTTTGCTGATCAATGCAGGATGGGTAAGAGCAGCTTTGGCGAACGCGGACAAAGTGAGTTCCTTCACCTATGTTTGTGGGTCGAGATGTCTTTTCGCTGAAACATTTTTTGTATCTGGAAGTTTGGGCTTGTGATTTTATGTCACTCGCTTCAATCGATGACTAAGGAACGTAACTCTTCATTTGCCGTTGTAGCCGGTTGGTGTTCTAATCAAAATGCTTGACTACCATTGAAATATGTTTAGCAATCTTTGGACTATCGTCTGAAAAATGACCTGCGTGGGTAGGCATTTTGTTCAACTATGGGAATTCAGCCTTTCTCTTTTGATTTGAGTTCTYGTTGAGTTGGTTTTGGTGTCTCTTACCGTGCCAGCAGGAGGAACCAGCCGAGTCCTCCGAAGAAGGGCAAGATGGAGAAGGGGCATCTGGGGTCTATTCGGAGTGGCAGGCGCAGTTGGTGAAGAAAATGAAAGGAGTGGGACTTGGATCTACTGAGAGATCCCCTACCTTAACCAAGTCTCGGAGTAGTCCTGCTCTTGGAGGCCTTTCATCTAGGGATGCATCTCAAACTTTATGGGAACTTAAAGTTCTGGATTCAAGGCTGCCCAATGGTTTCTACTCTGTCATACCTGTAAGTTCGACTATGTTTCAATCTAATTTTGATGTTTGCTAATTAACCTTTTAATGGTGATCTTTTTGCACGATTGCACGTTTATTTTTGCAAAGTAGTTTATTTTGAAGTTAAAGGTTMCCATGAACTTCTGATTCCGTGACCACTAGAATTCTTCAGCTGGATCATTGTTGACTTATAGAGCATCAAAGGAATTATAGGGCATAGCTGTTGACCATAGATTTATTTACGGAAGAATTTAGGGGGCAATGAGCACAGTGATGTCAAGCTTAGCACTCTTTTGATGGTGTAGTCATGAAGCAGTCATGCAAGTATTGCAAATTTTCTCCCGTTTAACGATTAACTTAGATGAGAAATAGTTCACTTTTCTCGTTTCCTTGCTGGGGCAATCTATAACTGGGAAATTTACTGTGTTTATATCTTTGTGGTTGTTTTGGTCATGCACCAGTTTCATGCTTTTTGAATTCCTTCAAATTGGGATGAATGTTTCACAGAGCCGAAGCATGAAGGCRCGCTTCCGAACCATACCAACCCTGAATGACCTGCATCTACTGGGACCGATGTCTCTCGGATTGGACGTGTTACTTGTTGACACAAACAAGGACGCAACTCTAGTAAAGCTGCAGGATTTGGCTCGTGTAATGGTGAAAGGCATAGTGAATAATACTCCTCTCCTGATCAAGAAAATTGCGGAATTGGTACGGTTCTTGGCAACTTCACAACGTTTGTTAKTTGACATCGATCCATATCATTTTCAAGCGTCAACACGTTTTATTATGAATGTGGTTGGTTTGATACAGGTCAATTGGCAAGATAAAAGCTAGTCGTGCATTTTAAGGCTGTTCAATTTACTCCTGGATGGATTTGTGTATCTTGATTTCTTTCTAGTGAGGTCATGATAAGACTAGGAGCTGATGATAACAAGTCGTGGGTACGTTGCCAGGTTGCTGACTTTTATGGCGGACCGCTCTTTGAGGCGGGTTCCACGAAGTCTACAGGCGATGATTGTAATGGCACAGGAAACGGAGGCATTGTGCGGCTGTTGGGAGAAGTGAAACAAGGCTTATGCCGTCCGCGGGCTATTCTCTTCAAATTTCTTGGAGACTCTGTTGGACTTCAAAGTCGCCTCCTGATGGTATTTCCTAGAAATTCTCTTCTTTTCTACTACTGTAGAAATTTCTAGTTGTTGAAGCACCAAATCTGGTCACTTTTAGATAGCTTCCTGTGTTTCCTGTGTTCTGAACTGCTTAAGTTTGTATGTTGTTGGCGTGGTTACAGGGTTTACAGCTGGAGGCTGTACCGAGTAGTTCTTTGATTTGTGCAAATCCAAACAAGCACCTGTCTAATATGGTTACTGTAAATGGAATGGAGCTTTTGGTGGATGTGATGCGACATCCGGGCTATTTACGTCCATTCTCGCGGAAAGCATTAGTCATGTATCACATAGCAGGGGCAGGAGACAGTGATTCCGCGGATTACGATTCTTGCGACTCTCCTTTGGAGCCAAATAGCCCATTGTACGGCGTTCCTGACAAGTCGGATCCTGAAATGTTAGTTTCCATTATCAAAMGTGTCTATTGAGCCTGTTATACATTATTTTGTTTCTGCTTAAATTATTTTCTTAATGCGTTTTACCTGCACAACATGAATTATAAACAATATGCTATTAACTTTTTGGTTCATTCAGCCTGGAGCAGGATATGGAATTCGCTCGTCCWCCATATCCGAGAAGAGGTCTCACCGCTGTTGCGGCACTGGGTTTTAATCCAGTTCTTGGAGCYTCTGGCAAATTAAGGTGTGTCTAGGTTATAAGAACTTAAGCACAATTGTCACCTACATGCGCTTCGGCGATGATTTGTCAGGAATTTCACACTTCTTCATTAACTTAGTATTCAAGGAACTTGATTTTAGCCGTGTTTGAGTCTTACTTGATCACATTGAACGATCTTATGTGCTGCCCTTAATAAGGGTATAGAATGTCAGTGCATAATCGTATTATTATTGGGCCATCGAAAATTTGTTTATGCATTTGCACGAACTAAAGGGCAGGAATCTGATGCATCTGCGGCTGATGGTCACATTATAAATTCCAGCCAAGGAAGTAAATTGGTGTGCAGCTCACTCTTAATCGTGCTACAGTTATTTCCTACGTCACGTCTTGAAAATCTTGTGTCTATCTTGTGTTGTGTTAGACTTAGTTCGCATTTTTCTTTTTTATCAATTGCGTTAAGGTTTGCATTCTCATGTTCCTCTTTTTATATTGAGAAGGGCTAATCAGTCCTGTCATTTCTTTTTCTTCAGGCTTCTGGAAGGTCTCAGGACTCCAGTGTAGATGCCGATTGTAGTCAGGGACATGGTGAAGGAGTTTCTGGTTCGAGCAATCACGACTTCAGTGTGACTGGCAGTCATGGATCTGATGCTCAGACTTCCAAATTGGTCACTAAAAGCAGCGACGAGTTTATTTCAAGAGGATCATCTGGCGTAGTATCAGACACGAATAGTGCAACAACTTCCTGGGCTCTGTCGATGCAGTCGCCTTCTCTACCAACCCAGCCTCTGATGCCTTTTTCAGAATGGGATATTGAATTCTCAGAGCTTCGAATTGGTGTTCGAGTTGGAATTGGTTGGTATTTCTAGCATTTGATCTCGTTCTTGTTGCTATCTTTTTTGGAGGAAGATGCCTTAAATTATTCGGCTGAGCTGTCTTTTCAAATCGCTATTTCTTTTGTTCTTAGATTTTGGTTGATACTACTAAGTGAATACATTGTGTCTGGCGTCAGTTATTCTTTCTGAGGTGCTTGATGTGAATTGTGCAGGATCATTTGGAGAAGTRTTTCGTGGAATCTGGAGAGGCACAGAAGTAGCTATTAAGTTGATGCTTGAACAAGATCTTACTGTTGAGAATATGCAAGACTTCTGCAACGAGATTTCTCTATTGAGGTTGGCATTACGTCAAGAAATAAATAGTCTTGCTGCCTGGTTTTTGGATGTTGTCTTTCGTTTCCATTTTTGTCTTCATGTTGCTTAGTGGCAGTGATCATGGTGATCGTGTTGACTGAGCAATGTTTCTTGGTGTGTATTCTTGCAGCCGATTGAGGCATCCAAATGGTATGGCCCACCTCATGTCATTTGACATATGACTTAAAGATTTTGCTAGCTTCTTGAAAGTGAAATTCTCTTCYACGATGGTGTTGTTTGGGGCAGAATGAAGTGGCCTTCAAATTTCTGTTTCAGTCCTCATTGGAAACGTATATTTTGCAGTGATACTGTTTCTAGGAGCATGTACGAAGCCACCGCATCTTTCTATGGTGACCGAGTATATGCATACGGGCTCGCTTTACCGTTTGATTCACTCAAGTGAGCAAGGGAAAAGACTAAGCTGGCGTCGTCGTTTGAAGATGCTTCGTGATATCTGCAGGTGTTGCCTCTTAACTGGCGTTAARCAGTAGGAGTTCGTGGTTTATTTAAAAATTGACGTGGTTGCCGAGTCACAGATCCCTTACTGCACGGTTCTCCTTTGATTTCAAATACATCTTTTCGCCAGAAATAGAGTTCCTGAGCTAACATGAAGTCCACTGGAAGGGGTCTTGAGCAGGGTTTTTTTTTTGCACTGTAGCAGTGCACCATGCACTGAATGGAGGATGATCCCTCCAAATTTAAACCACTGTGACTGTGCCACGACACTCGATGGTGGCACCATGGTGCCAGAAAAAAAAAAAACTGGTCTTGAGTTGGCAAGAAAACTGTTGGTCTAGTTATGAGTTGTAATGTATATTCGATATGCGTATTTAGTTTTGAGATTGGGACCTGGATATGATTCTGGTGGTTTCAGGGGAATGATGTGTGTGCAACGGATGAAAATTGTTCATCGTGATCTGAAGAGTGCTAATTGCTTGGTGGACAAGCATTGGTGTGTCAAGATTTGCGACTTTGGCTTGTCCCGAATCCGCACAGGCTCCACTTACTGCGATGACACTGCAGTAGGAACCCCCGAGTGGACAGCACCAGAGCTTTTGCGAAATGAGCCGGTCACGGATAAGTGCGATGTCTTCAGCTTAGGGGTCATAATGTGGGAACTCTGTACCTTGAGACGGCCCTGGGAAGGGGTCAATCCATTGGAAGTAAGTTAGCCCCTTCGGTTCAGCTGCTTGTGTCAGCGAGCAGTGGCATTTTATTCAGTATTCTTTGCTAGTTGTATCTTCCATTTTCTTTTGAGCACTTATTGGTGGTGACTGCTTCAGTTTCCTGCGTCTGTTCTCTAGGAACTTGATCGCTCCAGAAACGTCCTGATTAGTATGACCTACAGAAACTGAAAGATAGGCGTGGTTGGTTCATGGTTGACGCAGGTAGTGAATGCCGTGGCTCATAATCAGGCTCGTTTGGAGATTCCAGACGGTCTCATCGGGAAACTCATTGCTGGTAAGTTGAAGTTCTTAGTTTAACCCATAACTTGAGTTGAGGTGAATGGGTGCACGTTTCTCGATGATGTGGGAGCTGACTTTTTTTCTGCGGTGTYCCAATTTCTAGATTGCTGGGAGGAAGTTCCAGAGTCTCGCCCCAGCTATGAAGAGATCCTTACAAGACTTCATGAATGTGAGTTTCTTCAAGGCTGAAACCGAGTGAAGAAATCGCACTTGTAATCTAGCTGGAGGCTGCTACATACAGGATCGTGAAGGTGCTTCCTCTGCTGCAACATTTTTGCATCCGTTGGTAGGTTTGGTCGCCTTGCAAGGCAGGTGTGCCTGTCGGATCAGTTTCTCACACGAGAGTTTCTCACCTTGTATCATAGATCGAGCTAGTCCAACATTCTTATATTCTAGTTCATGGTTGTGGTTGGGAGTGAAAACTACTACCTGGTCTCCCTCCACATGAAGCATTGCTTGAGAGGACTGTTCTTGAAATGTGCAATGATCATATCCCTAGTGTACACTATACCGGTCTATCCCTATCAGAGCTAATAGGATCTCTACGGCCTTGTCGAGATGTTCGAATCTATGGAATCCGACACAGATGTCTTTTCCTTTGTCAGCCTTTTGTGGTATAGCTTCATTGTCTACCACATGGTCAGTTAGTGTTCTGCAGAATCTGAATTACGTAAGTCTAATATGGAATGATTGGCATACAAGTTCTCTTTATTACTCGTGATGGGTACATAGGTCGTAGTTTCTTGGAGTATCAGTAAGCCCGATAAAGCCAAGGCTGTTTCTCCTTACTAGTGTAGTCCAGGTAATTGTACTTAATACGAGGCTGAATATGAATGGGGCAGGTCGGTATGGTTATGTCCACTGAGTCCATGTATTTTTGTCGATGAAACGTTCCTCCTCTACGTGACCATCATTACCTCCTTCAATTCTTGCGTGCTTGGATGCAGATCTGTTGCATCTGCGCTTGTCCATTGTATGGAGTCACCAACTCCACTGCGACTCAACGGCTCTCCATACCACGATGGTGTTGATCTGCCGAGAGTACTCCTATATATGGATGATTACATTAAATAGTGAAATTAGGTTGCCTTATTCCACGAAAGTTACTCTAAAAGCCATCCAAGTCAACAAATATATCTACAAATACTTCCATTTGTACAGATGGAGGTTCATGAGTTCCAACTACACCAATAACTAATTTAAAAGTAGTGGATTCTCGTACATTAATAATAAATATTTATGTAGTGTGGAATGTCGAGAAATTAGTGAAGGGCAACCTAATTTCACTATTTAGTGTGACTCCATAGCCCCAAAATAATTTGTACCAAGCAGAGTCTCCTCTTCCTGTTCCACTTTAGGATTTAACGAATAAGATAAGAGCCCATTGCGGTTATTTCTTCCATTGGTCACCTATGAAGTGGCCCCATTGTGGTTTTTTTAGTTTTGTGAGATCTGGGCCACAATCAATGTCTTACATGGTAGTGATGGAGTGATTAGTGACCACATAAGGCACTTCCAACTTTTTAGTGTGAAATTCATTACAAGGATTGACGTTTTAGGCATTCTATGTTAGAAAATATTGCGATTGCATTAGGTAGTGAGATGACCATCATGGATTCAGATTTTGTTGGCTATGGAGAGGGCTACAGACCGTGTTGGGCCATAGAAAATTGAACAATTCAAAAATTCCTAGCAAATTCATACTTTATCAAAAAAATATGATTTCAATTGCCTTTGTTGTTTGTCACACTTGTCTTTAAGTGGGGAAAAAATTGAAAAATTTCAACAGTAGCTTGAGGCCAAACTCCAAATTCTGACCATAATGGGCTGTCTTACCTTACATTACTTCACTGATTATTTTGTTTCCTTCAGTAGAGAAGCCATTCATTCTCAGAGCCTTTGATTTTGGACACCCTAACTTCTACATTGAATAGGGGTATTAAGGGGACCCATGCTAATAAATTGACATTTCACACTATATAAATATCTACCTTTGTTGTACATCAACAATGACTAAAGTCTCTTGGCGCCGTACATCATCTTTCAAACATCTACAGTTTCCCTCATTTAGTCCCTTTAATTGTTTGGTCCCTTTAATACCCCTATTCAATGTAGTGTCCATCCCATGTATATTTGGATAGCCGACTCAGATGAACGTGGAGGGTATGCATCATCACGATTGTGAGCATTGATTTTCAATCTAGGAAAGCTCAGTAGAGATAATTCTCAGTGACTCATTAGTCGAGACACCTCGGGATGTAGTCCACTTGCCAAGCTTCTGCATTCTGTGTAAGGTAGGCATCCCAAAAGCGCCACAAATTGATACTGTGCCTAGTTACTATTGTAAGGCTGGTCAGATTTTCATATTGTCTTGTTGGCAAGTGAAAGGAAGTTCCAATGCACCAAAGAATGCAACATTTGGATACAATATGCCAAAGTTATGAAGGGTCAAAGTTTGATTCTAAAAGCGTTTCTTCCACATAGGTACATAATTGAATTTGGAGATGTACAGAGTGTGAAGATGGTGCTATTAGTTTAGTGGCGCTTTTGGGTTACCTACCTTAACTATACAGCAAGTGATTCGATCATTAAGTATCGATCCTACCTCACACCGACACCACGAAGGAATTGGTGGTGGACGAGGCAAGTGCAAATCGGTGGCTTTTCTGTCTAGGCATGSTGCTAMGGCTTYWCWYAATGCAACCACTGTCTTGGAGRGCAAGATTGAAGCTTCGACTACGAARACATAGGATGGGARRAAATACACGGGACTCTTCACCAATTTWGCCGGCAGACGCTCTGCAACTTWTTGCGAAGTTGGAGCYCCTGTCTTGCAGRATAGTTTCACCYCCRATGAGTGCTCTTTGGTGTTRTTTTAAGCAAATGRTTYATAYAGTATCAGAAAAGATGATTTCCARGAGAACCTGCCTCCCCTTCYAGGRTTAAASGTTAAGTGTTGATAACAGACGCACCATTCCGAAAAGTGGAGACCAATACCTTTTCTGCAACATTTGAGGAGTTCACTTATGTTGGATCCCTTATTTTTTCA
>VACF01001617.1:0-127717 GCA_006891605.1 Pleurozium schreberi
CCAAATTTTATATCACTAGAGAATATTGCATGTGTTCATTCCTACCTAAAGAAAATTAAAGAAAGTAATTTTTTGACCTACTCAAAACAATCTTAAGAAAACATGATATTGGAAGTGAACAATCATTTTGGGAGGAAGGGAACACCATTTTGGATATTATAATGATATTAATTTAATCCATTTTATATACATAGATAAAGGTCATCCATACTAAAGGAATCACCAATTTAGATATTATATAGATTCATTATTCATAGGAAGATAAGGGTTCCCGTCTTACATGGAATAATTTGTTATGTGATYACCTTTGATATTAAGATACKTGTAATGCATTTAGTAGAAGGTGTCCCTCATTTGTAAAATTATTGGGTAGCATATCAAGCAATAATAAATCTTTTTTGGACATTCAAAACTTTTAAGTGTTGATTTAATATGATTCACAACATAAATTTTGTATAAATCTCTCATGGTCCCTCTTACTAGACATTCTAGAGAGAGGCCACCTTGGCTACCTTCATAGTCTACTTATATGAARTGATTGGCTTCTCCTTGAAATACATTGGACAATTCCTCCCATCTAAACTACTTGTTGGAAGTGTTTGGCTTCTCTACACGCTATAAATGCTACCTCTTTCTTTCTTCTTGTTGGAAATTCTATTTTCTTCCCACATGACAAATATACTCTTCTATAGCTATGTGATAGTCCCATAGTATAATTCACTTATTCAATAAAAATTGCGTTCCCAAATGTTGAAGTCTTTATTAATTTCAAATTGATAGCCAAATTTGTTTGTCCTTCTATGATTAGTTTTACGAATAGATCTCAAAATGGATTTCAAAATAAATGTAAATACTACTAATATCCATAGATAAACTAAAATTTTCGTTTTAACTAGACCTTTAATTCCAAGTCTATTTTTCATGTTGCATTTTATGTTTGATCATTTTTAATTTATTACATGAGAATTGAAGACTCCAAGACTCCAAGAGACTGTAAGTTCCTGCATTGCGAGAACATTGAAAATTGCGCCACATCAACGACATGACGTGGCCGAGAGTCTGCCACGTCATTTTTTTTTGTAAATTTTAAACTTCTTTTTAGATTTCAAACTTTATAAAAATAAAAAATAAAAATAAAGTTTTTTTTTTTTTAGTAATTGAAACGTTGACAGCAATTAGCTGTTCCGTTACTGCATCGGGAACAATGAGGAAACACGGCTGAAACGGCCTTCCATTGCCCTCACATGTCATATAATGAGTGAAAATCAACTTTAAATTTGTATTTATACAAAAAAAATTGAAATTGAATCTCTTATGCTTTAATTTGAAGTGCATCCAAAAAATTATACAAAAGTTGCCCCTATATTTGAGTGAGCAACCAGGGTTGCTATTCTGTGAGCTTGTGAGCGTACAATTTATAAAAGATTTAATTTTAAAAATTTAGTGAAAAATTATAATTTTTAGTAAATTTTAACGAGCTATAATTATGGACCTATTACCGTGGACCTATCACCATGGTCCCTTGAACAACCTTGATGAGAAATTTATTGGACTTTGCTAGATTTTTAAAAGAAAAAAATTAATAGTAACTTAGGATTTGTTTAAAATTAAATGAGGTCATTTCAATGGAAATATGGGATTTAGATTTTTTTGATAAATTATCTCTTGTTGCTTTTCTCCCTTCGGCGCCGCGGGGAGCCCCAGGCCGCGACCAAAGAAAATTTTATTTTATTTTATTTTATTTTTGGTCGCGGCCTGGGGCTCCCGTCAGCACCAACGGGAGAAAAGCAACAAGAGGGTCATGATTAAATTTTTTTTAATCTCAATGAAGCAATCTCATTTGATTTCAAACAAATCTTAAGTAATTATCAATTTTTTTTTCTTAAAATCTGATAAGGAGCACATCAAAATAGTAAGTGCTTGATCTTCCTCTCGGCATTTTTAAATTCTGGCCAACATTGCTCACTGCTGAATTCAGTTTCTCAAAGGGAAGAGGCCTTCTAGAGGCCCCGTTTCTTGCCTAATGCTTTGTTTCATGGTGTTTGGACCTATGGTGTGAAAGTTATGGAATTTTGAAGTTTTATAAATTAGAAAATCAGAAAATTACTTTTACTTTTATTTTTATTTTGATTAGGGCATCAGCACATGGCACACTAGTTGATATATGAAATCAATGAAATCAATTGCCATTGTTCAATTGACTGCTTGAAATGCTAGAATAGTAGAATTGAATCTTCAAGTAAATCAAACCAAAGTTTGGCTCCTTATAGTTTGCAACCAAGCACTACTAAGCAATGGCTCCACAAATTTATGCTGCACCATCCACAATTTTTTTTCTTATAAAGAATGACAAATCATGAAATATTTTCACATGTAATTTTGTCAACTAATTATTGGAAAAGAAAAGACACTTTATAGGTGGTCAAAACAAAATTATGTAGCTTCTCATTATTGATCCTAGAAGGAGTATATTCTTGCCTTTTTCAAAGCCAATATTCGTTTTTTCACTGTAAAAAGTGAATATTTGATTTTCAAGAGATCTTCAAACACATGTATGTACCATTAGTGAAGAGTAAAAATTGCAAATTTTACTTCATTTCCCGGCTTTGAGCAAAGTTTGTCAATTTCACTTGATTTGAGATTTGAGATCTAAAAAGTTAGACAAATCCATTTGCTTTGAAAATGGTCCCAATGGAAAGAGAAAAGTGTTTTCATGATTTTCACCATTGAAAATTTAAATATTCAAGTGTTAATTTGGAGTTATTTGTGATCTCTATTTATAGAAAAAATTGCATTACAACAATTGCAAGGTGGATTGCATAATCAATTTGATAGCTTTTCAAGTGAAATAAAGTTTTTTGAAAGTGCATTTTAGTGTGGTAGCACTATTTGTAGCTGTTCATGTCACCTCCAATAAAAAAAAACTTTTAATTGCAAATTTCTAAAAAATTGTGGTGAAGGACATCATACTAAAAATAGAAAACATACATTTCTTTTGTTATAATATCTCAGCTCCTTTACAATTTCAGATTCAAAATTGGTTTATATTCTAATAAGCAAGCTCTCTAAACATCTATACAGTGAGATTTTGAAAAAAAAAATTGCTTCATTGAGAACAACTATAAGCCCATGCTCTTCTTTCGTAGGAAAAACATCCTTGGAATGGCTTAGGCATTTAGAGGTTAACCCTCGAGTGCACCAACGTCTAGAAATTGGACGATGAATAAATTGAAACTACAATTTCATCTTCTTAACTGCTTGGATGAAATTTTTTCTAATTTGTAGGGATATTATATCAAGTTGTTGTTCTATGTAAGAGTTGAATTTGGTGTTACTAGAGTACATATTTTTCTAAAATAACATATGCGCAAGTACGTCAAGTGGTTGACTAAGCCAAAATTGCATTGACTTTAGTTCAAAACTGGATTTGCCAAAATGAGGTCATAGGTTTTAAGAACACAAAATTTTTAGAAAATCACCATGTCAAAAGAACCTCATTTCAAATCCATTCCAAAAACTTTTATTCCAAAAATGATAATACTTTGCTTGATATCTAACCCTGAAGGTTAACATCATGGTGTAATTGGTGTATACTTGGAGCTTACACTAAAAGAAATTCAAAAGAAAAAGTTAAAAAGTGTTGTATTTTGAGCTTTCATGATACTATCTTTAATGTATCACAGAATTTGCAATTTTAAACATTTAAAAAAAAATCAAATTGGAATAAAAAGTTGATTATTGGAGCTGCATTTTCTTCGTTAACCCCTAAACGACACCGCGGCCATTTTCTGGTTGATGAATGAGAGAGCATTTTTCTGTGTCGGACAGAAATGCAACTATCCATCCTCGGAATTTGTGGCGGAAAGGGAAGATGTTCTACAATGCCTTGACTTCCAACAATTGTTTTTGGATTATTTTAGGCCAATGATTCCCACCGTTTTAGAAATTGATGATTTCTTGGGTCACCCCGGCGTCCTTCAAGGGTTAAGCTTAAAAAGCAATTAAAATCAAATTTTATATGAAAAACTCAAGTTTGACTTTTAAAATGCCCCTTGGGCATGCAATGTCGTTTAGGGGTTTAACTTGTGCTCAGCAAAGTCAGAATTCACAATCCTTAACTTAACTTTTTAAATTAACCCACATGATTCGGATTGAGCACTATTGCAGTTATTCCCATTAATGAAGTGAAGTGGGCACACCACCCAATGGTACCAGTCAGTCCTTCAATGCCCTCGCTCAGGGCTTGATGGAATGGGAATGATACGGCCGCTTAGAGCCGTCTTCATTCATTCATTCATTCCCCTCCCAATCATTTCATCCATTCCATTGGCGGAATGAAGCGTACAATACATGTACAGTACAGTATCCATGTRACAATGTCCATGTACAGTACTGTACAGGAATGCGTCCTTCATGCAAGAGCCAGGAAGCGACACAAACACCGAGGGAGGGATGTAGAGAGATGACGACAACGACGACGAAGAAGAAAGCAATTCCATGGAAGTGAGGGCCACCGAATTCCTACATTCCGTTCTCCAATTCCAGGGCTCCAGCAATWGCAGCCATTTCGGGAATTTCAGGGCATTGGGGGCTATACAGTATCAGGCATTTCGGGTAATGTGGGCCTATTTCCGCTGTTTCCGCCGTTGCCACCCTTTCGTGGTACTTGTCTGTGTTGGGGGCAGGCTGTCCTTGCCCTTGGAGCGCTGCTGCTGCTGCTTTGCTGCTATCGCTTTCATCATTGCTTGTGCAACACCTTGYTTGCTTGCAGATTCGAAGTCTATACTATCATCAATCCAGACTCAATCCTGTGAACATTGCATTGCCAGTTGGGTGAATGTGATGTCTCCGATCCTTTGTTGAGGTGCTCATCACTCTGTCTTGGAGGAATGGTTGGTACTTGGTAGTTTAGCTTTTAGCTTCGCAGTATCCGCCTCGTCTCCCTCGTTGTCTTGGCTTCGTCATTGCTTTCCCAACAAACTCTCGGCTGCGGTCCCACATTGCCATTATTGCGGAGAACTCTGTTGTTGCGCACCTGGCTGGCTTGTCTCGTTAAGTTATTCGGCGGAGGCCAGGCAGGCAAGCCGTCATTTCAATCCAGCGCAAATGGAACTACTCACTGTTGTCAGGTGTCAGTCGCGGTTATGAGATCGACTCATTTATTTATCCGTGCAGCCATGTGGAGGGGCGTCGGTCGTTTCTTAAATGCCGCGTCTGCGATGATGATGATGATTCACCCCGGTGCGGGTGGTGTTTTAGTCTGAACTGAAATCGGTGGTAGGTTGTTGGCTTTTAGTGTCTTTCCTGGCCTCAGTTCCTTTGGGAGAACTCTTTTTTTTTCATCTCATTCTGATGAGAAAGGTACTTCCTTTTTGCACCTTCTTCAAGAACTTGTCGATCTGAACATTTCAATCGTTTTTCATATTTCATTGATTAGTTAGTTAATTAATTTCACAATTCCGTGCCAAAACTAAGAGCTCATAAGGACTCCAACGGTCGCAGGGGATTTCGACGTACGAGTATGTGGTGGCTATGCGAGCCCAGGCGGAGGCTCAGATGGAATCACCTGCCCCTGTCGAAGAGGAGAGTGAATTATCATCACCTGGGGCTTCAACAGCAACTGGTTTGAGTGGGGGAAGCTCATTTGGGATTCAAATGCGTGGTGGCGGTAGCTGGTGTACACCACCTCGAATATTCATTGAGCACCAGGTACAACAAGGCATTATCCATCACAAATATCAGTGTTTTTTTTTAATGTGTCACTGACTTTGGTTTGAGCTATCACAAATATCCTGAATCCCAATCAATTCATGATAATCGTTAGTCACCCGCGATGAGATTTTTGTGAGTTAGTGGAATATTTTGCAGTCCTTTCTTGTCTATGTCTTTAGCGCTGCATGGGCCTTACATCAGTGGACTGTAAATACCGCGTTCTTTCATATGTATTCTGGGATTTGTTCATCAGGAACTTCGTGATTTGAGTCCGTGTAAAGCTTATGGAAGAAAACGCAAGATGGGCACTATTATTGAGGAAACCGCACCTAGTGAGAAGAGTCCTGAAAGGAAAAGTGATGGGAGCGATAAAGATGAAGAGAAGGTTACTGARAAACCTAATAACGAACAAGAGATTGAACAACCAAGTTCTAGGGTAATAGTTTTGTTTTAAGTTATGAACAAACTAATATCCTGCATTTGCGTCAGCCTCAAATGACCTTCGAAGTAATTGTAAATTTTCTGAATTTCCCCGCAAAGCTAAAACCATTACTCCTGGTAAACCTTCACATTGCAAAGTTTGCTTACACATGGTCTTCATTTGGATTGGCAGGACGAGTATATTGACATGGCCCCACCAGGTGGGGTGTCTACAACAGTGGATCCAGATGGTGGTGGGCGGCCCAAAAAGAAAGCTCCAGGAAATGTGAGRATAAGTGCATGGCGGCTAGCAAAGCTGAACGCACAAGAGGCTTCTCGAGCAGCAGCCAAAGCCCGGGACAAATCCTCTGTACTGCAGAAGCTTGGTCCTCGTGACTCGGGCAATACTGACCCTGAGATGTATTACAGTTCAAGTAGCAATATGGGCAGCAGTCGCAGTGGTGTAAGCATGGAGTTCGCATTGCAGAGATCACTGAAACGAATATCGCAGAAAATGCTTACACCTCGTGGACTCCCATCTTTGAATCCCGAACTCTCCCGCTCCCATGTTGCGAGGCTGCCTGCTCGACCTACTGAGCCAGCTGCACAGTATGCGGACTCTGATATCCGAAGTAGTATCAGTAGCCATAGCATCATTTCTACAATCTCTGATTCTCTGAGCCCCCTTCCAGCAGAAATCAGATATGGTCCCTTYGAGAATCCATTCTCCATGGAGACCATGGCTTCGGCCTCCTCCACCTCCTCCACAATAGTACCCTCTCCAGGACCCAGGATGAATTGGTCATCATTCCCTGCACAAGTGAGGACGCACGTCCCCCCATGGGGTGTCAGTGATGATGCACCGGACGCACTTCGTCCTTCGAGGGAACGCAACATTTTTCCGGGGGAACCCAAGAGAAGTGCGGTGTTCTGGAACCGACCGGGTTTGAGAAGGTTTGGAGGTGACCCCAATGTCATCATCAGGCCACAAAGCAGGATTTTGTTTGGCGGCAGTGGCATCAGCACGTCCACATTTCCGTCACAATTTGTGCGAACATGGCCGAAGAACCCGCTTGCAACTCATCCTGATGTATCGGAGTCCGAGTTGGGAACTGCCGCGGATTCGGCATCCTCGAGTCCTACAGCACGGGCAGCCTCTCCTGTGGAGCTTCCAAGCCAGGCCAGTGCCCCGGAAAGCTTTTCCATCTTCTTTGGRCCTCCTATTGTTCCSGTTGGRGCTGGGAAACGGGAAGCCCTGCAACMGCCTCCGCCTTCTGAGCCTGCCACAGAAGGGACAGAACCAAGAGGGATGCATATTCAGATAGCTGCACAGAGCAGACCCTTTGTCCTACCGGCTGCCACCCTTCCTCGGTCAGTCACTCCCAGGTCCGAGTCGCCAACCTTTGTACCTCGAAAATAAGCACTGAAATTAGAATTCTTAAGCTTCAGCGCTTTCCATTGGGGACCCATATTTATATCTCCCATTCTGGTATACTTTGCACCTCCGAAGATGGTTTGCAACTGATCATCGTACCACGCCGCAAGCTCTCTCCCAATCGAGTGGAGCTGTAGAATCTGGTACAACAACTGTTGGGACTGTGGAATTAGTTATTCCGGTACTCGGTCAATGGCCCGACCATCGTAGACATTCCAGCTTYCAGAAAAATAGGCTCAAAGAGGTACGTGCACTGYACCTGAAGGCTCAAGGTGTCCAATTCGATTCTCATTGAGGATTGAGTAGGGGACTCGAGGGGAGTATCTGAAGGAACTGCTCAAGTGCTCGTCAACTGGATTGAGCGTTGTCAAAATTTTACGAGTCTGGGGACCTGTACAATTTTCTGGTAGGGCTGCTAAGTTCTGTACAGAGTCATATCTCGTTTTCCTTGTGGCGAGTATTAGAAGCGTACGTTTGGCTTCAACTCGCGGGGAATCCCTTGTGGGAAATACAAACATTTGTCAGTCATTTATTTTTGGGTGCCTTTCCCATTACCTTGCATATTGTACTTTTTGAAATGTAACAGCAGTGCTTGAATTCGGTGATTTCTCGCACATCTCCAGTGACATTTGGTCGTGGCACTAGAAGGTATTCCTCATGTCTGAATGCAGAGTTAGAACTTAAAGTGATGATGTAGAATTGACTATTTTGAACATGCAAATCCAGTTTCTCCATGTGTAGATGTTGGAGCAGACCTCTCTGGCATGATATTTTGCGTCATTGACAACTTTTAAGGTCACGTAACATTTTGCCTGTAGCTTCGAAGTTGTGATGGGAATCGAAGTAACACTGTTGTTCCCAGTCAGAATATTGTGTATTTCATGTGCTGCAAGTTGTTTTTGTGGTTCATCCTTGATAGAAAGCTGACTTCATAATTACGTTTCTCGAATTGTGTAAACTGATGCAAGGCTGGTGCACTTGAGCAGATATCCCTTGTCTGAGTATATGCTCGTGGA
Source organism: Pleurozium schreberi (assembly GCA_006891605.1). Classification (NCBI taxonomy): domain Eukaryota; kingdom Viridiplantae; phylum Streptophyta; class Bryopsida; order Hypnales; family Hylocomiaceae; genus Pleurozium; species Pleurozium schreberi. Next base: position 8,584 of record VACF01001617.1, read on the forward strand.
TCCTTGTTTTCACATACTTTCGGTGGCTTGTTTAGGACAATTTCTAGGTGTGATGATGGTCTCCGGAAGATTCTGTCAACCTTAATTGAGAAACAATCTTAAAATTGTTTATCAGGAAGGTGTCATTTTGAGCCACATGATTGTATATCCACGTGATTGTATTCATTGGCGTGAAAGCAACCTTTTTCTGTTGGTGTTTGCAACATGAGCAGATACCTGTGTACTTTAGGTTCCAAACCAGGCAATCAATTTATGACATGATGCACCTGATTTTGTCTTGTTTCTAAATACTGACCCTACATGTTTCCTGAAATTTCCTGTCTTGAAGTATAAGAGCTTTTTATAATTATAAGAGCTTTCTAAATTTTCCAGTCTCTACTTATAAGAGCTTCCTAAAATTATAAGAGCTTTTTAAAATTTCCAGTCTAATTATAAGAGCTTAGGGTCTATTTTGGATACAAACTATTTGAACACTTTGAAAATGTGTACTTTAGATACACTTTGTCCTCAAGACCGTGCAAGCTCCCGCATTTCTTTGCGACCGACGCCGTGTTTTTCTACCGCCCAAGGTTTGACCTTACCGACTAGGCCGTTAGAGCCTGGTAGGTCGCAAGGATGCCATTTTCGACCCGAGACTGGCACCACTGCACCCTTGCCGGGCCCAAGCCAGTTGTTGCTGTTTGTTCCTGCTGTCAGTTGGTGGTGCCGTGCTTGCGTTTCTAGTGCAGCTCTCCCATTCCAGTCCATACAGTAAGCTTATGTCTGGTCTGGYCTGGCCTGGCCTTGCTCCCAGTGCCTGCCTTCCTTCCTTCGCTTCCCATCCGCACCCATCTCTGTCGCGTAGCCTTTACGTCTYCTTCACCTGGCCTGGGCCCCTCCCACTTCTTGTCTTCCTCAGCTTTTCTCCCTTTTTGCCGTGCGCCAGATTGGCTGACGCACACTCAGGGTCCGGTACCCACTCCTACCCCCCCGTCCCACGTCCCCGTTCCTGGCGTCCGTTGGTTCTCTCTACCCAGATGATGATGCTCGGCTGGCGGGGGAGCAGTATGTGCGGAGACGTGTGTGGCATGTCGGAGATGGCGACCCGGGAGTAGTAGTAGTGGATCGTGTGCTGAGGTTGCTTGCTTGTAGTAAATTACCATCCGCCGRGGTTGCTTGGGGATTGAATTGGCCGGTCACGAAGCGCAAGAATTTTGTGGTTCTGGGTTGCGAAATTTTCTTTGGTTTCGATATCTTGGGCGTGGGAATTTTGGCGTTGCGCATTTGGAAAAAGAAGTCGGGGTGTTTCGGGGGGAGCCAGGCTCGGAAATTGTGTGTTTACCGATTTCTTGCATGCAAAAGAGGAGGTGACTTGGTAAGAGGTGGAAGTGGGTGTCTGGTTTGCAATTGGCTYGTAGTCTCGTACCTTTCTTGGCGGGAGTCGAGGCGGGTATTGATTCCGAGCGTGCGAGGAGATTTGAATCCCGGTTCATACTCTTTGGCCTTGGGACTCTGCTGTGCTTGCTTTGTTGATCATTCTTGCCGTGACGATCACTTTTCTGTTGTTTCTGTTTTGTTGAAACCGCTTTCTTGTTTTCCGAGGAGAGTTTATTTTTTTTATGCAATCTCACTGAGGGTCTTTTGGTGCCTGAGTAGGAGGTTGGAAAACTGGATTCTTGGCGAACGACGTACCTGATTGTTAACCGTTTTGATATCGAACTGGATTGGCGTATTAAGGTTTGTGGATGCTGGGCGGGAATATGGTTTGAGTGGGAATAGCTACTTTGAAAACCACGCTCAGCGAGCAATTATGCACGTAACGATCGTCTTCAATCTGTCACCAACGTTGTCGCATGCTGGAGGAGGGAACAGAATTTGAGTATTTCGGAGAAAAACTTGTGATATGAACTGAACTTGGAAATTGTTTGAAGTCGGATTTTGGTGAAGTCATGGATTAGGAAAAGCTTTGTGTACAGAAATTCGAAGGGCGAGGTTTTCTGCAACCCGGTATTTGGAGAGCGCATGAGCGACGAGTTCAGCTTTTGACAGTTCTGGGGTAGAAGTAGAAATAAGTATCTGTRTAGCTCTGAGACATGTATTCCGACGCACATCTAGAGTCGGAAGGCATCCCCGTTCCAATCAGAGCATGACCTTGCGGATCTCTAAGCGGAMGACACTCATCGKTTCTTCACAGCAGAGCCTCCAGTGAGCGAGRAACCGCAACAACGGGCACCCTGAGAGAAGTCAGCACTAACGACGCCAAGGCGACAACTGGCGGACTCTGTGTCTCCCAAATTCTCCCTGGACTCCCYCCATTCTTTGTCCTCCCCCTTGCTCGCCCCACACCAAGCCATGTCGTCCTTCTCCCAGGCGAAGAGCTTGGAGAATGGTGAAGGCATGGACGAAGACGAGAAGAAGCAACGGGAGAGTCACAAAAAGAGGAGYAAGAATTGGACCCGGCCCGAGTCGCTGCTTCTGATTCGTCTCCGCACGCAGCTGGAGCCTCGGTTTGCCAAGAGCGGCCGCAAGACGGAGCTTTGGGACGAAATCGCGGAGTCGTTGCAAAAGGAGAATTACACCCGCGACGCCCAGCAGTGTCGGGACAAGTGGGAGAAGCTTACGGCGGGGTACAAGGAGGTGCGAGATGGTGTCAAGGAGAAGGAAGACAACCCTTTCTTCGATGAGCTTCATTCGCTTCTCTCCGGGAAGTCTATGAAGCGCGACCGAGAGAAGGAGAGGGAAGACTACAGCAAGGAACAGCGGGAGCTTCCCAAGGCGGACACGGCTATGGCGGAAGAGGAGGAGCGACAGGATCCTCCTCCTAAGGAAGACGAAGACGAAGAACTAGAGCCTGCGAGGAAGAAGACGAAGACGAAGTACCTCTCCGTCACCGACATGGAGGCGGTGCAGAGTGTGCTGGAGACGCTCATCACTCGGCAGCAAGCCTTTTTCCGGGAGCTGYTGGAAGCGATGGAGAGGAAAGAGCAGATGAGGGAGCAACTGCGCCAGGAGAAAGAGGAGAAGTGGCGCGCGGAGGAKCGAGCGCAGCGTGGGGTGTTCAATAATGCCATGATTGTGCTCACCCAGAAGCTGGTGGGGGAGCAGGTGTTGGGGACCAGCACATTGCCTTCAGCTCCCATTGCTAAACCTGAGCCTGGTCCGACTGTAGGCAGCCCTGTGGAAGGCCATCAGGGCGTCCCTAAACGACGCTCCAAGAATTGGAAACGAGCCGAGGTGCTGCAGCTCATCAAGCTGCGAGGGGAGATGGACAGTCGATTCACGCACTCCACCCGCCGTGCTGCCCTGTGGGATGAGCTGGCCGAGCGCCTCTTTGGGCAAGGAATCAAACGAGATGGCAAGCAATGCAGGGAGAAGTGGGACAAGCTCGTGGCGGAGTACAAAGATGTTACAGATGGCAAGCGAGATCAGCGTGAAAGTCCTTATTATGCGGAACTTACTGCAATTCTTGGGCAGCCGGTGGAAGCYGCTTGACTTCGCTTGATCTCGTCTCGTTCAGCTGTCTGTCTATACAATAGGGGAGGTAGTGTGTCTTGTTGATTCAGAAGGGCTTCTAAACCGACAGCCTCCACCTTACTCCTTCGGGACCACCCGCACCTGGTTTCTGTTCTTTCACGGGACTGTGTATGCTATCCTGCAGTTGGCTGGTCAAGGATGACGTCTGTTATAATGAGGCAAAATATGAGCAGCCCGTACCTGAAGAAGACAATCTTTTCTGCACACTCTGCAATGCTGAGGTATTTGGGGACAACACTGCCCATCTTTGTTGTCAAACGATTTTAATTACAAATAAAAGATTAAATTTTTGCTCTTGTATGAATTAAAAGTGTTCTTTGTTATTTGCTCTTGAACGCTAGGTTCGCAAGTACAGCAAGCATTGCAGGAGCTGTGACAAGTGTGTTGGTGGTTTCGATCACCATTGTCGGGTACTACATCCACTATTTTCACTTTTGAGGAAGTAATTTCATGACACTTGCCTTGTAACTTTGATGCTTCTACTTCGGGGGTTTCTTTTCATAGGTTAAGCAACCGAGAGTCCTTCCGTGCTGGTACTCTTGGGTCTTTTCATATACTTGTAGTTGGGGAGAATGGAATTTAACACATTTTCGTTTATGGATTTCCCCCCCTTGGCAGTGGTTGAACAACTGTGTAGGGAGGAAGAATTATTCAACATTTATTGCTCTAATGGCCTCCAGTCTCATCTTGGTGAGCTGATTCTCCTTTACCTACTGTCATACAGAAAGAGTGACCTGGAGCATTGTGGTCTCCAGGTGAACTGATTGATTTCTACAAACGAATATTGTAAGTCTTTGAGCAAGACTTTGATCCGTAATTAGAAAATCGTGCAATGTCTCCGGTGATACAATAGGCCTGTCAGGTTAGAAGCTATTGAACTCACTACGAGTAGCATCACTCGTACTAAACTACGACGTTGGTACTGTATGCAGCTTGTGGTGGAGTGGGGAATAGGAGCAGCTGTTTTTATCCGTTGTTTTGTTGACAGAAGAGGAACTCTGGACCAGATATACAGCAAGCTTGGAAATGGATTTTCCATGGCGCCTTTCGCCTCCTGTCACTCAGATGCCCTCCTGACAGAGGGTTTTAGTTTTTTTTGCAGTTGGTGTGCACATTAGTGTCTTTCCTGGCCTCAGTTCCTTTGGGAGAATCCATGCTGGTATACTTTGCACCTCCAAAGTTGGTTCGCAACCGATCATCGTACCACGCCGCAAGCTCCCTCCCAATCGAGTGGAGCTGTTGAAGCTGGCACAGCAACTGTTGGGACTGTGGAATTAGTTATTCCGGTACTCGGTCAATGGCCCGACCATCGTAGACATTCCAGCTTTCAGAAAAATAGGCTCAAAGAGCAGAGATGTGACCCAAGATGTACACATTTATTCATAATTTAAATGTGCACTAACAAAATATAGTAGGAAAAAGATTTGTAGAAAAAATAAGGACAATTTTTATTTTTAGTACTTCCAAACAAAATTATTTCAATAGTAAAAATGTGTATTAAAGAATCAAAGCAATGCATGGAAAAGATTGAGAGCATTTGACTATATGGATTGAAAGATAATAATGTTTGAAAAGAAAGCAAAAAATAAAAAAGATGTTTTTTCATTCCGGCAAAACAGGGTTAGCAAACTTGAAGCCCCCTTGGCTAAATATCTCTTTTCTACACAAAAATATGAGATGCAAATGAGATTTCGAACTCACTCCAAACCACCTTGCAATGCAAAGAGATAAATTGAACTAGCAATCCACCAGTCATTTATTGATGACTTTTTGTGCAATGAGAATTTTTTTTTCTTTGAAATCTAAATGGTGAAAAGGTAGAGACAAACATTTGGAATATGTGAGAAAATTTTCAAGAACTTCGACATCACAAATTGCAAGTTACTAGGATTTCAAATTACTAGGATTTGAAGTTTTAAGAAAATGTTCAGTTTTCTCAAAACCATACTGATACAAATAGTGAAGTTTGACTCTTTTTAGAATGTAATTTGAGAACTAAAATTTGTTTTTCTTGACAAATTTTATGCCATACTTTATTATTTTTGTCCATGCTAAATTTCAAAAGTTGATGAGGCCCAAATTGAGATATCCAAATTGCTTAGATTGCCCAAAAGGTTTGGAGAAGCATGATTTTTGATTCAAGCATCCAACCAATATTGGCTTCATAGGAACCAACTTGAATTTTCAATTGTTTGTTCCATGGACAATTGCAATGATAAATGCCATGTGAGTTAGGTCCCCTTCGTAGGAATCAACCAATATTGACTTTGTAGGAAYCAACCTAAATTTTCAATTATTTGTTCAATTGACAATTACAACAATACATGCAATGTGATTTACGGTTCATTGGTGGTTGAGTGATTCCTAACCCATTCTTTATGATTTGGCAGAGCTTTGACAAAACCTAGTGTGCTATCCCCCAGTTGTTTTTGTGCGAGAGCCTTTGTCGGTTTAGAATCTTTTCTAAATTCAGACTCCAAGACAATAGTGGTCAATTCAACTCCTGCAATTTGGCTATTGAGTTATGGATCTGAACAATTGTTTTCTCAATACAAGTCAAACCATCTTTCTGAAGTATTATATTGCATTGGTTGACCCACATCCTTCTTATAGAGCAAGCCTTGAGGTGTCGTTATCAATAGCCGCAAGTTGATTTCTTTTAGGGTTTGGAATGTAGGTCTTTGCTGAACTTGTATTTATGATGCAGAGTTCATGCTTTTGCATATACAATAGAACCTCTCTAAGTCACTCCTCTATAAGCCAATAAAACCTCTGCAAGCCAATATGTCACATCGGCCCGGATTGGGCTAGATTACAAAGGTTGTCACAAAATCTAACCCGCTCTTAGCCAATATGTCATACTAGTCCGGGACTGAGTGAGTAAGGGAGGTTCTACTGTATGTAGTATAACACCTTTTAAAGAGTTTCTCTGGGAAGAGGTGCCATGGTGAATTTCGATGCATGTCATTGGCTTAGCAATAACTAGAAGGGTTGACTTCAAGTTTTTAATCCTAGTCTCCATGCTTGCAACCGCTGGTTTCAAAAGACCTTTATGTGGAATACGAGAATGGAATACAATTGTAATGAAGAAACCATTGCTTTAACCTCTCAACGCCCAAGGTCCAACCATGCTTGAAAGCATCCTCCCTTTGCAAGTGTTAAAAGTCTAACTTTTAGTCAGTTGTGAAGGTCTCAACCGTACAATATTGTAGTGTGCATGTTGCAGGTGTTGTGGAAAAAATTTGGGGTCATTTGATCGTATAGATTGAAAGATTATAATGTTTTAATGTTGAAAAAAGGTGATGAAATCTTCTCAAAAACACATTTGGAGGTGAGATTTGATTTCTAAACCAACTCAAATGAAAAAACCTTGAACTACAATGTGATTCAAAACCAGAATATAAACACTTTGGTGAAAAAAATATCATAAAAATGACTCATTGTGTTTGCAAAATGTATTTGAAAATTGAAATGTCAAAAAACAGTGAAAATAGTAGCCAAAAATCACATTTGTGGCTAAACCTCCTTCTACTAAAATGCCTCTTAGTCACTCATAACATCTTTGATGGATCTGAAATTTGAACCACACAAACAAGATTAGTAAGCACAACTTTTCCAACAAAAACTATTGAAAAAGGATCACATACAAAGAAGTTATGAGCCGTCAAACTTCACTGAAATGCAAAACTTCTTGGATTTTGAACTTTGAATTGCTCCCAAACATTCAAAAGAACTTGGATTGACATGAAATTTTTACCACAATAACTAGACCTTTATGGAAACAAAACCCAACAAATATTATTGAAAAAGATACAATCCCCCGAAGTTGAAGCCTTCACAATTCAATGTGTTGAACCTAAATTGAACCTGAGAACTTCAAATGACTTTCACAAAATCAATACATCTTGGATTGATCTCAAAATTTTACTATAGAAACTAGATTAGTATGCGCTACTTTTCCAACAAGTTTCATTGAAATCAAACATTGGATGCAAATGTTAGAGCGCTTCAAAGTGGATTGCCAAACTGTGTGAGGCCACTTTTGGGCCCTTTGGGCGTTGAGGGGTTAATCCCAAAATGACCCTAGGATTTCTAGTCCAGTGAAGCCACGTCTGAGAGGGCAAAAAATTTTAAATTTTAGAAGTAGCAAAATGGTTGTATTTGAAAATATAACCGTATCGATGGGAAATAGGGTCTTGGCCCTTGGTACTAGAATTTTTTTGTGGTTCTCGATTTTGGAAAAAGGCAATTCAGATTGACATGTTTGTCAGAGTGCACAATTGACAAAGCATGTTTTTTGCAACATTAGTGTGCACTTTCTAAGGTGACATAAGGCGTTTATCAAGCACAATTGGGAGAAAAACAACAAAATTCAGCAATTCACGAGGTGATGCACGACTTTTCAAAAAAATTATGGAAAAAGAGACCACATATTTTGTCAAATATGCTTATGAAGTAAAAGGGCTCAAATACTACTAGTGACCAGAAATTGGATACAATGCTTTGCCAAAAAAAATGTGCACAGAGGGAGGTTGATCCAAATGGTGAACATAACAATGACCAACATGTCAAAGTATTGAAAAATTTTCATGCAAATCTAACGATGCATTTATGTCTAATTTGCAATTCAAGACAGCTGAGGGGGTGACCCGGTGATGGAAAGGGTGGGCTCCTTGGGAAACATACATGGCAGTTGTCCAATAGACCATAAATAATGCGGGATGCATGTGTTGTACCTCCATAGGATAGACTAGCGATCGAGGGAAGAGGCACCGAAGCAGCATAACTAACCATTTCCCATGGGATTTGCAGACGGTTGCGGGCTGTGCTCCTAAGTCCCTTCTTTACGATCAATGACAAAAAAAGACCTTTTGTGCAGATTGGCATTGAAGCATTCAATGAGAGAGGACAAACATGCTCCAAAATCACACTTTTACAACAATCCACAACTCAATGTGCAAAAAAATAGCATCGCATTCATAAGTCTTCTAGAAATAGCGTTTGCCTCAGGCAGACAGTATGTGGAACGACATTACCGCATTTAGAAATTTCCATGACGCTTTAGGAAACAAATTTGACTAAATCAAAAGCCAAGACTATAAAAAACAGAAAGGAGGAAGAACCTACGAATTACTTCAAAGTCACTAATCAGATCCAAGCCAAGCCAAGTATTGCACAGTCATGGCACTGAAATTGCCATTCAAGTGGTTGTTGATGTCTTCAGCAGAGTCCACTGCAAAGTTCACACTCAAAATGTTGCCTAAGTGCTCCTGAGGCAAACTTGCAACAACATGTCACTTCAAAAATTTTGCTACGTAGTTTAGAATGTTGTGAACCTTTAAGTAACATTTTCCTTCACACAAATATGCTCCAGCACATCCTGGACAATAACATATTTGTTTGCGTCCACAAATAACGCACTTGGCACGAAGTTTGACATGCCTTGTTGAGTAATGGAGACCATGATCACTGCGATTGAAAGAGGCACCCATATGACCAGGACGAACTGTACGGGCACACATCCAATTTGAAATCTCATAATGGAAGGCAACTTGTGACATGACTTGTTGCTGAGAGGGAACTGCATCATCCTTGTATAGAACATATGCATTGCCCAAGCTAGTATCCAAAATAAATTATAGTAGTCAATGCCACCACTTGTGGGAGCGAAGGTGTGAGAAGTATTCCATGCGACATTGATCCACCACATCAAACCCTCGCATAATTTCTTGATACTCAAGAAGAATAGGAGAAGTGTGATACTCGCCACGGCCTTTCCTACTTGTCCACTTGCAGCACAATGATCCCTCTCTAATTGAATCCACTGAAGTATTCAATAAATATATGGGAATTCCATCAAACTAAATTACTGCGGACATTGCCCGAGACAGATGCATCTGAACTATTAGTCCCCCTCTCTCATCATGAACAAGTGCATACAATGCCAAGTTCGGTGGCATGCCAACCCGGTTGGGCATAACAGTACCCATAGCAAGGAACCCTTGCTTTAGGAGCTCATCAAAAAGACGCGGCAAGGAGAAAAAACAATTTGTAACTACGACATGACCAAGACCTTCAAATCAGTGACAAATGCTTTCACGACCTTTTGGCCAAGATCCTTCTCTGACTTTGAACCCCTTCCTTCCGGTATAGACTTGCAAGTCATACACGTATCGGGACTTACTATTTGCACAACACTAGACCTTGATGCCATACTTGACAGGTTTGTTTCTCACATATTGTTTAATATTGCACCTTCTTCCCCAGTAAGGAATCATGATTTCATCTACGCAAACGTGACGCTCACAATTGTACAGCCGCTTACAAGCTAGCATAAAGCCTTCAAGTAACCAACGTATTTTAGCAATTTTATCGTAATTAGCATTTGCCTTGTTTGTAACTAGGGTAGAGTTATCTACCAGATGTATATTCCCACATATCCTCTCAAAGCAAGCACCACGCATGGCGCCCTTTATAAGTGGGCAACCAAAAAAATTCCTGCAGTCCCAATAGAGCCGGTTATTGGATAGCTTTTTGAGCCCCATGAGAATGCAAATGCCTAACCAAGTAACCAACAACAAATCTCCTTGGGTGACACATCCGACCAGTTCAAACCACCGTTGGTTTTTGCTGGGTTACTAAAACTCGGATGCCGGGCATACTTGTTAGTTTGTTCACATATTTGATTCAAGGTTTCTATTGGCCAGTAGGGATCAAAAAATGTGTGGACACCTACAATTCTACAAGACGACAAATGGGACGGCGGACCGGACCGGGAGTTGAATGTGTAAAAGGAAAACGATTTGGAAGAAAGGAAGTGCTTAGGTCTTCCCAATGTTGAGRGGTGTATCGGTGCTCAATATCTAAAGAATCAAAATCAATATTCGGCTGCAAAAGGACAATATCTTTTACAATTTCAAGTTTACTACTAGAATCAAACACAACCCAGTTAGAATTACTAGAGTTGGACTTTCCTTGCCAATCAACAAAATAAACCCTCCTAGTCTGGATCGGTCGCTTTGTCATTGCTATCGTCCCTTGTGGCATCCAAATAAATTGGCAGATCTAGGGTGAATGTGCTGCCTTGAGTGGGCACCTAGCTAGCATTGTTGTTGACATCTTGTGCCTTTGCAACTGCAGTAACAATGTCCTCTTCGGCAGCAGGTTCACATCTCTTTTGCAATGGCACGTATTCCCAGCACCCCACCAAAATCTACCTTGTACATCGTAGCTCCTATAACGACATGCTGAAATTCCTTGAGTACTTCCCCAAATAACATGTTTGCTGAACCAACACCCGGATTGAAGCCCAAATGAGACCATGGCACCCACACATGGGTGACAACCCAATCCTCCTTTGCTTGTGGTGGTGCCACGAGGGCTCCGTCAATGCCTCCACCATGCATGCATCCTCCATCATCACTACAAAAGTTATACCAGTCAAGGCTGTCTTAACCTCTTTTGGGACTACGTAATTCTTCAACATCCATGCTTGCCTACTTGCCTTCACAAATTACACGAAGACGGTTGGTACTGTCACATCCCGAGCTAGGGGTCTCCTTGCAATCTACGAAGCTGTTCACAACCCCCTCCGTATGTGCGTCGAGAAGAGAGTATCTTTCTTCTTTTTCTATTTCGCTAGCCCGAAGCCTATGCACTCCATGGCATTCATCTCACATTCAAAACATCAAGTTTGTCGAGACATTTCTGAAAAGTCAAGGTGTTTGCATCGGATCAACTTCAATGTTTGGTCTAAATCTAGTGATGTCTGTGGATCTTGGAACCACCTTACTCACACAACTAAAATAAAGGGGGGTTTACAACGTTTTTGAGCCACATCTATGGTGTTGTCTAGAATGGAGCAACGTTTGCATCCAAAAAAAGCAACGTCTGACAAAAAAAGTGTTGAGGAAATTTCTAAGCAACGGTAGAGCAACGTTAACCCCTAAAGGACCATTTGTCCCTTCGGGGGACAAGGTAGATTTTGGGCATGTACCTAGAGGCTCAATTTTTGTCCCAATTTTTTGAAACTTTTTTTTGATGATAGAAAAACTAATTATCTTCATGGGAATATAATTTTTTTCTCAATCGGTGCCCGGGAACAAAAGTTATGCCCAAAACAAGTCAACACAGGGGAGAGGGGGGGAGAGGGGGCAGCAAAAAAAAGTTTCAAAAATTTGAATTTATTTTTTTTGAATTTATTTTTTCATAGCTTATATTTTTGTCTACATGGAAAGCATTGATTCATTCCATTTGGATTTGTTATGAGAAAGTTATGGACAATCTTGTTTTTCGGGCAATTGGAGCATCTTCTTGAAAAAATAACTTGTAGGTTTAATCTTTGAATTTTTTGAAATGTGCATGGAATGTACATTAGTTGGATAGTCTTCTTCTCCAATAGCAATACATTTTAACTCCACAAATTGATTGGAAAAAAATTGATTGATTGAATCACCCTCGGAATCACCAAATTTATACATATATTTCCATGTGTTGCTTGCAATCAAATCACCTTTGGCCTTCCATGAATACTCTTTTGATTGTGATTCTTTTGTTGTATAATACTGAATCACATTACCACGTACATGAGGGCCACCATGAGAACTATATCCATGACTGATTGAAACATAGTTCCCTCTTTTTCTCATCTTTCCCACTTTTCCCTCTGTAAAGACAATTTTCATAATAGGTATTCACTAATACCAATGTACTTTTATAAACTATTTTTTTTAAACGTTGGAAGATGAAAGATAGATTTGTTGTTAGTAGGGTTCACAGCATAAGCTACATATGAGTACGGAACAATTTATCTATGACTTTGATTTTTGCAGTTCTACCTTCATGGGGAGGAAGAAGACCGTAGAGCGCGAGTATGAAAATGCCCTACATGAAGAAATGCCTGAAGCACTAGATCKCCAAGGACAAGGATGCACGAGAGAGTTGGCAGGAATAGCTCTAAGACGGAACCCTTGTCCCAAAGAGAGCARCARTCARAAGAARAAGCCCCTCTYGCAGGTCACTTCTGCRTCAKTGAATTCAAATGTAGTAATGGAYRTTTMAAAACTAACAACGCAAGAAAGTAGACAAACCTCAAAGACAACTCCAACACTCCGTGGTTCAACGTCTCTGCAGCGAGTCAGTGTGCAAAGCTCGCAACCAGACAATCATGTTTTTGTTACACCTTCCCGAGCAGAAAGAGACCAACACCAAGAAGACCTTTTCCTACATCCACTGGTGACAGCAAGGAAGATTTTAGACTTTGGATCCAATGCATCTTCACCACAGTCACACTTTGCTAGTGAAGCACAATTGTCCAACAAGGATGCATCCTTAAGCTTGCATATAGGACCCCCATCAATTGGAAAAACTCAGAAAATTGCCGTGGAAGTGAGGGAACAAGAGCCCACAGGTACTGCAATACAAGTGCCTCAAAGTGGCAGAAATATCCCACCAACGTTACTAGTTCCTAATACTGGAGTGAGTTCTAGCATGCTTTTGGTGCCCATCCACAAAATGCTAACGACAGATTTTTCCAAAGTAGCCCCAAGGAGCAATGATGAAGTTTGTACTGAAGCTGCTCCTGAGAATACGTTGAATTCCGTAACATACGATGAAGGCCCAAATTGCGAGGTCGACCTGTCTCCGTCATCAAGGTCTTATACAAGGGAGGTTGTTGAGCATTTGTTGTCCTTGTCACCTCAAGAGCAAAAGGCATTCATGAGGAGTCATCCAATGCCACCTTTAAAAAATCCGCTTCCAAGATTTCAAGCAAATGACGCTGAACAGGAATTGCCTACTATGGAGGTCAGGGCGCCTTGTTCTAGAGCGCATGATGTTGGGCCACCTTCACGCCCTCCAGAATCAACCTTGCTGTCCTCCGAGTGGACTGGCATAGGGACGATGATAGACAAGAAGGAATTTGAAAAGAACCTGCAAGAGCTTGCTAGGGACGAGAAAAAGTATAGAAAGAAGCAAAGGAAGAAGCAAGCTCATGAGCTCAAAGAGAAAACCAAGGCTACTATGGCAGAAAAGGAGGTACTTTCAAGGTCTCCAGGGACTCTTGGACTTTTGCAGCCAATGAAGGCAAATCTGGTGCCGCCGCCTTCAAGTGCCTTTGCCAGGTTTTTATCCTGTCCTCCTATCCATAAACCACATCCCTATGCACATAAAAAAAGGATTCATATTTATCAAGTGGTGCGTCTTGTGGGATCCCATCGTCTACTTAATTGCATGAATTTTACTGTTGACACAAATTTTATTGCTAACACAAAATTTCATTGCTGACAATGAATTGAATAGTTGGGGTGCACTTGACTCTATTCCTCCTCTGGAAATAAACTCCTTGGTAGTACCAGTTGGTGAATTTTGGGAGTACATGCAGAAGTATGCCTTTGGGCAAGAACCTTATGAATTTCCATGGCACTTACAGCTAGTGGAACAAGCAATGCCCAAAGTTGAAAGCTAGATTCACATTGAAGCTGCGTAAAATTTATCCAGGCCCTTGGGATTCCAAGAAGGCTCTCAAGGCAATTGGTGCCAACCTTCGAGAACGTCGAACTTGCCTCAAGAGAAAATTTGATAGATCAAAGAATCCTAAATGAGTATCTCAACCTGTTGGATGCTCTCAAGGTTCATGGACACTCATCTATGAATCTACAAAGCACACAGTGAAACAAAAAATAGCACAATTGTGCAAAGAGGCCGCAAACCAGCGGATAAAGGTGCAAGGATTCACCCACAGGTATGGACCTGGAGGAATGAAAGGCTTGTATGATCGCTTTGTAAGTATTATATCAACCATCCTTTTGAATATTTTTTTTAGATTTTCAGGGTTTATGATGAATGTGTTGGTCAAAGTCTAATTTCCACACCGTGAAGATTTTGATGTGTTTTCTTCTTATGCTGACCTCTTTTTTAGCTTTTGTATCTTTGCAAAGGATTTTTAATTGATAAGGGAAGAAATGAAGTATAAAAAAGTCATGTGTAGTAAATATTTTAATTAATTTGTACTTGCGCTATTAATATTTTTGTAATGACTTTCTTTGCATGATAATGTATGGCTATAATCTTTGGTGATCATCATGAATTGGCTTCTTGTGAGATTTCTATTTCAATGTAAATGACTTCAATAGTGATTTCATTTAGGATGCATTTTCAATGAATTTTGAATTAAAAATGTAATTAAAAATGTGATTGCCTCATACATCATGTAGTATTGTGTTCACTAGAAATCAATTACATCAATAGATGTGGAATCCACTATCTAGTATGAGGCCATTGAGTTTTCTTGTATTAATAATCATTAATTTCATCTCAAAAAATGGGCAATAAGTCATGGAACAAGAAATTGACAAACCATAGGAACTATATCTTACTCCTTGAAATCTGACTTAGTCATTGATTTATTTGGACTGAAATTCTCATGGATATGCAATTGATTTTTTTCTAGTTATTGTTTGATTTGCTAAACTTGTCAAAATGAGGCGAAGGCAAGTGATTATAATAAAACAAATATATTTAACAAGAAAGAGTAATCATAGTAGTTGACTTAACTCATTTATGAATTTTGGCTACATTTTCATAATTTTTTTATTGTTGTTTTATTTAGGTGGATTACTACAAGCGACCCTCAACTAATGAGGAGCTAGAGTATGGTAAGTTTAATAGGTGTTCATCTCTCAAAGAAAAAATGACAACCCTTGAGAAAGCTTTGGATCCATGCGCAGAGCAAGAAATAAGCCTTAAAATCAATAATTGCAAATCTGCTCGTGTAGATTCAACAAACCACAATCTGCACAAGGCATCTCCCACCTCAGATACAACTGCTATTTCCTCGGATTTGAGCACTGACAATTTTAGTTCTTCTCTAGTATCAGAGGAATAGTAGTGGCCACCTACCAACCATTAATCTTTTATCAGGTGTGGTTTGACTATTACATTCAATTGTGCTTATAAGAATATTCCATGGTGCAAATTGTTAGTTTAGTTTTTTTAATTTTTGTATAAGTAGTTGGGCTTATGGGAATGTTGTAGGTTGTAGTACAAATTAGATTTATTACCGCTAGTCTTGTTGAGTCAAGCATATGGCATTTGTTGACTCAGGCCCATGCTCTTTTGATATGAATGTTTTTGTGCAGAAGATTGTGTTTTCAAAATTCAAAGTGGATAGCCAGGTTTGATGTGTTCCACATATCTATACATGAAGTTGAAGGGTGAAGTTTTCAAAATTCAAAGTGGATATAGTCCCAACTTTGAAAAGATGAAAAAAACCATTCTAGCTTGGTTAGAAATAAGTCAATGTACAGTTGGTAATGGGTGGTTCTATCTTATATGGCAAATTTCATTAAAATGACAGTATTCCATTATTTAGGCACTTTTTACAGTTCAAACCGCGCGGTCTGAAATTTAAACCTATCATAGATTTTTGGAATCTATATCCACCTTAGATCTATTAAATCTCCAACTGTCCTAGATGTTTTAGACAGTGTGTTCTAAAATCTAAATATGTCATAGATTTTTAACATCTACATACGTCGTAGATTTTTGAAAATCTATACCTATTTTAGATTTTACTATCACAGTTCAGACTAGGCGGTCTGAAAATGGCACATGGAATATCGTCAATTTAATGAAATTAGCCATTTATATGTAATTTGCTGCTCCTTGTTTCAGAATGGCTGAGGAGGCAAACACCACGGTCTAATGCTTTGCTTTATTCGTGAAGATGATGCTCACATGTTTGGTCGGAAATTTGGAATTGTTGAACAGGTCGAGAATAGATCAAACTCTCCCCTTCATTTMTCAACTCTTTTCCATATTACGACGTCGTCCTCAACGGAGTCGTCTCAAGTGCATTGGACGTCAACAAAGGTTTTGTTCCATTGTCTCTTCCGCTGGGACCAAAATCTCGTGAAGCAGGTTTCAGCTTGAGTTTTGGCATGGCAGGCTTGTATTGTTATTGGATTTGCAGTGGCACATTATAAACACATATTTTACGCAATTGTGTTTCTTGATTCCGTCACTATAGAATTCAGATTGCTTTAATCTATCGCATTCACCGCAATGCGCAAAATTATCACCACGTGCCTTTGGAGCATATTGAGGAAAAGAAGCACAGCGGATGTTACTCAACCCACTCGTCAAAATATGTTGCAATTGAAATGAGGAATTGACGTTGTTGATTTCTGGCAACTGGTCCCTCTACCAAAACGCTAAGGGCAGGACCATGGATGGAATCTTTTCCCCGGATTGAAGTGTCCTTGATTTGTGCGACATTTGGTTAGCGAAATTTTCAAGAAGCAATCAAAAAATGGTTGTTGCCTGCATTGTATGCATCCGTGGCTTCTTCAAGCCCCGATTTCCATGTTGCTCTGGTTCTTTATCATTTTTTGCTTGCTCTAGTAGCATGAGGAGCTTGAGGAGATGAGACAACACTTCAATAGAAATATACACGCTCTTTTTTCATCCTGACACAATGTAATTTTTGTGGCCAACGAAGCATTAATGTAGACTGCTCTTAAAGCGCCCATGCTCTAAAAGCAATCATGATGCTAAGGTACATTTTGCTTTCTTGAATGTATTAGCAATGTACACATTTCAGGAGGTGGTCGCTTTTAGTGACCATTGCATTACAACTTCAAAAGTTTGTAACTAATTCTTGGAAGGTCCGAAAAATATGAAAGGACTTGGGTTAGATGCCAATTCCTTTTTCCTTCCTATGAAAATTTACTGAAAATTGTTTCAAGGAGTTCAGCTTCCTGAAAACACAATCAGCTGTTAAATGGTCGCTTTAAGAGCAGTCTACCTTACTGGAGGGACTATTTGAGTTTCTGTTAATCTGATTGCAATCTGCTTGGTTGAATCTTTATGAGCATTCCAAACCTTGTTCAAATTTAAGACGATCTATTTGTAAAGCTGGTCAATTCTGAGTTCATGCTCCATTTTGKTCACTTTCACTTTAGGTCTGAAGATGCTTTGGGAAAGATTCCAACCAGGGAGAAGTCCAAAATTTAATGTATAGGGCACAATATTCTTATAAACGGCCYATTATGCCATTCAAAGAATTGTGCATAATATAGAATACAATTTGCTCTTTTTGTCTTCCATAACCATTGCTTACTTCCTACCCAATCTCAATTAAGCATATGAAATTTCAATTTCAAAAAATACAAACTCCCATTTTTGATGAATTGATTCATTTAATAGTAGTGGTTGTACATGATACTTGATTGAAAAACATTTGTAATGAATTCTCAAAATCTAATTGCATCGACATGTAGGAAACATGTATGGATGTTTCCTACATGTCGATGCAATAGAATACGTCCTTTGCCTAAGCATAGTTTTAATCCCTTCATTCCTTTATTTAATTTTTTAATCTCATAATTTGCTCCACAACTTTGCCAAGGTGTCTATAATTTCATGTTTTGCCCAATACATAAGTGAACCATCACAAAAATGTGAATTACTAGAAACCAAGGCCCAGGTATGGTTGCCACATCCTATATATAGAGGTTAAGATCCCATGACGCAACAAAAACATTATCTATGAAGAGTTTGGCGTGAGTTCTTTTTTAATTTTGTGACAAAGTTTTTAACTTTGAGCATGATGGTACAATTACTTAATTTTGTGACTTTAAGCATGATAGCACAATTACTTTGCCAAAATCTAGTTTACATATTGAGATAGCTATTTAACAAAGTTTGGTCATTCAACWCTTTGGCATTGAACTCTTAATAGATACTTACTCTTGTTCCAAAATGATCTTCCAATTAAATAGAATGTTTCTAAATAAGGTTGGAAATAAAGTTATTTCAAGTTATTCCTAAGTAATTCAAGAAATTTGTTATCCGTTCACTATATCTTGAAGAACAAAAATGATCATTTTTACTAATTGGAAGATCATTTGGGTACAAAAAATTTATGGGGAACCTAAAGATCATTTTTGAATAATTGGAAGATCATTTTGGATAGAAGAAGTAATATTTTGTTACTTAAAGGAGAAGGTAACATGAAAAATGTGCATATCAATGTTTTCTACATAAAGATCTATGCAATCAAGTTTTAAAAATTCATCATCAATGCTTTTCAATCAATTATCAAGTAAAATCACTACTATCAAATGAATCAATTCACTCAAAATGGAGTTTTGGTCTTTTAAAATTGAAATTTGGAATGCTTGATTGTGATTGCATAGGAATTGAATATTAAATACTAGAAGACAAAAAATGCCAATTGTATTCTATATTTATATATAATTGCTTGATTGGCACTATACGCAATGTGTAAGAAGTTCATACTCTATTTTACATTTTGATTTTCAAGCTTGCAAACTATATTTTTTTATCCTATTATTAGTGAGGCCACAAAAAAAAGTCAATTCGAAAATAAATTGGTGGAATCAATTCAATATAATACTTTTTCAACTTATATTAATTCAAAAAGATTGTGATTTTGGTAAATTAGTGTCACATATACTACTAGGATAAATCGATGTAGTTTTGAAGGATATATTTGACTTTATTGCCTCTTTCATCAATTTTATACAATTCTACTTTGTTTAACTTCTAAAGTTCCAATGTCCCCTTGGGGACCAACGGTGCTAGTATGTCATTCC
The DNA here is from genome assembly GCA_006891605.1 of Pleurozium schreberi. Lineage (NCBI taxonomy): Eukaryota > Viridiplantae > Streptophyta > Bryopsida > Hypnales > Hylocomiaceae > Pleurozium > Pleurozium schreberi. The sequence continues at coordinate 27,714 of VACF01001617.1, forward strand.
AAGAATGCGAGCTTGTGAGCATTGAACCTACATTGTAGGTACCTATAATATAGATACCACACACTATAGAAGGTGTATGTATCATAAACACCTATAATATAAGGCCTCATTCATTAAAATTAGACAATCTACACATTTTGAGACATAAACCCTAAATCATTTATAGTGATTTATCGTCGATGATAAGATGAGACTACAACCTTTGGGCAATCAAAGGTTTTTATATATTTGTATATATATTAAAGTCTCTAGTTATCAATTAGTCTAGAAATTGAACAGTTGTAACGGTTTATCTTCAACTTGACGATAAAATTGAGATTACACTTTGTCCAAATATAACAAATATAAGGCCTTATATGGGTATTTGTAACATATATATCCTATAATCATAGATGCTTTCTGTTGTATATAGGTGGATATAGGTGTAGAGTATTCTAGGCTCATATGCTCACACTCCTACACTCACATACTAGCAACCCTTCTTCGGGGACAAAAAGAATTTTGGGCTAACTCTTAGGGTCTCAATATTCATTGTAATTTTTTGAAACTTTTTGTGAAGATAGGAAAACACATGAGATTTTAGGATGTTTACTTTTTATATCAATTGGTGCCTAAGATCAAACATAATGTCACAATAAGTTCAAATTTTAATTCAACGAGAAGAAATAAACCCTCACAAAACTTTAAATACACAATTTTAAATTTTTTTTCCTCCTGTATTATATTTTTATCTATATGGAAAGATTTGATTCATCCAATTTGGATTTGTTATGAGAAAGTTATGGACAATCTTGTTTTTTGGGCAATCAAAGCACCTTCTTCAGAAAAAATTACTTGCAAGATTCTTTCATGAACTCAATATTCACAAGTTTAGAAAAAAGTTTCATAAGGTTAAGATCTTTTGCTAGAACAATTTCACTGTTGAAACTAGTATGTTTCAATTCCATCTTATAGCTATTTTTATAGTGCAAAAATTTTAAGTTAAAAGGTTTAAAAAATCTCTAGTCAAAAATGGTGCATCCAGCTGAATGCTTGTTTCCGTGAGTTGTCAAATTGACTTTAGATTTTTTTGCTTGTTTTAAACTCTTCTCACGACGCTKCATATTTCTGCAGCGAACATGCTGATACCATCCCAAAAATTGAGAATGTTTTCCRCGATGCTGTACTTACCATTTGTAATCGATAGATACTAGGGGTCTTTATTAGCTTTCACGGTGAGCAGGATGTGTGTCGGGACATCTCACTGTCCTGACAAGCTTGACGGGTGTTGTGCACTCAGAGCAACTATCGATGGATGTAACAAGGATGAGCGTATTGGTTTCGGAGACTAATCTTCCAGCACGTGCATCTGAGGTACCTGCTTGCATCCTGAAACTAGGAAGCTTACTCTAAATGTCATCTTTAAACATCACACTTGTTCCACGCTGACGAATAGCTCAATCGACAGACTGGGTCAGTKACTGGACTCCAAGGCGATAGTTTTCTGATCATTCTTGAAATACCGAATGCTCACTTCCGTTCGTCCCCTTTTAGGCCATGGATAATGCCGTGCGAAATCATGTGGCCAGACAGTTTCAGAGTCTCTTCGATCGCATTAAAGGTATGGCTACCTTCTGCGTGTTTTTTTTCTGAATGCGCGATGTCCAACACTGTTTACATGTTGGGGTGGGTGTTGCCTCATGTACGGAGTAATTCACGCGAAGCATAAAATGATGTTTGCTACTCATATTTGGTCAAAAGAATTTGTTGCACATATGCCAGGAATAATGGATTTTTAGATAAATCATGGAGGACACTTTAGGTACTGTATACTAATTATTGTTTTTGATGATAGCCTAGTATGGATGCTTGCGAAGATTAATTAGGTAGGGATCGTCCTTCATGTTCGGTAGGGTGATCCTCCCTGTTGACTTCTCTAATTACCCAATTGGTATGCGATATCGTTGCTCGGAAGTCACATTAGGGACGTAGTTTCCGATCAATTTCTCGAAAATCACTTTTACTTCTAATAATACCGGAGTTACTGATATAAATGCTCTTTGTCGTTGTGATTGTAGCTTCTCTGACTGTATTGGACATCTCAAGGAAACCAGATTTTAAACAGACTCCAARGACTCTTAAATCCTTYCTTGAGATCGCACAGAAGACAATTATAGATGGCAGCCTCGAGGTCTTACAGGTCTAGGACTCTTCACCGCTTTCGCATTTATGGAATGCTTATGTCAGAGACGGAGTTATTTTTTACTCATTTCAATTAATTTTTTTTTGCTAATGAACAGAATATCAGCTCTAAGGCAAATTGAGTGAAAATTGAGTGACTCCTTTATCTTGCTATTGAAGATTTGAAGCCTATCCTTCGGAAATTTGACATGGTTGTGGCTTAGAATGAAGTCTTGACTGATATCAATCCAGCATTGCAATGARTCCCCTTKGCCCMTWAATATCTTTTACGAATCTGTTTTTTGCATCATTCCATGTCTGGTTTCCTTGGAATTTTTTTATGTCTTGTTGGAACTCCATGTAGATATTCATTGATTTCTTTTCTTGTGGTCGCGTCTGAAGTTAGGAATTTGTGGTTTCGTCTACCCATTAGGGCACCTGCAGCTTGTAATTGCTCACAATTGATTAATTTCGCAGTTCGTCCTTTTATGAACTGAGTAGCTGTGGTCATTGCAGTCGACTGTGTCCATGATGGTCAAGTATCATTGTCGGGAGAGTTCTAATTGTCGTTTCATAATTAGTTTTCCAATATTGAAATGTGCACATTTTCAGGATCTGAAGGAAATCCGCAAATCGTATTTATTTCGTTGGGCAGATGAACACACTGACTTAGTCCAAGGAGGTTTCCAGGAGCTATTCACCAACCTTGTTGATCATTTTCTTTTTCTCTGTGTCCGATCTGTTGAAACTCCGTTACCATCAGCGAAGTCAAAATCTGCAGAGACAGTAACTCCCAGCTTGGTTCTTCTGGTGTCTCTTCTGTCCGTGTACTTGTATCAAACTGCTGTTCCACAAATCACTGAGGTAAGCACAGGCTTCTGCACTATCAATTTTTGTGGCTTTAATTCTCAGCATACTCGTACCTCAGGAGGTTAAGCGTCAGTAATATATCATGTCATAAGGACCACGTTTTTGCTGTGGATAGACTGGTAATGAAAAGCATTATAATTGGGTGCCTTTCGCAGTTGGTGGGGACTTGGTTTCCTGGTGGAGGTGCGATGGGATCTGAGGGACGTCCAGCTTTCGTTCCTTCTGAGATTTGCCGATTTTTTAATTCCACAGGAGAGAGGCTTCTTCAACAGGTCTTTCTTCTTTTTCTGTGTGAAAAATCGTTTGTGGGAATACAGACCGCTTTCAAGTTGCATAAGGATAAATTTCGATTAGTTGTTTTTTCGTATTTTTAGGAAGGTGTTCTCCCGCTCAGCCGGGTTTGCTTTGGTGACAGTATGTTGATATTCGAGCTCGTACGKTGTCTGTTATAGTGCGGAAGGCTGTCGATTCACCCAACTGGTTGAAGGTACCTAACCAGCTTATCATATGGATCCCTCCTTACAGCTTAGTTCTTGGTACATCATTTGCTGACTTCTCGATTATGATTACCGATGTAACTACCAGAACCCTATTGCCTCTTCATATACCTTTTGGTTGTAGATTGTTTAAGTGGGTAATGCATTATGCTGTGAAGCTGGCAGTTCAAGGAGCCAGAAGATGTTCGGATGTTCACGGACCTATTCTTGCAAGAGGTATAATCATTTCTCTGTTCCAACACCAACAGTTGGCTTCCAGATACCCTTTTGCATAATGGCTCTAGACAGTGAAGAGAATTTGGGGGCAGATTGTGAGAAGCTCCTGAAAAGAGGATTCTAGGAGCTTGCATCAAATACTATACCTGGAAACCATKTATGGGTTGTCATGGTTTTCTTTAAGTTTGGATAGACATTATGAACATGTGTATCACAGATTGTAGGTTCCATAAGAGAAACTAATCAGGGTCAATCTGACTTCAAATTCGTGATCCAGTTTGGGGAGGGATGGGTGATACTGGCACAAGATAGTGAATAAAACAATCGATCTTTCATTAAAGTTCAAGCACCGGATTATTTTTTTTCAAAGCTTATCATGATCAACATTGTAACAATATTTGAGATAATCTACAGCTGATTATTCAGTTCAATTAGGAACAACCCGGTAGTGAATAATGTGTGCTCCTGATTTTTTTATGGAACCACTAACTTTGCWCTTCGATGACAGAGGGTCTACAATATAATATTATCAGTTGGTGTGTAGATACTAAGACTTCAAGCAGATGTACAACAACTACTTACTCCAGGGCCTGTCCGCACTCACCTAAACTCAGATAGGTCTGGCAGCATTGGATTGTCTCGAAGTGCCTCTACAAGAGAAGATAGTCTCCGCATGGTCTCCTATCATTCTCATGCTCGGAGTCAATTACTGGAGAGGAATGTGGCAAGGTTATTTACAAAAAAAGTTGAGATCTTCACCAAACTTGAATATAACCAGGTTAGTGTTCCGGGATCGAGGCTTTTCCTCCTCTTTGATAACTTCAAAAAAATCACTTCCAGAATTCTATTCCATGAATTTGACTCGCAAAACTCGTTCATTCCATGAATTTAAACAGTGACCAGAACCGGAACTGGCTGAGACCCTCTCACCCAAGTAGAATGTACTTACACATCTTCTTCTGTTATTGCGATGCTGTTTTTACTTAATACTCCGTACTTTATATGGTGATCTTCGTTGATGTCTTCGTGGTTAGATAACCTCAGAAGTGAGAGTCTGCCGTGAATGTTCCAAATATAATCTTCTGCTGTTTCATGCAGCCCTGGGTGATCTCAACAGTGGTAAAAATGTCGCTGAAGACCTTTCAAGAATGCGTACGACTTCAGACATTCAGTCGGGGTGGTCACCAACAGATACAACTAGATTGTCATTATCTGAGAGAACCACTGCAGAACCTGGTCGACAAGGGAGTGGTGCAATTTATGTTGGATGAAGTAAGTGGCCTGACCAATATTGGTCCTAGACCTGCATATGGGTACTCGCCATCACCTGTAGAGGCAAACCCTAATTGTTGTCACGGATCGGTGCAGTCAAGGCAATCCAGAGTGTGGTTTCTGAGGGACAAACGTGAAGTCTAGTCAACTCGAGAATCTAAACTCGCTCAAACCATCTCAACGTGACTTACAGCTTGTGACTCCAGAATTGACGTTGTGAGTATTGCAGGTTTGTTCAGCAGCAGCGGAGCGATGCCAAGACCCGATGCCCCTAGAGACAGTAACTTTGGATGGACTTGTGCAGTCGAAGAAAGCCCAAGTGGAGTCTGCTAAAGAAGAGCGACCTTCATAAATTGGGCAGTGGAATTTCAGTAGCAAATCGGGTTTCCACTCTCCATCCTTATTTATTGCTTCCAACTGCCTCTAGCCTTTGTTATTATCTGCTGCAGACTACAATAGGAGGCTGATGATTCACAACAATACTAGTCATTGTTACCATTTAACATGAAAGATCGTTATCATGAAGTTGAAGAATTGACTTAAATAAATACAAGAAGTAGATATGAGATTGAAGGAAGAATTAAATTGTTAATATCTCTATGATGGAATTTAAATCATTAACCATCTTTCAGCTAACCTAGCCTCCTTCGTCCCTCGGGACCAATTAGTTTGAAATTTTTGCACAACCAATATTGAATTAATAACTTTATTAGCCATATTTTTTAAACTTAAAAAAGATTATTCTTCTAACTTTAAAAGACTCTAAAAAAAATTATGAGTATTCTCTAAGATGGAATTGAAATCATTAACCATCTTTCGGCTAACCTAGCCTCCTTAGTCCCTTGGGACCAACAAGGGGTAGTACTCAAATTATTCTAGCAAGCTAACTAAACCCTGTTGAGTTTTTTTTGGAAATCGTGAGAATTGCATTCAAAAAGGAATCCTATAAGTTATTTTTTTAGAAGATGCTTAGATTGCTCCTAAAACAAGATTGCCCCTAATTTTCGCATCACTTACCCAATAGAATGAATTAGATATTTCCATATATTTAGACAAAAACTTTTTTCTCTAAAAAACTAAATTTTGAAAAATTTAATCTTTGTTTTCTATGATATAGGTTTGGGACTTAGGGTGACAAAAGTTTTACTCTCAAGCACCAATTGAAATAAAAATTATACCTCTACATGCTAATGTTTTTTTTTCTATCTTCAAAATAAAATTTAAGAAAATCACATGAAAAATTGAGATTGTAGAAGCCTACCTAAAATCCATTTTGTCTCTCAAAGGGACAACGGAAGTTTAGGAGTTAACTATGTATGTTTTTTCTCTACGGTCAAAACATCACAAGATCATACGAGATCTAGTCCTAACCTTCCTTCAACTAGTTTCATGCTCAACAATACCAACTTCTTTCTTCACCTTTCTATACCACAAAACTAATGTTTATTTCTATAATTAATACTTGTATACTACTGAAGTTACTTCAAAAAGTATCAATTATATTAATTCTATTATAAAATGTTATTTTATTTTTATTTGTGTAGTGGCCATTGAAAGAAGGTGATTTATCTTTTTGTCTTAAGGACATTAAAAATTTTCACTGACTGACGTGTACTTCACTAACATTTTTTGAACTCATAAATTTGTCACAATGTATAAAGAGGCGGGGGTAGGGAGACAATTGCTATGAATGGCTTCTTTTGGCCTATTGGAGCAATTGTCCGTAACTACCACATTTGAAAACAAAAAAACTTCAAATACTCTAGGAATACCAAAAGTCCATAGCAAATTTGTCATTTGACAAACTACCATCTAAAAAAATTGATGGCAAAATAAAGCAATTGCTTCATTAACATTATTTTGTAGGAAATGAGTTAAGAGAGGTCATTTTTATAATTAGATCAATTGTCTATCATGAATCCTTAAGGGGTATGGGATAACTTGAAGATGAAAGCTCAATTGCTCACTATCAAAACATAGAAATTGTGTTCAAAGTATAATTTTAGACCTCATTTGGCATAGTAGAATAACTTTTTCTAAAAACTTGGGGACTAAAGAAAGTTGGAAAATCGAGCTAAATATCATCTTCAAAAATCCTTTTGAGGTTGCAAGTCTCCAATCAAAAGTTATGGACAAATTTTAGAGAGGATGTTTATTCACAGTGAATACAACTTCTTTCTTGTAGAGGCTTTGTGTCAGGCATACCATGCTTGGAAAATATGCATTCATCTTTGGCTACCGGCAAGAGCAGTGAGTGACAGTTACCCGACATGCTCCATTGCGTTGTAAAAAGATTTGTCTTAGCTTCTTCAATCTACTTCCTTGAGTTTTATGATGAATTTTTTTAATAAGGCAATGGAAATTTGAAAAGGAAGAAATCTCATCTAGTCACATATCCTCTTCTAATTCATATGCCTGGTGCACCCTAATTGAAACTCGATAATGTTTTTTGAGGATGTCACAAACCACCATTTTTCTTCACCTTTTAGAAATTGGGAATTACAAACAATGTGTGAATTTATAAATCCAAAAGTATTAGTATTTATGATCACCACCATAACTATCAATTAGGGAGTTTTTCATTAGATAATGATGTAAACATTGGGAATTCATGGTGAAAAATTGAAAAGTGCAATTACAAAAAGAAAAAAAAGAAAAAAAAGAAAACAATTATAGGGGAAGAATAGGGGTTCTAAACAAAAACTATTGTAAGCAAGATTTGGTAAACTAACCAAATTGGGCAAAAGATAAAATGGTGACAAAATATTAACAAAAATATAACAAAGTAAAAAATGAAATTAGAATTACATAAAACAAATACTAGACCAAAATGATAATAAAATACTACGGATAGGAATTGTATTCAATGTAGAACTTTAGATTTAATTTTGGCTTAGTAGAATAATTTTTTTCAAAAAACTTTGAATTTGAAGAGGTAGGCAAATCATGCTAACTTTAATGCCCAAAAGCGAATTTTTGGAGATGAAAATAGGCATGATTTAACAACTTTTGTTGGTTTAGGATTTTTTGGGATAAATTATTCTACTATGCATAAATGAGGTTTGAATATCAGCATTAAACACAATTCCTTTGTCTTCAMAATGAGCGGTCAAGCTCTCATCTTCAAATTGTCCCATACCTTTTGAGGATCCAAGCGAGACAATGGGTTCATTATAAGAACAACCTCTCCACCTTTCATCTCACAATTGGGTTTGCTTCAATGTTGTGATTTGCATTTTATCTTGAAGGGTATTGGTGTTTTCCTTGGAAATGGAGGTAGCCGGGCCATCGAGAAAAAATTCAAACTACAAAAGTACATGTTTATGAGCAAGTAGGATCTGTTAGATTGTCGATTGTAGTTTGCATTTTTTTCTGGAACATGTATCATTGTCTTTTTTGGAAAGGGAGGCAACCATGTTGTCTATAAAAAAAATTCAAACTACAAAAATACATATTTATGAGCAAGTAGGATCTTTTAGATTGTCGATTGTAGTTTCCATACTTTTGGGGAACATGTATCGTTTTGGAACATGTATCATTTTGGAACATGTATGTTTTTTTGATTCGATTTGTATTTTTGGAACAAACTAGGTTTAGAATTTTTTTTATACAACCTAGATTCTTGAATTTGTTTTCTTTTTTTGGAACCCATAAATGTTTGGAACAAAGCAATGGATGAATTTTCATAAAAGGCTACATTTTGGATTTTTTTTATCCTATAACAAGCAAGGTTTTTAAATTGTTCGATTGATTTAGATAGCTTGCATTATTTTCTTAAAATATAATTTTTGAGACTTTTTGAAGTTCAATCTTGATATTGAACATTTAAAAAAAAATTTAATTGATGATTCTATAATTTAATTATTCATTTTAAAAGATGGTTTTCATAACATTATATATATGTATAATTTATTATTATCACAATAATATTTCTATTCCGAATCCTAGAGTTTTGACTTTCTCCCATTTTGTTTGTAAAAAATTAGGTTTTGGATTTTCGTGTCAATAAACTGTTGTTCTCATAGTTTTTCAATTTTGAAATGAACTAGCATAAAAAATTTCATTTTGATTTTCAAATATTGATAGGTAAAGTATATTTTTGTGTGGGCTACTGTCATAGTCATTTGAGCCATATTTGGTTTGGCTACCGGTACATTTGGTGTTTATATTACTTGCAACTAGTGCACATGCATTAGTCCAAGTGTGTGAGGTAGGTGAACGACCAATTTGATGTTCATTTTTCCTTCTTCTCCGGTGTGGTCTTACATACTCTTTATATGTAGAGCATCCAGAACCCATTTCCAGTCACAAATTTCTTGCTACACCTTTTTTTCCTCAAAATCAGTATTGATTTCAGAATAGTGAAGCAAACTTGCAAGTCGTTTTTGTATAAAAATCCAATCTCAAAAAGACTTGATTTAGGATTTGTAGAGAGTGGTTGTACATAATTTTCCTCAAAATATGTTGAAATTTGCTTCCGTGTGCCATTTTAGATCATCCTCAAGGGGTTAAGCTTATCTTAATACTATTGATATAAGGTACAACAACCCATTGTGGTCAGTATTGCTGTTTGTTTGTTTGTTTGTTACATTGAGATTTCCCGGACCGTGCGTTCACCGATGGCGTTCTTAGTACCGTCGGAAAGCTCTCGGTGAGGAGGGGTGCACGGGCATGGTTTAATGGCTTTCTGATCTATGGGGTGAAAGCTATCGATTTTTGAGTTATTTTTGGTTTTAAAAAATTAGAAAATTACTTTTACTTTTCTTTTGCCTGTGGCAACGGCATAGGGCATACTAGTTTACACTGAAATAGTTGGGTGTCCCTAACTTAATGAGGTCACCGAGCACTCTTTTAGTGCTTGGTGAGACATTGATTGTGGTCTGAAATCTTGTAAATTGAGAAAAACCATCATGGGGTCATTTCTTAGGTGTCCGTCATGGGTCATTATGATATACCATGATGGGATGTTCTAAGCTTACTGTACCTTAAAGATACAAGGCTCCACCAAACTGAATTTTGAGTGATCATCATCCCAGCACTTTCTCAAAAAGTAAAAAAAAAAGCCCCGGTGTCACGTGGGTGTTTTGCCCTCCGTCCCCTTCCCTGTTCCCACCGTTCCCGGGCTCAAGCTTCCGTCGCCATTGACAGTATCGGCACCATCGGCACCATCGCTGCCGGCCGCCTTGCCGCTCCTCCGCCTCCCCCTCTTCGCCACTCCGCCTCTCCGCCGCTCCTTCACACTTCCACTCCTGGCGGCCGTCAAACCAACCATTCTTCTCTTCACAACACCCACACCTCCACTTTCAACTCTTCTCGTCACCAGAAAACACACAATCTCTCCACTTCTTCCACTCCACAACACAAAATTCCCTCACACCCACTCGCAGTGCGACCGTCTTCTCCGTCGAGATTGAGTTCTGTGCATGCACCAAGCCATCGGTTCGACACTGCGCGAGGAGTTTTGGCAGGGACTCTGGCACGCAGACTTTCTACTTGGGGGGGCAAGTCGCAGGAAAGAACGACAGGTCCCAAAACCTGCCTTCGGGTCTGGATCAAATCTGGTAGGGTTGGGACTTTGTGGTAGGTCGGAGACGGTATTATGCAGGTCCTATTCAATCCCAATTCGAGGAATCGCTCCCCGACACTTTCCTCCTGGAGACGCATCACTGAGCTGCAGTGGCATGCAGCACACTATTCCCCGTCCTGCATTCGGAAACTTTTCTAACACCTTGCACAATGACGACGAAGGCATTGGGAATGTCGGCGAACWTGACAAGGCTTCGCCACCCTTTGGCTACGAAGTAACTTTTGCWACCACCGATAGACAAGGTCTWCTGAARTACTTCACAGCAGCTCTYAGCGATTCGCATCTGCAATTGAATATCAAGGTATGTCAGAGTCGCTTTCCTGTTCAGTATTAGATACTGTGTGTGAGGACATTTTTCCCTTGTCATCCCTGCTCGCCCATTGCTTAAAGGGAGGGTTCTGACGCCTTGACTTCTATCTTACAGAGATTTCTGCTTGTTCACAGGAAGCTCACGTGTTCAGCCTAACGGATGGAATGGCATTGGAGGTTTTTGTGGTTGAAGGTTGGGATGGAGATGAGGTGAGTTTTTTCTCGTATTAATTTTTATTGGCCATGGGTTGTGAAGTATTATTCGTGCCCTAACTAGTTGATGTACGTTGTGGAACTCCACATGGTGATTAATCTTTCGAATATCTGTGATGTGTAGGCCGAAGAACTCAGGCATGCAGTTTTGGAGGCTTTAGAGGAAAAGTCGGATGTAAGAGSAAACCGTTTTAGAGATCCTACATTGCGAGCTGCTGCTGAAGCCATTCGATACGAAGACTGGGCTGTGGACTACAATCTGGTATGTTCGTGGTTCTATGCAAACTATACAGATTTGTGCTCGGGAATAAGTAAGTRGCCTTTTTAGCGTACTAATGGTAGAATTGAKTTCCTTSAATTAAATTCTTATGTGACAGGTCAGTTTGATGATTTCRTAATTTTCTACTGTGCAGCTGGAGATTGGCGAGAAACTCGGAAGCGGGTCTTCCGGCGGGTTATATAAGGGAAAATATTTGTCTCAAGATGTCGCAATCAAAATAATTGAGATAGCTGAATACAGTTCTATCGTTATAGATTCAGATACTCATCGCTCTGCTCCCGCGGCTGAGCGGCTGCAGATTTTCAAGCAAGAGGTTTCCATTATGAGGTATGGGTGTGGGCAATTGGTTTATGTAGTGATCTAGTTGGGATAGACTTCGTGATCTATTAGAGAGCAAGTAGGTTCAGATTCTGATCTCGTATGTGTGTTATATCTGGCACCTGGATAACAGTTCTGTTATGGCACATAGAGTTTGTGAATATCTTTTCTTTAGTTTATTGAAAAATCTGGATCCCGTACCACCTTCTCACTTGAATGGGAAATATTGGATGCAGACTAGTGAGACACAAGAACGTAGTGCAGTTCATTGGTGCTTGTTCAAATTGGCCGAAGCTCTGCATCGTCACTGAACTAATGGCTGGTGGCAGGTGAGCAATTTTCAATATCTACCAGATCTATATGGTTCYYGTCTACTCTGKCTGTCAGAGTGTGCATGAGACATKAAGAATAAATAACACTGTAGTTCCATGACTTCTAGTGGCTAGGGATATCTGTTGCTATATTTAAGTGTTACTTAATGATAGACTTTACTTTGGCATATTATATGATGGTCTTCATGATACTAAAATTTGATTCAGAGTGACACCCTCTAGCCTCCTGCAACTCATTGTATTCTATGTCTGGGGTGCAGTGTCCGAGACTATCTTGATCGTCGAATGGGGGGCCTAGACATTGCGTCAGCRATRAAAGTCTTTCGCGATTCAGCGAGAGGGATGGATTTTTTACACAAGTGAGGGTCTATACCTTAGTAAAGCAGATCTTTTGTACTTCTTWAGTGAGAGGAAATYGCCCTTRAAATTGGGTATCTTCTGTCGCCAGCAAAACAGAAATTGAACCTTTCTATGTGGCCTACTAGATCTGCATGTTTCTACTATCACCAGAATGTGAACCTACTTCATTGTGTCAGTAGTTTATTCCTGCGACCAGGCATCTCCCTAAGAGTCCTCAGGTGTTCTCAGAGTAGTTGACAGTCTTAGTTTTCTTATTTGGTAAGAGGTTATCTGTTGTTTTCATGTATCTCCTTCTAACGTAACTATTTATTGGAACAGGAGGGGAATCGTACATCGAGACATGAAAGCTGCGAACTTACTGATTGATGAGCATGATGTAAGTCACTCTCCTGATACTCTTCTTATTCACACTTTGCTTCTTTGCACGTGGAGTGATAATGGATTTCTGATTAAGATACAATCGTCGCTCTTACAGGTCGTCAAAGTTTGTGATTTTGGTGTTGCTCGCCTCAAGCCCGCCCCAAGTAATGCGGCTGAAAAACGCCGTTATGCCGCTGAGATGACAGCCGAGACCGGAACCTATCGGTGGATGTCCCCTGAGGTATATTGAAGACAAATCTCTCGAACTGCATTCCTGGCATGAATTTCCAGAGCCTTCCRAATTGAATAGCATCAGRACCTTGAGATTTTGTAGTTTAAGGTAGCCTTTCATGCTGAACCATAATCGGGGATTGTAATCATGGTTAATATTCTGTTGCTATTATTGTATTACAGATGTTGGAGCATAATCCTTACGATCATAAAGCAGACGTGGGTAATTGCCATCGGTCACAGCTTGGGCAACAGTCCGACCTATTGATGAAGGTAGGTAAGACACAATGTTGGTAAAGATGAGAAGCGATGTGCCGTTGCCAAGCTTCAAATCTGAAATTTTCTCCCCAATGAGCATGGTCAATACGGCTCCTAGTGTCAGGGCTGCCACTGCCGCAAATGCCCACTCCACTGAGAAGTCCGTCACATACGGCCGGATGTACGTTACTTGCCCTACTGCCTGTCCGCCACCAAGATATCAATACTTGCAAAGGTAGGATGTCCCACATTGTTGGACCACTTTGTTGCTTCTGTGGTAATTCAATGATGAAAGAACAATCTATCACATTACTCAAGAGCTTGTTCCTTCAACAAGTTCCAAAGGCCTACCACACCATGCTCCTCATATTCTTGTCTAGAAATAGAGTTATCCCATTAATAATGGTGTGTAACCTCTCTATCGACCCCCACTTTGAATTCATGCGACCAAAGGAACCGAAGTTATACACCGAATATTTGACTTTCGACAAAAAGAAATCAATAAAAAGCAAGGGATCAAATATTTTAGTACCGTTTTATGGGCGGACGTCATAAGCACAAAGCAAAGTTCGAGGTTGGCCACATTTTGGAAGATGCAAGAGTAAGAACCCGAAGCAAAACTCACCTGGATGATACCGAATCCGACGGAGGCATACTTAGTCCACTGCAGCACCTTCTTTCGCCCGGCCTCTCCTTCCTTCTTCTGAAGATCCTGCAATTTGGGAAACACGGTCCCAAGAAGCTGCACCACAATTTGAGCATTGATGAACGGAACAATGCCCAATGACGCCAAACCAAGCCGGCCAATGCTTCCCCCAGAGAATGTGTCCAAGGTTCCCAACAGGCTGTTGGAGTCGAGGCTTCCTTGGAAGGCTGAGCGATCCACTCCCCAGAGAGGGACATACGTCCCAATTCTGGACASTATCAACCACCCCAGGAGCAGCAGAAACTTCTCAGGCAGTTTTCCCTTGAAAAAATCGCCCAAATCCACACTCTTATCCTCCATAGCCGCTGCGCGCATCCAACCACAGCTCTTGCCAATTCAGCCCGAAACCCAGCTATTGTCTGACATTGAAAGTTTTAAGTAGAGGAAACTAAAACCGAGAGAAACCTGATGCTACACCGAACCCTAGTACCAACAACAACTCGTATACGCATACACATAGTTGACCWCATTCGCAAGTCACTATYAAAGCAYAACTTCGATACAAGTCTATGGCCACTATCTTTGAATRAAAATGAGATTKTCTACWGTCACTTGCAGTGAACTACAACCTCCCATTCTCAAATTGCATTAGAAATTGATACAWATTGTAAAAAYATTTGATATCAACAAATTTAGCTTTTGSACGRAAGTGATCTCTCCATAGCTCTATAGTGACCTCCTCCAAACCCTACTCCTGTATRTGTTAAAATTCGMAAATAGTRTTCTCTACCTKAGTCTCTTTSAAGAAACCCTAAAATACCGCATTGTAYCCAAAATTCTAGGCGTCTGTGTCAWGCCAAGAAGAATTAAATTCGGAATTCTTTGCTACATTGCAATCAAGCAGTGAGAAATTGAAGAATTGTTAGGTGAGGAGTGGACCTGCTGCGCCTCTGGACGAACTCCCAGAACCGGACCTCGACATCATCAAAGCAGATTGAATGTCATTCCAAGAAAATGCAGGAGCTCCATCCTTTTCGAGCTCCAGAGGATCAAACCTCCAATCGCCTTCGGAGCTCGACTCTCTATCCACCGCAAGAGCTGCCCTGCAACCCAAAGCATGCCTGCCATGCCGAAACGACCCCGTCTGGAAGTTGCGCAAYCGAGTCCCACGAAATGAGCTGCGAGACACAGAGGTTCTGAAAACAATTCGACTAGTTGCGGGGACTGCAAGCCCGAGAGCTGAAGCCATTGCCATAGTCACAACAAACCTGGTCATAWACTACGCTCTTGGACTGGCAACTATCGGAATTTTCCTCATGGACAGTAGTCAGTGGCAACAATGGGTTCCTACTTTCAAAATTCTACCAAATTCTACCAAATTCTGCAAAGTTCTCCAAATTTCTGAAAATTCCTATCGACAAACGCGAAAATGCAATGGTTTTGTTTGGAAAGTGTTGGAGATCCTGGAGCGGATCTATGGGTGGAACACTGCAGAATTGATGCAATGCAATTCAGTGAGGACGACGCACAAGCGACGGAGCGCGCGAGAAGTGAAGCGAAARGCCTTCTGTGGATCGGGTGCAGCCAAGACAGGGTATCGTAACGGGTATCATACACATGCATAGCGTACCGGGTATATAGTGTGTCATCGGGGTGTCCCGTGGATATGATCCCGTTCTCACGGCCTGGACGGTCTGTTATTTCGTTGGCTTTCTCCACCCTAGGGAAAACATTGGAACTTATTTATCACCGCCTAAGATAAAATATGKAAAATTTTAATTCAGATTTGGATTCAAAGCCCTCATATTCATGTGGAGAAATTGAGAAATGCAAAATTAACCCCTTAAGTTCCTTAACTATGCCATTTCTAATACAAGTATGAAATTTTGGAATAAACTTGTTTTTGGACACATATAACCATAGGATCTTGTAGTATTTTGATTTGAGAACATGTAAACAAAATTTAAAAAAATTTCACTTTGTGGATTGCAAGGTATGAGCATTTGGAGCAATATAAGGCAATATCAAATAATGCCATGTAAAAAGATAGAAATCAGAGAGATTGTCAATTTGTCGTGATTTTTTTTCCTTGAATTCAAATTACTATTAGTTTTGGAAGCCAAAAGTTGGCCTAAACCCATTACCAATTGATATTGTCTTCTCATTCCGACCATTCAAGAACTACTTTCCCACTCACTACTTTGGGGCATGTGTCATCAACTTATTAGTCCCAATCTAAAAAAGGAGTCAAAAAAATACATTCCAAGCTTTGGTTGGAAATTTGTTTCAACTTTGGTTGGAAATAACTAAGGTGGGTACACCTAAAAGCGCCACAAATTGGCATTGTATCTAGTTACTATTATTAGGCTGATTAGAATTTCATATTATCTTGTTGGCATAGTCCAATGCATCAAAAAATGCAGCATTTGGATGAAGTATGCAAAAGTTATTGAGGGTCAAAGTTTGTTTTTGAAAGTGCCATCTACAATATGTGTACATGACTGATTTTGGAAATGTACAGATAATAGCACTAGCATACACACCTACAAAACTAAAGAAATCTTTTTCAGTTCACCAGCTCTGAGAACTTCGTTTGCATCCCTGCAACTGAACGGTTCATTGAGGTTATTTAAAATATTGACTTCCTGCACCAGTTTCTAGACATAGTCACAATTAATACTCGAATTAATAACAAGATTCATGTAGAACTTGATCAAAAGATCTATTCCAGACAACAGCCAAACCACGATCGCAGTTCGCTCAGTCACATACGAATATAGTTACGCATTGAATACGCATACAACTGCTTGGAATGTGTAACTGCGGAGGCGAAGTGAGAGGTGGAACCTGGCCCAACATGCACCGAACTGCAGTTGCATGCAAATGATAATCTTTGTTGTCGATCTGCTTCTGCTCCTCAAACCCGATGCCAGTAAAAGGCTCCCTCACAACCTTGCCTGCTATCCCCAATACCATGTCGTCAAATCAAAACGGCATTGAACTCAACCGCTTCAATCAATCATGCCATTCTCCGTTTCATCCAAGTCCAGGGCAATCTACGGGTCGGGGCAGTCACATATTATGCAATCAATTATGCCTTTTCAGAAGCATCGGCGTTGCATTCCCAATCCCAAATAGAGAATTAGAGCCTTCATTTCGAGAATCCCTAGAAAATTAGGTCAAAGAGCACTCGCACTCTACAGTAGATCAAATCAAGCCTTTTCACAAGCATCGGTCTTGCCTTCCCAATCTCAAATAGAGAATCAGAGCCTTCATTTCGAAAATTAGGCCCAGAAATTAGGTCACAGAGCACTTGCACTCTACAGTAGATCATCGTCCTAAACCCTAAACCTCATGCCCGAATGGATCAATATAATCGGGTGAGAATTCAATCCCACACAGGAACATCCTTCCTTTGCAAAACCAGAGTCTCATATTCGAATTCCAGCCTTGCGATTTCAATCCTACAGCAGCAGCAACCCAATTCCAACGTAGCGATTTCAATCCAGAAACGCCAGCCCAATTCGAGCCTTGCGATTTATATCCAACAATGGCAACCCAATTGGCAGAGACGAATACTGGATCGAAGTTTTACATACCGGCGGGGGTATGGGCCTGTGAGACAAGAGCATCGTGCGGAGTGGAGAGGAGAGGGATGAGGGCCAGGAGACTCATGCGCCGAGCTCCCGCCATAGCCATAGCTCCAGCGCAAGCTCTAGCTCTGCTGCAATTCCGCACAAGTGCTGAACTCTCAGGATGCAAGGCACGCAATTCCACATCACCGACAGGTGAAATTCACAGACGGAAGGGGCAACGACAACGCCATCGCCAATCTCATCACGGCGAAGGCTAAGTTACTGCAACCAGTGGGCATCCAACATTTCCCGGCCTTGTATGATGATGCTTTCGACTCGTCTCTCGCTCCTGCAGCCCCCATCAAGGCTAGACTGACTTAAGGTAGGATGTCCATTGAAGAGCTGAAATTAATTTGGTGAGGTTAAAATTCTTCAAACATGTTTGAGAAATTTTTTCTTGAAAGACGAATGAAATTGGCATCTAACTCAAGTTGTTTCATGTTTTTTGGAGCTTGAAGGAATTAGTTATGAATTTTTGAAATTGAAACACAATGGTCGCTATAAACGTCCACCTCCTAGAATGTACACTATTTGTACATTGCTAGTGCAGTGGAAAAGTAAAATGTACACGTAGTGTACACTTCAAGAATCAAGAGGTGGACGTTTTTAAAGCTTGAGCTGTTCATGAAACTCCTACTTAATTTACTACTAAGCTTAGTAGTTAGCACCAACTATGGGTCTCGAGCTTCACTACCATGATGCCTTCAAGACTTGATTTCTATCGAGGTATGTGCATCCATGATCATCACAATTGGTTTTACAACATGAAAGATGGCTTGTCTTGTGTTGAGCAATCTGGGAGAGCATATCATTGTAGAATAACAATCTAAGACTATTCAAATCTCTTATGTTAATCCCTATGGTAGCAAGGTCTTTTTCTCATTGAAATACACTCAAAACTATCATTTCGACATTTCCATTGCAAAGCAAAACAAAAAATAGAAATTGTGTTATTTTTGCATACATAAATAGAAGATCTTGCACTAAAATAGAACATAACAAGAATGAGTCAACAACTTTAACCGTGAACTCAAACAAAAGGACTTTGGGATTTTGGGACATTGGAGGTTCAAACGCTCTAACACTAAATATCTTGGATTACTTTAGATTGGTGTTTTATGATGAATACAACTAGTACATTTTGATGGAAGTGATACGGTCGTACCAAAGCTACTATATTAGATCATACCAAAATAATGAAGGTAAGCACCTTTGAGACAAAGAGTCTATTTCCTAATTTAGAATGTCAAATAGATGAATGATGTGCATAAAAGGACAAATGACAGAAAATTGGAGATGAATAGGCTAGTAGACTTAGATACGAAAGAGGTCAAGTAGATAGGCGTGAACTTTTATGTGAATAGATGCCACCTTTCAGGATTAATTTTGGGACTATATGTCCGAATGTCGATTAGTTCTCTTTGTCTCTCCAGTGTGAAGAAGAGCCCAAGTGTTTAAGTTTTCAAGCTCTTTAGCTGTACAATTTGCAAGTAATAAATATATATATATATAATTGATAATTGATTGTGTTGAAGTTCACAGGTAGTGAATTTCTTGTATGTGATTGTGTGTAAAATCAATTTGCACGTGGTAAATTGCTTTTACAATTGTTTGTGTATGTGCAATTGCTTGTGATAGCTAATTGAAGTTTAATCAGTAAGTGTTGTGAGCTAATTGTCTGTGAAGTTGTGATTATAAAATTGAATACTGTTAAGTTGTCAAGATCAGTCGAGTAGTCAAGGTGGTATTCACTGTAGATATATTGTTCCTAATTGACAGTCTCAAGTCCAGTTGAGGTGAAACAAATTGATTAACTAAATATTGAATGTGTTATCAATTTGTTTGATTAATGGGTGAGTGGTTGGACTGATCTAGTTGTCTGGGAATGTTGATTAATAAAGCTGGATGTATGTCGAGTTGAATAAGTGAATGTTGTATGGTCTGGATGATCGGGATGATCAATTTGTCTATGTATGTGAGTAAGTAGTTTGCTAGAATTGTGAGTGAATCAAGTAGATTTGTTAAGCTGATCTGTGGATTAGTCTAGTTGAATGGAATTACATTGACCGGTAGAATCAATTGGTACTAAGTAAGTGGATTTGGAAGACGATTAGTCTGGTGAGAATGTGGAAGATCACAGTCTAAATTAATTGAGATCAAATGTTGTATTTAAATTAAGAATAAGGAGTTGTTAAATTGATATTGAGAAGTTGAAGTTGAACAGTCTATTTGTAATCAATATTGATTGTGGATTAAATTCTATTAATTCTCCATTTGCTAAGTATGTATATTAGAGATCTTAATTGTACAAATTGCTAGACTTATGCTACTAATGGAAATTGAGAGAGCAACTCATTCAATCAGATATTCACATGATCAAATAGACTAAGTTATAAAATAGCAATCCAGAGGAATTTCAAGATCAATTGATTAAGGTGGTAAATTACAGCCTTTGTTGAAATAGTATTACATGTTTAGACAAGTTGATCTAGTTACAGCAAGTAGACAGTTAAGTCAATTCGCACGGTCTTAGGGTCTACTTGTTTGGTCATACAATATAGAAGTGTAATTGTGGCAAATTGAACCAACATTGGAAGCTGAGATATGTTGAATGGAAAAACTAAAGCTAAAGGGCTGACGTGAAGATAAAATCGACCATACCAGGAATGAATTGTTAAACTTCCATGCCTTGCATACGGTGAAAGTTGATAGAAAGTACGGATTTAAATTGAGCATATTAATTTGGAATTAGGCTAGTAAATATAATAYTKACTAGTTACMAGGGAAAGAAAAGAGGACAAGATAATTAAAGGAATTTGTACCTAAAAGTTTAATTGTAATTCAAATATATAAATTGGCCATCTGATTAAGTGGTTAGAGCATGCATAAGACAATTTGACAATACCTATGACAATTTGATAAAGAATATTTGACAAAGAGCCAACCACTAGACAGGACTATGAGAGCATCCATTGTGTCTATTATAATAGCATTGGTAATGGACTGAGATGATTTGACATGAGTGTGGGTTCTTTTGTTTAAAACCCAGAGCCGAGTTATAAATCGAGTAATTAAGTATCAAATATACAAAACTAAGTGACCTTAGTCACAATACGTTAGACTTATTGACCTTTCTGTTGGAAATGACCCCCTATACTAGTTTTCCCTGGGTTTTGTGAGTAGACAAAATCTACATTACATGTATCTTTTATAGTGTTCACCATGATTGCATATGTTTCGTTCATCATTCAATAAATTTCTATTGTACATTTCAATATATGCTTGCTTATAAAAAAATTATACACAGATTTTAGTCATTTTTATTTGAAGATTTATTGAGATTTTTATTCTACATTCTATCTAATACATAGAAATTCTTATTAAATTCTAATGATGAATGCATAGCATAGCAAGCGCCAACCGCTAGTGTTGTTCTAAAATAACATTGAAAACAATATTGTAGTGACAACAAATTTAATATACATTATTATCATTAAATATTAGCACTAAAATAAACTAAGCCAATAATTATTATAGTGTTAAAATACTAGGAATGTGATTGCATTTAAAAAAAAAATTTACCAACAACTTAATGTTGTCATGAAAGTGTCATTATGAGTTTTTAGAACAAAATGATCAAGTAATACCACATATTAGGCACTATTGAATGACCTTTGGAATTCATAATTGCTCACTATGTAACATTTGTGTTGAAGAAAAAGATTCACAATCACTTTTTAATTATGCAACCTCAAATACTTATTTAATACCATTTTTTAATATAAAAATTACTTATTATATTAATGCATAATTCCATATAAGTAGGTGCATTTTAGGTCTTCATTATTAAAGTTTAATCCAAAAGGTTACTACATAAAAAGAGTAGGATGTATTCAAAGAGAATGCTATGCCGGATGCTGTGACTCTAAATATTTTTATAATCATGTTACTTTACAAAAAATATTGTATTGATTATCACCGACTTAAAGATTGACCCATATATTATTCCATGATTGTATTTTGAATAAAGATTCCAATTTTTTTTATCAACAAATTTGATAACAAAACATTTTGCACTTTTTGTGACTGGTTGACATTGGCCCTCAAAGGTCTTGGAAGCCCAATTTTGGACACAACATTGTTTTTTTTTGTATAGTTGACATAGAATATATAGAAGGTACATGAATTGATGTATAATGTAGTATTAAAGTTTATACTCATGCTAATTAACCCTGAAGCACTCCAACATCCATTTTTTGGATGATGAACAGATTGAAATTGAAGTTTCATCCTCCTAATCGCTTGGATGAAAGTTGTTCTAATTTGTGGAGATACAATTTCAAGTTTTTGCTCTATTTGAGGGTTGGATTTGGTGATACTAGAGTACATATTTTTCTAAAATTACCAATTTGCAAGTATGTCAAGTGGTTGACCAAGCCAAAATTGCATAGACTTTAGTTCAAAACTAGATTTGCTAAAATTAGGTCATAGATTTTAAGAACACAAAAAATCTAAAAAATGACTATGTCAAGAGAACCTCATTTCAAATCCATCCCAACAAATTTTACTCCATAAATAATAATATTATGCTTGTTACCAAATTTTACAGGAATTTTAAAATTTTATTTCAAAACTTTATAAAAAATATTAGTGATAGCATTGGTGAATCTAACTATATTGATGGAATCTACAACTCTTATTCTATAACATTTATTTCTATATCAATTCCAAAATAGCACTTTATGAAGGGTCTTTTCAAATCGTCAATTTTGGAGATGAATTAGGACGTTTAGGGATTAAGCCAATCCAAAAACACATGTCTAGCCGAGTTTGAATCATTATTGCACTTCTCACTTTTCTCCCGAGGCTTTAAAATGGTCATGTACTCAACATGTATGGTGCCATATTTGAGCATGATAAGGTTCCAATGAATGAGAGACAACCACAATCTACTGAATGATTTTAGACAAATGATTGGTGGGCTAGGAAGCATGCACCATAAAAACCTGCTACAAAATTCCAAAACAACAATCATATTCAACATTCGGTCATAAAGCTTCTTCATATGGCATCTTCGTATTTTATTTGAAGGCTGAATACATTAATTAAGTGAGAACAACTTCGACGTATACAGTAGAACCTCCCTAACTCAATCCTCGGTAATTCAATAAAATTCTGTTAGAGAACATTGATTGTCAGTCCTAACTTAACAATATGAACCACATACTCCCTAACTCAATCCTCTCTAACTCAATAAAATTCTATTAGAGAACATTGATTGTTAGTCCTAACTTAACAATATGAACCACATACTCCCTAACTCGATCCTCTCTAACTCAATAAAATTCTGTTAGAGAACATTGATTGTTGGTCTTACCTTAAGAATATGAACCACATACAGAGATCATGCCCCTCCCTAATGCAATAACTTCTTATCTAATGTGTTAGAGAACATTGACTGTTGGTCTTACCTTAAGAATATGAACCACATACAGAGATCATGCCCCTCCCTAATGCAATAACTTCTTATCTAATGTGTTAAACCGGTCGTAATCTTAATGCAATAACTTCTTATCTAATATGTTAAACCGGTGGCAATCTTATTCAATTAGGGAGATTCTACAATATAATTGACATTAGTTTTGATTTTTGCCATTTCACCAATTCTGAAATGGATGGAGATTCTACAATATAATTGAAATTAGTTTTGATTTTTGTCATTTCACCAATTCTGAAATGGATTCCTACCTGGGACACACTCCATGATTTCTCCATGTTTTCACAAAGAGAATTCCTACCTCAATCGCGCACTCCATATATAAGAAAAGAGCACCAACTCAATGGGGAGTGGGGACCATGTTTTTTTTTCTGGCGAAATTTCTCTAGATTGTCAAAATTCTGACCACTACTAGTTCGTCCCTCCAAAATCTGACCTTTACAGTGAGGCCAACAAGGAGACACTGGTCCAAAAAGAACACCCTGATCGGGACTATGAGAGAAGAGAATATGGCTGCTCGTGGCTGCTTCCAGAAGCTTGAATTTAGGGTTTGTTGTAAGTTGCGGTTCGCACTATTAAGACTACTCAGAGTTCGGAGTCTGCAGTCATAGAAAAAGGCTACAACATAGTCTGGAATAGCCATAGATCTGTGCGTTCTTTAGGACTAACAGTGTATTGCAACGATTCTGGATACAATGAACATTACCATTGATACTTGGAAAACAACGCTTTTCTCTTGCATGTGTGTGTGTTTGCTTAGGTTGCGCAAATGTGTGTCTACATTACCAGCCATTGCTTGACAACAAAAATTTCCATTAATCCATAAACTCAGCATTACTAATGTAAGTCTGATGATGAGCAGTAGTCTTGAATAACCAAATTTTTGAAACACAAGCCAGTTTGAAGCACAAGCCAGTTGTGGCATCCAATTTGGCAATGGAATTAGGGATTGAATTCATGTATATCCTTGGCATCCATACTCCTCGCGTCAAGCACTGGAGAGAGCGTGCACCTTAATCCCCGCCTATTTGTAAGTCAATTTTTGGAATCAGGTTATGAGATCTTTTTGCTAACCTAGGAAGATTGGAGAGTATCTTGGGAAACGACTAATCGCACTCTACGTTTCATCCCCGCCGTTTTCTCAAGTAGATTTTTGTGCCGTTTTTCTACGTTTCTTCGCCATTTTCATGATGCTCTGGACTTGGTGCGGATTGTGTTGCATCTCTTTGAGGATGCTCTCTGATTCAATAATGGCATCGTAGTTGTCCAGAATGTACTCACAACAAAAAGAACATGCCTGACTTCCTTGCAGTGAACTATTGAGGTAGTCCCAACAATTGTGAGGAGTCAAATTCCTTTGCAAAGCACACTGGAGCTCATGTGCAAGCCTGGTCACTACCTGGTACTTGTGGACTGCCCTCCAAAACTCTGCAAAATGCTCGTCAATTGCGGCACTAAGCAGTTCCGGCATTGAACCTCTATACTCACTGGTGGTGTAGAGCACAAGGAGGAACAATTGCAGACCATCAATGGTCATGTCAGGAATGTCCACAGTGGACGTGAGATGCTCCTTCATGTTGTGTTGAAACATGGCGTAGAAAACGGGGGACGCACCGGCCAACACACTTCGGTGAGCTTTCACAGATCCTCCTTGGGCAACAAGGGTAACGTCGGTGTGAAGGCCTTCTTCCAGCATCTTCAACAGTACATATTCAGCACAGTATTTGGCTAATGGGTCTTTCTCTTCTCTCAAGTTTTGTAGTGCATCAAGTACAAACTTGAAAATGTCAATATTTGGAAGGCTACTGGATTCCATATTTCTTGTAAGAGCAATGAGACGGTTTGACGATAAGATTAAAGCTTATTCAGTTATGTGATTACTATGATCTTGCACATGCACAACTTAAGATATGAGAGTTAATTTGGAACGTACGTGAACACTTTTCTATTAAATCGTAAATTAGAAGGATATCAATTGACAATTGAACTTTGAATTGCTCAAATAGGCATTATTTCAAGCTAAGTAGATTGAGGTTTACTCTTTAGTGAAAGAGATTGAACCAAATTAAAGGCGCTTGTATTCTATTGCAAGTTGTTGTGATTGGCCTTTAGGCTCCCTTATTACTGGGCGTTTCTAATGTTGGAATTGGATAGATATATTGCTTAATGGGAATTTGATTCTTTCAACCTCAAGTTGATGGACTTTGAGGAAGCTAGAGCACCATGGGTCCAAGGAAGTTAGAGCACCATAGGACCAAGGTAGCTATAAGACCAAAAGGTTATTTCTTTAGAAATGAAGTGCACAATATAACTAGTGAGACCACRCCACCTTCACTGGGTGGTTGATTATATTACACTAGCGACCTTCACTACCTCTTTTCCCATGGGTGGGTGACTTGTTACCCTTTTCACCTCAATTCTTTTTCTCTTCCTATGATTTAAAAACCARCACATCAATTCAACTTCTCTTGGTCAACTCCTTTCAACAATTTGACCTCTAGCTTAGGCATGAACTCAGTTTGGAGTGAGCACACATGGTAGAAAATTAGTGCAAAGAGTGGCTTCGTTTCATGATAACTCTAATAATGTCAAACCCTTTTGATTGTAACATCTTTTGCAACTTAGAACAATTCTATTGCCTTACTCAAATTGAAGGTAAGCGATTCTGCTGTGAGCAACTGAGAGTGCTCCTTAATCCACTAATTATCGTSAAAGACTTGAAACTTACAGTTTTGATTTGAGCGACACTGATTCACACACTCATTGAAACCTGAAAATAATCTTTAATTTCCTCGGAGTCMRTCGCGGTTTCATACCAWTAATTCCAAGCGCATGGCCATGTGCTGTATTGTCACATTAAGAGATTTGATCGAGTGTACAAAACTCAGATTTGGTGACCCAAAACGTGGTGTTTAGACTTCAACCCTGCTGCTAAGTCTGCATAGCAGAAGACAGTCAAGACCCCTGCGCTGATAACTAAGGTTGCAAGAACGAGTAATAAAATGATGGGAGTTACTGTGCTAAGTATAAGTTTCCATTTGTAGAGTACACCTGTCTGCTGGATAGTTAAATTGACCATTCTTTCTATCATTACTAGTTCAGTACATATGATACTATGGTCAATTTTGTTATATTGGCGCCATTCTGCCGCCAAGAATGGCATTCATACCGCCAAAAATGGCGGATCTGTGCCATTTTAATGGAATGTCGTGCAGTTTTTAGCGTATTTCATGACATTGTAATGGAATGGGCGCCATTCTAATATTTCACGCCATTGTAATGGAATGGGCGCCATTCTAATGAAATGGCCCGCCAATGTAAGTGAGTGGCGCCATTATAACGAAATTGACCATTACTTAAAATTGATCCAGAGATTCTCTTGAAGTTGATTCCGAACACCAGGGACTTATACCAGTCTTCTACGGAAGAAAAAATGAGGTTCTTCCGCGATTACCAATGGAAAATTTTGATCACGGAGAAAGTAGAGAGTACGGAGAAGAAAGTGAGACTAACGGAGGAAAATGTAACTTTCCCCCTTAATGTTTTAACTTTTTTTGGTAGGTTCGGACCGTCATTGTGAATGATGAATTATCAAAATTTTCTGCTCTTGGTAATCGCGGAAGAACCTCATTTTTTCTTCCGTGGAAGACTGGTACAAGTCCCTGGTGCCAAAGAGTCATGTTCAAGATATCCCTTGGTAACGGCTCATTAGCCGGTGGAAGGATCTTAACAATGTCAGCCATGTTCAGTAACACGTTGCAAATCTTCTCTTTGTCTTTGAGATTTTCGATGAGAAGACTAGGCCCATTTCTGCACAAAAACTCAAGGCACTGCAAGTGGGAAATATCACCATCAACCTTATTGAAATTCTCTTCTCTGGATCTGGCTGTGGATGAGTCTCCATGTGAACCTAATTAACAACCATTGCAGCACAAAAATACATAACGTGAGTTTCTAATAAGGGAGCACTGAGCTTTAATTTCAGATGGCCTGCAGGCGGGGAAACAACGGACCACAAACTGACCACAAAACAAGCAAATTAAAAGCCCGACTAACAGGCAGGGGAACCACCACCAGGCTAGGGGCCGTAACACAGAGAGAGGCCGTGAGGCCTGTTACGGCCGGCCAACTCAGGGCGCGGGCGAAATGGGTCCAATTCCTCAAATACTTCATAGACACTTTAGAATCTATTCATCTCACATCCATCTTTCTAGGCACTAATTTTTCTGAAGTGATGACAGACAGACCGTTTATTTCCAATGAGCTACARTCAACATACCTTGTCTTGCAGTTTAAAGGTTCACTGAAACCGCTTTTCAAACATCTCTTCACGATCTAATAGTTTTTGGGTGAGCTCGATTCCTAAAGCAAGGCCATCAAAGGCGGGTATGCATTAGAAGATTGACAGAAAAACCGTGCTTTAAAGAATAACCGCGTTGCCGGAACATATTAAGAATCTTTACATCACATAACCGTCTTTGAAAGCAAATACAAACATTTTACACGAAAACTCACTCCACAAATACTCAGTCTCAATATGTAGAAGTGTATAACGGCAACTGATTAACAATACGTATCTACACTTATTTTTTTATTGATAGAAGCTTTGAATGATTGAACAGAATACCTGAAAGCTTCTTAACACGTACGCCAGTTCTATCACTTTTTCTCCGTGTGCCAGACACAAAGACAACGTCGAACGATAGAGGTGCCACGCCAGTGACCTGGGCATAAAATAGGTTTCAAACAAATACATCAGTATCCTAGGAGGGAAACGCCGAAAATAGAGCATTGCCTCCGTGAAAGCATGGGGAATGAAATAGGAACATGAATGCTCAAATTCAAACAAACAGCTCCCAGAATACACTCATCAACTATTGAAGGAAAACACAAAATGGAACAGAACAAAAACAAATACCTGGATGACACCAATGTTTGAAGACTTCTCGGCAGCATTTGGGAGTTCAATTTGACTATGTGTCCGTGCCTAATATTCTCAAATTCACAAAAGATTCAGAAGCACTACAAATCATGATACTCATCTCGATGCAAGTTGGAAGAATTCTGAGCACACAACATAATTTTAGTTGGTTACGAATCTGAATAGCACTAACTGTCTTTGAATGTCCACCCAGTTGTTTAATGACGATATCAAAATCTATGGTCTCCCTCATAACATTGGAATTGTAACTGTCAAAAGGGCCAGCTCAATTCATTTAAATCATTATGGACACGTTAAGGCTCAAAAGTGTACCTGCGTCTCAAGCACTTGCCAAACCAACTCAGTCAAATTGTGTGTGTCGGCGGCGGAGTCCCACAAAACTGGTCGAAGCTTTGGTTCCCTTGAACCACAACAACCAAGACAACGTTAGCAAAACTCCAGCCAGGATCGATGCAATTCTTCAACTTTCTAACTCAAGCTCACAAGCACCGGAGACTTTTCAACTCAATTGCGGATATGAACGTCACATACCTGGCCTTCGATATGAAGCTCCCAACCACCGACCTCGTTTGCAAACCCTAAGGAGCTCAAAATCACAAATCACAAATCCATCAGTTATCACAACCAACACGATTCCGTCTCCAAGCACTTCTAGAGTTCCTGATATGCGTTCCCCAACTGCTCCAAAACCCTAAGAAGCTCATAATCACAAATCCATCTGTTGTCACAACCAACGCAATTCCGTCTCGAAGCACTTCTAGGGTTTCCCCGAAGTGAGTTCCCCAAATTCAGCAGATCTCGTCCTCCATTTCAAAATCTTCACGCAAGTACGAGATTAGTTGAGAAAGATCTTACATGTTGGTGCTGGGGCCCTTGCTGTAGCAGAGCTTGATGCCGAGCGTGCCCACTAACCCCGACAGCACGAAGTACAAGGAAATGAGGAAGAACCCCACGGCGCGGATTGCTGTTTGTCGATTCAGTTCCATTTGTTGGTTGTTGTGATAATTGTTCCTGCACTATCTGCGGATCGCAATTCAAGTTCTGTACCCTGGAGAACGGGCGCGGGAATATTTGCGATGAGAATTGTATTCGGGGACGGTGCAATGGAAAAGCCAAGCCCATGGAAGAGACGACGAGCAGAGGAACTCGGAACTGTGAGGAATCCTTTACCACTAGATACGATAAGCAACAGATTGAAAAAAAAAATTCAGCAGGGGGGTGCTTTTAGTGACCACTGTGTTTCAATTTCAAAAATTTGTAATTAATTCCACAAAGGTCCCAAAATATGAAACGACTTTGGTTAGATGACAATTCCAATTCGATTTTGGAAATCACAAATATTGAATTCATTTACAAAATTGTCAAACATTTATTCAATAGAAATGTGGATTTTTCATTTGGAGCACAATCTTACATAGATTCAACACAATGTTAGTTTATAGTTGTAGCTATTAACTATGCTTGGTTTATTAGGTCCAGTGTCTCGGCAAATTTTTTAAAGAGGATTGCRTAATTATAACTAGTGTGCCTTGTGTCGTTGCCACAACCAAAATGTAAGTACAATAATTTTGTACTTTTAGAAAACTAGAAATAACTCAAATGTTCATAACTTTCACACCGTTGGTCCCAACGTCACATATTAAAGCATGTGCGGTCCTCCTCACGGAACGCTTTCTGATGGTACCAAGCATGCAATTGGCGGATTCAYAGTTTGGGAGATCAGCTCCATGACAAACAAACAAAACAGAACACCCTAACTTAATGGATGGTGTAGTGTCCCTTATACCATTGCTACGACCAAAATGTAAGTTTAAGTAATTTTCTAACTTTATAATTCAAAAAAACTTTGAAATTCAATAACTTTCACATCATAGATTTGAACGACACAAAATAATGCACCCATGCACCCCTCCTCACAAAGAGCTTTCGGACGGTACAAAGCACGTGATTGGGGGATGCACGGTCTAGAAGATCTCAACGTAACAAACAAACAAAACAAGCAAACACCCTAACTTAATGGATGTATGGAGTTTGCACTGGTGAAGTTACCAACACTTATCACTTCCAGTTAAACACGCTATGGGGTGAGTGGTTCAGAAGGCCTGGACTCACGGCAGGAGATTACGGGTCGGGCAGGTCAGATCAAGGTGGGCAGCCAAACCGAAATAAAGTGAACCGTCTAGAAGATCGTGGAGGAACTTCTGTTTTTCCCCCTGGATGCTCATGGAAGACAGGACTAAAGTTCCCTGTGGAAAGGAAGAATTAAATCAATTGGCAATTTCGATATAAATTTCGTTGAGTCCGTATATATCATGTGACGAAGCTAGTCTGATATATGTAATAGACGGTGGTCGATCAATACTACTACTTGCGGAGTACTATAATTCTTCTGAGACATCCGCTAATTAATTAAACGACCGTCCTCAAGTATGGTTGAATTACACTGACGGGTGGTCAGTGCGATTTCTGCATCCGGAGAGCTACTGTAGTGGCGTGGTGCGACCCCCAGTGGTCATGCCATCCTGTCCGCATTTGAGCGGTACTGGAGCAGGCCGCAATACCTCTAGAATTATCTGACCCCCGCTGCATCCCAAGGATTTAAGTAGCCCACATGCATTACGACGACATGGAATTGAAAGCGTTCGTGATCCAGACCGAAGGAATAAAAAAAAGCGAAGGAAAATATATTAATTACTGTATGATTGATCATTTTGAGACTTCATGCTCTTTCAGCTTCTGTCAGCTTCGTTGGTTCAGTGGGTTCTTCAAACGAAAGAACTGAGGCCCAGTCGATCTCAACTTGTGCTTTTGGAAGATGATCGACGTCAGTGGTGAAAGTCAAGTGCTGCCGATGATAATTAGAGACTTCATCCAAAAAAGAAAACGGCAAGAATCAAACTACTACAACATTATCAACAATTAAAGCAAGAATACATAGAAACCACTTTAGTAGCAAAAGAAGCAATATCATTATGGCAATCATTTGGAGAGCTCGGAGAAAATCAAGACTCCTTAACCACAATTTTTTTGCCATAACAAAGTGCAATAGCAAACTTTGAGTGAAAATCCCAAATTTCACTCTAAATCAAAGCACATCAAAATGCAATTCCACTACATTTGTGATCAAGTACGCAGTATCAAACTCAAACTAGAATATTGTAGCGTGAAAAATATGTATGCAAATTATCTTACAAAAGCTGTAGGAATAGAAAAACACATGATTGTATTGTATGCAAATTACAAAGATAGTGGATAAACGAAGATACTGATAATATATTTAGACTATTTAGGAGGAGACAATAATAAAGATAGTAAAACTACACCGTCGTACTTCTAAAGTGTAAAAGGTTACAACCCTTGGACGACTTGAAGTGCTTGTTGTATAAAAGGCCAGTAGCCTATATTATCTTTTCTATTTTTTATTTTTATTTTTTTTATTGTCAGTACGTACCGCAAGCTTGTTTTTCTTCCGTGATGGTTTACTCGCCTTTCCCGTTGGAACCTGCTGCTGATCTTCGACAGGAACATCCCCTCCAACATTCGAGTTCGGCGTGTTTCCCACAGAGCTTCCGAAGTCGGCAAGCAACGGGGGTGGCTCAGGCATCGTTGTAGCAACAGGAAGGAGTGAAGCTCGTGGACTTCGTGGAATCGGAAGCTTCATGTCTTGGCCATTGCCGATCCATGGTTGGTTTGGAGTCCAGTTCCAGTGTTGTGCCAGTGCCTGCCACCACAATAATTGACTCGCAGGAACAAATCCTGCGAATGAGTTCACAGTCGCATGTGGAGTGGAAATTGTTGTCGCCGGGGCATGCGCAGCAGGCATCACTTGCTGCTGATATCCCGTGCTTGCAGCGGGGAAGAAGTGATGAGTCTGGTGATTAGGGTCACTGGAGGGAGAATTCGTACTTGAAGATGCCGAATGAGGAAGAAGAAGGTGTTGCCAGACTGCTGGTGGTGTGATCGGAAACACGTTCCATCTGAGACGACGCTCTGGCAAGGGAGATGAACTCGGTAGGAAATTCCCCAAAGGAGGTGGCGTCGGCATTGTGCAAGGAATCGATGGGATGGACGAGTAGGCAGACGGAATTGACTGGATCCCAACGGAAGTTTGAGAGGCCTGGATCCCGACGGGTGCCAGTGGCGGGATCGGGGGCGAAATGGAGACTCCAGGGAATTGTATTCCGCGTGCCACTGGCTTAATGGAAGACTGTATCTCGAGTGCCACTGGTGACGTTTCTTCCCCGGAGGAAGCTTGAGCGGGCTGTTTCCCGAGAGTCAATAGCGGGATAGAAGCTGGAGGGGATTGGATCTCGAAGGAAGATGGAGGGGGTTGTATCCCTAGTGCCAGACTTGGCGAGACAGAAGCTTCAGGGAACTGGTTCCCGAGTGCCAATGGCAAGATGGAAGCCTCAGGGGACTGGATCCCTAGTGCTAGTGGCCGGATGGAAGGTTTGGGGGACTGGATTCCGAGTGTCAGTCCTGCCACATCGTCCACCTCACCCGCAGCCAGGGTGTGCGACTGCATCCACACCGGCTCAGTGACAACGGGTGCTTCAGTGACGGCGGCGGCGCCAGTTGTGTTCCAGTCCTCGAGGTCTGGAAACGAGGACTCAAGGTCGAAATTCTGCAAAGAAGAGACATCCTCGAGGGGCTCTTCTTCGGCTTCAGGTTGGGGTGGTGCCGTTTTATTGGATAGCCAAAGCGAGAGCAAGTCGGTGTGGGGAGTGTTGGAGTAGCAGTCATCGGCAGCCGCCCATAGGATGGCATCGCTGCTGCTGTCCTCGGGAAGTGCAGGGGATGGTGGCGGTGGCGGTGGAGGCGTCATGGGAGGTGCATATCGGCTCCACTCTTCTTGATCGGCCATTGCGACAGCTAGCGGAGACTCAAATAGCCTCGTGGCCTCGTAGCCTACACCTGCTCGCTACAAGACATAGCTATCGATGTCTTGCTTGTCATGTCGTTAATAAGCTCGCTACAAGACATAGCTATCGATGTCTTGCTTGTCATGTCGATAATTAGCTGGCTAGCTAGCAGGCTAGCAGGCATGGCGATGGCTTTGCTTGGGAGAGCAACTAGTCACACAATGAAAACGGAAAAGTGACTTGGGTGGGCAAAAGCTGCAGCGCCGCTGCCACGCATTCATTGCCGACTATCTCTCTCGATTCCGTGCACTTTTGTGTCACGTGCTTAGTCAGTGGGATTGGTTGCTTAATAAACAAACTAAGTATCTACTAGATTCTCACGGCTCTATATAATTATCAGAATAGCTCGATCTCAGCTATGGCGGGAATCTTGCTTCAATTCGATTGATCACTATATCGAATTCCGATCCTTTTAGATGATGCTGTGCAGCTCTTCAGTTCATCACGTTGTTTGTTAAACTGCCTCTATAATTATATTATTAATTTGGAATTTCATACTCTGAGTGATTGACTGGAAACCGATCGTTAAACTCTTGTTTCTAAAGGTTAGTTTGTTTACTGTAATGATATATTTGGATTTTTAACTCAGCTGACTGGGACCGAGATAATGATCAATCAGTCTAAGTACGGTCGGTTGCCTTGCTCGCTTCGATTGGGTTTAAAATGTCGGTGAGGTCAAAGCGAACAGATCGAGGTCCTGATGGGAATCCAATCAAACCTACCTAAGTGGATTTACTAACGGATAGACTTGGATCAATCCATATGCTGAGTGTCTGCAGCAAGCTCCCTGAATTATATTCAAAACTTACTGCAAGTTACAGACAGTGCTGCCTGTCGTATCAGGAGAAAAGGTAAGCCACTTGTAATTAAGGGAGTGTACGTTAAGAGTACATGCAGTAGTATTTATGGATTGGAGAAGGAAATGGAACCGAGCTAGTTTACCACTGAATTAGGAGGTCGTAATAGTTCAATCAAATGAGGTGGTCAACCCCGGACAATTCATTTCCTCCACCGACGGAAAAGTGTGGAAAAACTTTGTTAATATCATTTGCGATCTTGTTTAACCGCTTATTAAATGATATCATTTGCGATGATCACCCTAACCAAGAACTTCGAGGCTAGCTCCTTCACCAATGGCGGTGTTGAGGCTCCAATTCTGTGCCTCGAAACTGCAGCTAGAAGATGATGCCAGAGGCGGCGCAATTTTGGAGTTGTTGATCGAAGTCTGTGTTGGCTTTGCCACAATTAATTAAGACATGCCACTCTGCAATTTCAAATTTGTCAGTACTTAAGAGAGTATGACGTATTCAGAATATTAATAGCTAAAGATCGACAACAGAAAAAGTATGCAAAGCTTGTCAATCGACATTTGCAATAAATCGTGAATTAAATGATGCAAAATCTTCACGTTTTCTTTGTGTGCATTTATCTATTATGCGCTGACTGTTTAAACATGTGCTGAATTAAGAAATTGAGAAGCAACCAATCTGAAAAGTCCTTATGATCGCCCATCGTTGACAATTGAATGTTTCGAAGCCTTCAATTCCCAGCCAATGCCTGGAATAGCCATGCCATGGCTGTTCACAGTGACCAAGCGAGGCGTGAAGGCGTGAAGGAAAATTTCACAATTAATTTGTTCTGAAAATTTCATAATTAATTTGGTCTCGCAAGAAAATATTTTCCTCGTTAGCTGGTTCATCAAGACTAACGAGGCATAATTATATGTACTACTACAGAGACTTGAACTCCATTGAATCCTATTTAAGCCCCCATTGCCGCAATTCCAAACACCATTTTCATTTGTTCCCACATATCGATCTAAGGTACGTTTCATTTCATTATTTTTCAATTTTTTCTTTTCATTTCATGTCAATTTCATTTCATATCGATTTTGTTTGATAGATAATTATATATGGAGATTAGTGCGGTACTGATTATTATTATTCTCCCGGCCCCCAAATTTTCTTCCCTGCTTTGCACCCAATACATGGTATATATTCTATGCCTGAGACATGGACGGTGTGGAGGTTCAACAGAAGAAGTCAACTTGTTCTAGTCTTCTAGATTGAAGTAAAATGAAAATGTCTTAATTTCTTCAATCTTCCAAGTGCTTTGCAATATTAATTTGGCCAGAGACGTCGAGTACCTGGATAATTTGTCAATTAGCAAGGTTCACAAAGAGCTAGCTAGTATTCTCACTGGTGTATGGTTGGCCGCACCATTGAAACATGCATTTGGTACTTGGAGTAGCTGCACCATTTCCATGCATGGGAATTTTACCCATTTTTAACTAAACGGGTTAACTTTAAAATTAATTGCGTTTTATCCGTTTCATTTGTTCAGGTCAGTTTCACGTACATTGTCAAATCCATCAACCYTTGCGCGCCGTCATGGATGGAGAGACGAATCCCGAAGGTTCTCGACTCCCAGGGCTCCCGGAGTCGTCGTCGTCTTCGTCGTCATGCGCCATCTCTGCTCGATCTCTCACCCCGCCTTTCAACCCGATCACCTCTTCCCACGGCGAGCTCTTCTGCTTGTCCTGCGTGCGTTACGCTTTGATTGAGAAGCACCAGGACGAGCCGGCAATACTCCGGGATTCCCAGCC
This sequence comes from Pleurozium schreberi, assembly GCA_006891605.1. Lineage (NCBI taxonomy): Eukaryota > Viridiplantae > Streptophyta > Bryopsida > Hypnales > Hylocomiaceae > Pleurozium > Pleurozium schreberi. The sequence continues at coordinate 63,224 of VACF01001617.1, forward strand.
GTCCCGCCGCCGTGAGGGAGATTATCGAGCCATCGAGAGCGCTAGCTGATGGTATCGATCGAGGAAGTACTTCTGGTGCGGAAGGCATGCATTGAGCGAGGCGAGTCGAGAGCAGATCCAGCAGCTGCAGCAGCTGGAGGACAATCTGGAGCAACTGAAGACGACGTTGGTGTGTGCGCTGGGGCTTCTGGGTCGGGAGGATGGGGCGTGGATCGACGAAGCCATAGCGCGGGAGAGGATGGAGACCCGGATGGAGATGGCGTCGCTGCAGCTCACTGGGAGAACGGGAGGGTGTTACCCGGGAGGGTATAAGATTTCAGCATGTACCTATACCCCCCAAACTTTCTATTTCTAGGAAGTTCTGGGGTGTATAGTTACATACTGAAACTAAATACCCTCCCTGGTATCACCCTCCCGGCCTCTGAAATTAATCACAACAGCAGCAAATTAATCGGAGAAGAAATAATTATATGGAAAGAAGGCACGAAGTTCACCTAAGTAATTACATCCCTCGCCTAATTCCCTTGCCTAATTCCCTCGCCTAATTGCAGCACTACAATCATACAACTCCTCATTGTTTGAAAATCAAAATCTAGTCAATAAGTTAGTGGTATTCTTGATTGACTTATAAGCAATGTTTTTTTTAGGCGATTCGTTGTCAATTTGCACCAAAACAATGGACCCCACACCATGCCCTTAGAACATAAATAGCAAAATCTTGGATGAAATTGCCCAAAAATTCCAAGTTTAAGAAAAAAATTGGATGAAATCGCCAAATTGTGGATGAAAATCATATTTTCAATATGTGATATGTGCTTACGTGATATTTTCTATCCAATATGTGAATGAATGTTGAATTTTTTTAGCACCACTAAAACCTTTGATATTGCCAGTCTTGCACTTCATGAAAAATGAAAAAAAAAAAAAACCTACTTATGAGAGAAGAATGACAACTCTAAATTTTGGTTCAAAAATGACAATGGGGTTTAGGGTTACCTAAATACTTATCTTACAATGCAACAAGTCCATTATGTAGAACTAAGGCGTTGCAACAGATACTCATATACTTTCTTTTGTTGAAATGGAAGTTTTAAGGCACTACGTACATCTAATTACATCCCTCACCTAATTGTAGTACTAAATCATACAACTCCTCTTTATTTTAGAATCGAAATCTAGTCAATAAGTTAGTTGTATTCCAAAGATTATGCATACATGATACATATATGTTCACAAATGGAAAATTTTGAGGAAACAAATGCTTTTATGATTTTACTTTTGGAAAGCAATAAAAAAGAAATTCACCTCTGAAGGATTGGGCCCAAGATTGGGTGAAGAGTATTTTTCAAAAAAAATTATCAAAAAATTGTCAATTTATGGTGCATTGGCCAAATTTAATTTTAAAAATATTTTTTTTTGAACTTCAATAGTACAAGTATACTGGATTTGTTATCATGAAAGTGAGTAGAAATAATTTTACCCCATTTGGCCACATAGATTGAAAGTTTACAATATTTGGAGTGAGGAAAAARAATTCTTTTCATTCTTGCAAAATGGGATAGTAGCATTCAATCCCTTTTAGAATAAATATTTTGCATCCTCCGACCTTATGATTCACAGCTTCGGTAGACCTTGAATGAAGAACACCCGAGTGCACAGACGTTCTTGATGCATCATTTTCAGGTTGTCTTCATGTTCAAGAAGAGTTCTTGCAAACAGCTTCGGTAGACCTTGAATGAGGAACACCTGCACAGACGTACTCGATGCATCATTTTCAGGTGTTTCTCATTCAAGACGAGAAGAGTTCTTCAAAACCAGGCCGYGACCTGCACTTTCATTGCKCCTAASKTAGTGTAAGATACAGTACATGGCAAGGAGGCTCATCTTGCTTCTCCATGCGCCGCAAGCGACTTGCCGCTTCTGATCAGAGCCTTAATTTACTGAGGACTCCGTGACAGWGTGGAGTCCGCGTTGGCGGTCACCGGAGTGATTCTGRTACTAGCGCTGATTGGTGGCTGGGATTCGAATGTCCAACTCCTTGGCAGCGACAGCTCTGCTTGGGGAGCCGAGTCCCGGAAAGACTCTTCTGGCGACCTGGAGCGAGAGCATAAGTTAGAACGGGGAGGAGAAATCGCCAGTTCATTACGTTACAACAGGTGAGATTCAGAGCTGATTCGTTTTCGCAATTTAATAGCCGATTCTAAATGACAATCTTACGTGAATTATCCGAAACCCTAAATACTAACGTGAATGAACCCTAAACCCTAAAAAACCCTTCGAAAACCCTAAACCCTAAACCCTTCAAAAACATTGCATTACAAACTATGTAGCGGCTTACAGAGGGATCAACGACTTTCAAATGACAATCTCCCGCCAAGGATCGTAGATTTTCATGCAGGAAGTTCTAGATTTGCTGACCCAAAAAAGTGATGTTTAGACTTGAACCCTGCTGCTACTGTGCATAGCAGAAGCAGAAGACGCCTGCGCCGATAAAGTTGCAAGAACTCCCCGAGTAGATGAATACTAGCTCAACAATTTCAACTAAGAATGCAAGGAATAACCAAAGCCGAGGATGATCAATGAATAACCAAGTGCTAAGTTTAAGAGAGAACTGCACATGTGGTCTACTAGGTTGGCTCCAATTGCTTCCCGGATGTACACTGACCTGGAGATTCGTCTGGAGTCAGCTTTGGGCATGCTTGAGGAAGCGCTCACTCGATCAGACGAGCTGCCACCCCGTTTGCTCTTTGTTTTCTTYCTCTTGGGACTGGACACTTCTTCCTCCTCGATAAATTGCACCAGCGACCGCAAGAAGCTCTTGCTTGCTTCCAAACGTGACATATTCCTCTGCAAGRMMCCACAAKGGCAGACACGGATTCCTCAGCCGAATATACGCTACCCAACATTCTTCAATAGATTAATCAAGGTCCCATTATTARCGAATTGAAGGACAGTCACTCTTTTGATTTGTGAATCACCAACCTAAGATGCACGTACGCGGCAGCATGATATTCACTAAAATATGGGATTCAATCCTCCCCCAGACGTCCAAGGGAGGAGTAATCCTCCTATGACATGTTGGCCACAGGGACCTTACTTCGGCGTCGAAGAATGCTCTGGATCACGCTTGAGGAAGATCTAAATGTATGAGTTCAGAATCTGCTTGCAATGCACTATGTATGTCGTGGGTGTACGTATATTGCGCTGAATTGTGGAGTGATGATGTAGTGATAAGAAGCAATCTAAGATAGCCACAACTGACATTCAATAGCACAAAGTGCAAATTATATGGGCTCTGAATTTGTTGCGTTCAAAGCAAATTAGATTGTGGCACAGAGCAAATATGGTCTCTATTTGTTGAGTACAAAGCAAGTGAGTGATTGTGCCAAAAGGCGAAGGTGGGTACAGTAGCAAGTAGTGCAGGAGCGAGGAATAATTGCAGTGATTCTGACCTCGCTGGTCTCGTCAAGGCGTCCGCGCGAGACTCGGCGGTGGCGGATGATCATGCGAGTCCAGTAAATGAGGCAACACAGAACGGAAGCGCAGCCCGTGACGAGGAAGAGTCCCCAGAATGAGTTGAGCCCCAGCTCATTGGAATCGCTGGCCACGCTGTTCTGGTTGGCGCAGCTTTCCGTGTTGAGCCACAAGTCGTRAATGCGTTGCAGCTCTCCGTTCTCCGAGAGCTTGAGAATGGCCGTGGAGAAGTCGATGGACATCTGGGAGCCTTTCGGAAATGCCTGAACCCAGGCACATTCAACCACATTTACCAACGCCATTAGTTGTAGCTACTTGGATATCACGCCAGTCGCGATACTAATGCCAGCATTCATCACATTCTTTAGAAGCCCACTGCTGCACCCAAGCATCTAAGTCCATCACGTATCCAAGTCTAACCTAAAGTTTGTATGTTGGTTTGCTATCTTGCCGTGAACAATATGAACACTAAAATTTGTATACTGGGAGTAAGTTGCAATTCTGTCCTACACGGTTTGATTCTTTGTCATCGAGAGGACACAAAACGTCCGCCGCGACGTTCAAGGGTTAAAAAATTATTACATGATATGTAATTTTCAACATTGAGCGGGAAACTCAGGCAGCTCAAAAAATTTCTTTAAAAATCATTTTTTTGAGAAATAAAAAATTGAAATTGGTTCTTTAGATTTATATGTACATGGAAATCCATTTTGATTAATGAGATGAAAGTTATGAGGAGTCTAAGTTTGTGGGTAGATATGGAGTCTTTGAAAACCATACCTACTCACAAACTTAAACTCCTCATAACTTTCATCTCATTGATAAACCCCTAAAGTCCCATTGTCCCCTCGGAGGACAAAATGGATCTCGGGCAAGCATGTACGGTCTCAATATTTATCCTGATTTTTTTTAATTTTTTGTGAAGATAGGAAACACATTAGTTTTGTGGGAATAAACTTTTTATTTCAATTGGTGACCAAGAGCAAAAGTTATGGCACAAAATGTACTTTTTTTAGGTACGGCACGCAGAAAAACCACCTCACACAAACAAAATCTAAAAAAAATTTTAATTAATATTTTGTAAATTGTAATTTTGTACACATGGGGAGCTTTGATTCATTCCATTTTCATTTGTTGAATGTGTGAAAGTTATAGACAATTGTAGTTTTTGGGCAATTAAAGCATCTTTTTGAAAAAAATAACTTGCAATATTCATTTCTGAATGCATTTTTCACAATTTTTCAAAAACGATTGTTTGACAAGGTTTAATTTTTCTTGTTGGAACAGTCCTACCCTTGGCATTATTAAGTTTCAATCCCATCCTAGAGCTATTAACAATTTAGTTTTTGTTCAATCTTGAACCTACTTTTACTTAACAATTTTTTGAAGAATGAAAATCAAGTGTATGTTTATTTAAATTTTTTTCCTCGAGTCTTGACTGAATCCTTCAACACAAAAATTTTAAAATTCAAAGTCTCAAGTCCAAATTTTTTCCACAAATGGCAGTTGAAGTCATCTGAAATTGCAAGCCAGCATTTAAGAAATTTTTTTTTTTCAACTTTGAATGATAATATATCTTTCAATCCATACTATCAAAATTCATGAGCTTCTTACCACGTGATCTTAGACAAGTGAAGTATAAGATCTTACAGTTCGATTTTGAAAAAAAATGTTGTTTTTCTTCTTGGATGAACGTAGTAGAAATGGCAATTTTGAATCATTTTTGACAAGAAAATGGCCTTGGGACCTTAGGGGTTAAATTGGAATGATTCAAAGCTTTCTATGTATATATAATTATAGAGAATCAATTCAAATTTTTATTTCTCAAAAAATTGATTTTTCAAGAAGTTTTTTTAGCTACCCGATCTGCCCGCCAAATGTTGAAAATTACACATAATGTAATAATTTTTTAATTGTGTAGTAATGAAAATTGTTGAGCCTTAAAGCTACTCCTCAAGCACTTGTTCTATGAAATTTTCAAAGAAAAAAAATAAAAATTCCATCCGTAGTGAGCTGCCCAAAATTGCTATGTTGCCAAAAAGGGTGTTTGGACCTTTAGGGGTTAAAGAGGTCCAAGTGCACTAGACTCAATGAATGCATGAAAGCAAGTCTAGAACTTTTGAAAGTGACTATGGAGACTATAAAAAATTATGTGCCCAAGATAGAATGGACAACAATTATATCTATGGGATTTGGACTTTAAAAGTTGTCCATTCAATTCACCTACATGCATTTCAAGTACTGTACACTAAACAGGGGTATTAAGGGGACCCATACTAATTAATTGACATTTCATACTATATAAATATCTATGTTTGTTGTACATCAACAGGGACTAAAGTGTCCGGGGGATGTACATCATGTTTCAAACATCTACAGTTTCCCTCATTTAGTCCTCTTAATTGTTTGGTCCCCTTAACCCCTAAAAGCCCAAGGGATTTGGGCAAAACACAAATTTGTTATAAATTGATATAAATTCTATAACTTTTTTTAAGTTTGCATCAAAGAAGTTTATGTGAAGCACAAAAAGTAGAAGATATCTATACGGTCAAAAATATAAAACTATTTTCAGATTCTCTTCAAATGAATTTTGAAGATATAACTTCAAAAATTCACCAAAAACACAATTTCTATCTTTAACACTTGAATTTTTGTTTGATTGGTCAAAATTGTGGTTTCTATTGAATTGTAAAAAAATGCATAAGATCTGGGCATAAAAATATCAATTCTTTCCTCAAATAGTGAGTTTTTCAACACTAGAAAATTCTAAACACATATGTGCTATTTCTCTTCTGATTTTTTCCTGACCGTATTGATCTTAGTTTTGAATATAAATACTACAAGACAACCCAATATTTTCAAGGAAAAGAAAAAATTCAAAAAAATGTTTCTTCTGCCCGAAAATTCTGCCCAATGTCGGGCAGCGACCAAAAATGGTCGTTTGAGCGCTTAGGGGTTAATACCCCTATTCACTATTCCGTTGTACATAGAATTTGAAGGATCATAATTACCACTCGTTGGATGGATACATTTCTGGATGAATGAAAATATGACCAATGAATGAATACAAATACAGAAACGAATCAGCTACCAATCTTAAGTAAAGCCTTGAAGGATGAGCCCCTAGTGACTATGAAATCATCCATTTTGATATTGTGGGAATCATTGACTCCAAAAAATCCAAAAGCACTCATTGGAAGTCAAACTTTTATAGAAGATCTCCCCTTTCCACACAAAATTCCAAGTATGAATAGTTTCACTTTTCATTCTCTGTCATCCATCGGACACCAAACACCAAACGTCTGTGTCGATGTTCAAGGTGGGGTTAACCTCTCCATCCTTGGGGGCTCCTTGTGCAGTGGATTCAACATCTGGGAGGAGTCACTCAAGGATTCCTGCCTCCATTAACCACTCCCATGAAATCGCCTGTTCATTTCTTGGAAGGGTTTTGCTGCATAATTAGCCGTAATGCCCGATTACGCAAGCAAACTTGCGTAATCGAACATTATGGATTCTTCATCTAATTTTTTTTTCATCCCGCATGTTTTATCCAACTTCATTTTCCCTGCTCATGATTTGTCCCTTGTTGTCGGGCATTTCGCGATATAAAGCCTCCTCGTTGAGCTCCGCCCTTCTCGTTGGCCCTTTGTATCGCGAAATGCCCTCCTCCTTGGGCATTGCCTTGTACGTAAGTGATTAATCTCCTCTAAGCTTATTACACTGAACAAGGGGATTAAGGGGACCCATACTAAATAATTGACATTTCACACTATATATATATATATATTCCTTTGTTGTAGATCACTAAGAATTGAAGTGGTCAAAGATTGTACATCATGTTTCAAACATATATAGTGTTCCACAATAAGTCCCTTTAATTTTTTGGTCCCCTTAAAACCCCTATTATAGTATTATTCAATGTAGATTAGTGAAAGGAAAGGTTCGGGACTCCCRCCGTGAGTGCGGAAYTCTTCTCGTACCAGTCAACCTTGAACCGAAGGACTTCAAAGGGTAGTGAAGGACTTTCAGCCCCATTGTACTGTACAGACTCCTTCAATGGAGACAAATGCACTGCCCTTTTGGGGAAGGGGGTTGGAAAAAGTGCCACGATGGCAATCACTTAAAATTTGGTGAAGCGTTTTATTTCTTCATTGGACCAATAAATATTTTTTTCAGTCAAATGCATACACTTTTTCATCCAAATTTGGAAATTTCATCCATATTTTTTCAAGAGATGAAAAAAAAGATTACTTCTAAATGGCAAAAAGTAGATATTTATTAAAAAAATGGTGAAATCTGGCAACATGGTGCCAAAAAAAAGGGTTGGTCCACACTTGCTTATCATATGTCACACCGACTCCGGAGTAAAATAGAACTTCTCTAAACCAATAAGTTTGGGACCGATGTGACAACATTTAATTAGGGAGGTTTATTGGCTTATAGAAGAGGGTCATATGTGGTCACAATGTTTGTAATGCAGCCCAGTCGGTGATTAATTTGACAACATTGGCTTATAGAAGTTTATTGACTTAAGGAAAGACCAACTTAGAGAGGTTCTTTTGTAGCCGGACTGCTAGGGCCAAATCAAATTGTGGTAAAATGGATTTATTTTTGTCAATTTAGGACTAAGACTACGCAACTATTGCAATAGTGGAGATATTTCCAGGGTTTTGTATAGTTTGGGGTTGATTTTCTAGTTCAAAACTGCAGGGTGCTAGTGGCGTTTGTGAAAATCAAGAGAAATTGCTAGACCAAAATATTGACTACGAGTTGGAAGATAAAAAATATCTTGGATGAGGGGGACTTCCATACTCAAACATCAGATTTGACACTTTGGTGCGGAATGTTTAAGCCTTAAACGAYGGGTTGGTGATYGTGGAAATCATCTTTTTTGGCATTGTGTGAATAGTTGGCTTGCAAATTTCCAAAASCACCAATTGGTAGTCAAGCTACTATACAAGATATTTCCTTTCCTCCTAAGATTTTGAGGATGATTAGTTGCATTTATGTCCTACACCAAAAGATTCGTTGTCATTCATCGACCAAAAATGATTGTAGTGTTGTTTATRGGTTAATTGAAGCCCCAAAATAAGATTCATCACTTTGAAATATAGTTTCAMAATTCAACACTTATGTCAAAAAAATAAATTACATTGGGCAACTAAACTACAATATCTTCATCCCATACATGTCAAGTAGATATTTGAAGTTGAATTTGAAACCTTTCTTAATAATGTTTTTCACAATATGGTCAATGAAATTGGCATTAAAAAATCTCAACAAAATTGTGGACAATTATCTTGTGATGGATGTACTTGTCAAGAATGAGTGTACCTGAATATTGAAAGTTGGCACGTCAGGGACAGTACCTCGTCAATCCCTATCTTAGGGCAGAAGAATCGAGAGATGAAGTCATACTCGCTATTTGCAGCTGCAGGGGCAGTAACTATTACACCTCGACCAGGAAAATCCAGCATCTTCTCAAACTTGGGATTTAAATTTACGACATCCTCACTGGATTGCAACTCCACCTGCAGACGAAATAGCCAGATCGTTCGCTGAATTCAACTTATAGCTAACTGGTGTCATAGAGGCATTTGAGGTACTTTCCATAACTGATTCATTGCCATAATGATATACCACTCGAATGATCTCTCACTCTTTCGAAATCTTCTTCAAAATACCAAGAAGAGTCATCATACAAAACACGTCATATGAATTAACCAATGGCACATCAACACCAACAAGAAATGTACTTAACTCTTACCAGATAATCACCCAAGTTGCTTCTTCCAACCCATTTGACCTCAACCCCACCTAAAGCCTCCGAAAGTAAAGAAGCCTCGTTACAGTCACTAGCTGCTTCCAGGGGAAAATCTAGTTCAACTACACCCAAGCTAGATGGTTTCTTTCTTTCTTGAGAGTTTGGGGAGGCTTCGTCTTCAGGAGTTTCCTCAAACTCATTGTAACCAGATACTTTATTAGCTGTCAAGACACCCGCTTTAGTATGGAAGACCGCTGTGTCTCCCTCCACTATCTTCGCTGAGAATAACAAGTGTGCCGACGCCAATGTCGCGTGTCCACAAAGATCAAGCTGCACAAAATCTCGTCATCAGCCAAACAGGAGCCAATAGGTAGGAGCCAAATAGACAAACTAGATAGTCCACATACTGACCATACATCATAAAATAGACCTACTGTACAAATAAAATTACGAAAGGAACTGATAAACACCTCGAAATATATTGCTCTTTATGGACTGGCTGTACAACGAACAATGACGATAACCGGCAGTGATTTAATCCTCAAGCGACAAAGAGCCCCCAAATGGGATTCGACCAAACTTTGAGAGTTCTTTTCTATGAGAATTATTCTCTAAATAAAATGAAGCTGGAATGACCCGGCCCTGGATAAAATTTATTAAACTACTTGAGATAAGTTTTTAATTTCGAAACTGACCAACATCAAGCAAGACTTTAGTTGAAAGTTTGCAACGCCGACAAAACATTCAGATTCCGCAAATTCATCTACTTTTGACTTCCTTCTGTCATTCAAATAAGAGAAAACAGAAGAATGGACAGTGCTCATAAATTTAATGACCTCCTTTGCACCGATAGAATTCATTAATCTAGTCAAGTAAGGCGGAGAGCAAAATTTTAACGAAATTTTAATATCCAATAGTAGAATAAGCAAACATGAATTTTCATAATAAAAAAATAAAGAGGTGAAAACGACTAGTAAAAGTGAGAAAAAAGTAAGAAAAAGAGCAAAACAACTTGCGAGATCTCAAAGAAAGCAAACGTTGTGTATCTGGGAGGTGTACCTCGACACTGGGCGAGAACCAGCGGAGATCAAACTCGTTCTCCACAGGTAACGGGTCGTCGGATTTTCCAGCTTTCAGCTCGGAGCCGCTTTCATCGACTTGCACAAGATCTTTGCGCATCTGTTTTGTGCTGTCGTTACGCGTGTTATATCTCTTCACCAGAAATGCAGTCGTTTGATTAAACTCACGCGCAATCGTTTGCAGCCATCTGTCATTCCTTTCATAAGGTAAGAAAATTACAGCTGCTGGATTGCCACTAAATGCTCGATCTGTGAATGCATTTATCTGTCAATTCATCACCAATGTTTGAGATTCATGACCTTGACTGGGCAAATGCTCTTCAGTCAAATTCCAAACACTCATTTCAGAAACGCAATTGCGATAAGTAAAATAAAACAAGAGGAATGCAATGGTCTAACTCCTAAAACCCCARAAGGACCGTGGGGCTACTCAAGTTTAGTACCACATGATGACATTCCAGTCAATGCAGAGAACCAGGACCTCTACCAAATTTTTTGATTCATCTGACTGGGATGTGATATTACCAAAAYGGGTRAAAYCTAGTGATCAGATTTTTGCCATACATATCTAACCCATCTTGAACGACAAAAACCGTCCATAAATTAATGCAAAACCCTGGCCGAGAACCTAAAGGCACGAGGGGAATAACCCTAAACCCTAAACCTTCGTCGAAGACGTAAATCGTTCGGGACAGTAATACCAAGACTCCAGYCACACTTTAGAAAAACGTTCAAATTCCTCACAGACAGTACAATGAGAATAAGTGGATTGGGCAAATGGCAAACCTGAGCATAATCAACTTCAGTAAACAACTGCTCTTGCAAACTATACTTCTCCGCTGCCTCTTGCAAGTCCATCTCCGMAAATTCCACGTTAGCATCCGCCATGTGCTTGTCAACCAGTTCCTTCACGCCGGTATCCTTCACTGGAGTCTCATCCTCCACGGACGACGCAGCTCCGAACGAATTGGCCACGACTCCTCCTCGYCCCCTCGGTAGARGCTTCACCTTGGTTGCAAAAGATGCACACACTCGTAGAGATTTATTAGTAAGAACGGAAGAATTGGATCCGCGAACGCAAGAATTCAAGGWCGGTTGCGCTCCCAAGCAAGCTGCCATRGTGATGCGCCTCTCCTAGCGACTTCCTGTCTAAATTTCAGCTCAAAAAACTCGAAATCTCGATTCAGATACTGAGAGTGCTCAACTCGAAACAAACAAATCACTGTTGCTGCACCATCGACGACAACAACACTAATCTCRCACAAGYAAGTTAAGCTTGCAGCAACGAGAAAAAGAGTCTTSCGCGAGGAGGAATGGGCTGGCGATGAAACCCACATAGCACAGAATCACGCGAATCATTGAAGTATTGTAGATTTCTGATATCTAGGTTTTCATCTGTATTATGTTGATTCTTTATGATCACAAAGTAGCACAATTAGTGAGATAGTGAGAGAATATCAGTTTCAAGAAATACCACAAATGCTTTTCCAAAGGGGCATTTCGCCATTTGTTGTTAATCTTTTTTTTAAAAACTAAAATGGTACACATGTCATTATCTCATTCGTTGAGATTAGTATCTGCAATAGTCCCCCTTCCCACCCCACATTTGTATTTGTGTGACATCAATGTGGTTGACAAGAAATATGGGATATTTCTAACATGTTTGCCATATTTGTATTTTGTATTTGTACTTCTCTATGTGTTTTTGTATCTATATTGCATTTTAATATGTYGTATCCATATTTCGTATGTGTATTGGATATCTATATTCCGTATTTGTCTTGTAAGACTGAGATCGGCCTGATCGGACGTCCTACATTCAAATTTGTTCACCTACATCAATGGTGCTAGAAGGTGGTTTAATTTTTTTTTCAAAATGATCAAATGGCCTAGATGTTTTGGCAATGAACGGGAGGCAGTTTTTACAAAAAATAGGATGTGTTGCATCTTTTGAGTGGATAGTCACATGGCACAAATAGGGTATTTCACCTTAATTATTCACAATGATAGRTAAGGCAATTGTAAATTTCCATCATGTACACTTGTTGTGCATATTAAGATCTATATTATTTGTCTTGTGTATGAGACAAATAAGAATAGTATAAAAGAACTTGCATAGCCTAAGAATGTAGATGATTGAAGAGTTAGTCTACTTTTGCTACGAGGATGACTTGTACCTTCGTTTTRCAAATAGCTTCAAAACAATGATTTTGGTGGTTAGTGATGCTTCAATATTAGCACTATTTGAAGTGGCATATTTTCATATGATTTGGAATGTAATCATTGATTGAAAATTAATGTATGCCAAAGCATCTTGAAATTCAAAAAAAAAAAAAAATCCAATGTTCTAATTTAGCTCTTACTAAGAAAGGCAACCCATTTTTGACCACTTAAGCCATTGCACGTATTTGGAAGGTGGGTTTCTTCAGTGGGCAATTTTTTCTATGAGCAAAAATAAACTGCCGAAGGTTTCTAAATTTTCCTAGATTTTTTTCTCAATTTCTCAATTGAGGATTATGTTCCTCCCATTCCTCCCATATTAGAAATAAAAGGCATCCCATTTCCAACCAAAGGCTAGTTGTAGAATCAAGAGTGCTTCATTACAATGATTGAAAATTGTAGCACTAGTGATAAAGGGCATTCCATTTCCAATCAAATGCTGGTTGTAAAATCGAGAGTGCTTCATTACAAGGATAAAAAATTGTAGCACCAATTGAGGGTGCTTCACTATTACAAGTCTAGTTTTTTGTCATACTGTATTTACTAAAACCTCTCATTTATCAAAAAATGGAATACATCAATTACTTTTGATTGTCAAATTTATAAGATATAGCCTTTGATAGTAAAATCCTTCTTATGCTAAGCTGCTACAATGTAACATCGACTTCTGAAACAGACTAAAAACTGTACAACTGCATGTCAGGAACTTCCATSTAGTGGTAAAAAATAAAAACCGCTTACACCATTATTAGAAGAGGTCCTCGATAAGCTACGCCTGTCATCTATACAAAATAGTTACAAGTCCAGATATCTCAATCATGGACAATAGTGTGCACCAGTTCCATGGACGGCCGCTCCCCTGCATCCTCAGTTATAGACTCTGTTGACAATATCAAACGAAGGATGTGAGCAAATTTGTGTTTCAAATCCTAAATCAAAGTCGTCACATTTCCTCTTACTGATTATCAAATCATCATTTCAATAGACACTGAGTTCGTCAAATAGAAACGATGTACTGAACAGCTGCCGATCCTCCAAACCAAACTACAGATTCCAAGAATAGCAAACATCACAGGCTCATGTTCCAGAAGAAGCTATTGAATACAAATTGCACTCGTTGTCAAACCAAATTGCTGAAGACGATTGACAAATTGCACCTGGCACATTGGGTAAGGTGTCATTGCTCATAACCGCATCTTTAACCTCTTGCACGGCCTCCATTACTTCCTCCTTTACTTCATATGCAGCATCCTTCACACTTTGCATCAACCCTTTCACCTCCCCATTTTCCACAAGCTCCTCAGGCCTTCCAGAATCATTAATGCTCGATGGCTCCTGCTTCAAGGTTGCAGAGCGCGCGTCAGACATGTCCACACGGTCAACTGAGGTGTACCTAAGAACAGCCTCTTTCACCGTCTCCCCKGATTGCGTAAGCATTTCACTCACATTTTCCACAACGGTCTTCTTTCTGTCATCACCATCATGTARGATTTCTTTCTCTTGGCTGCTTAAGCTTGGATCGATAGGAGAGGATTCGGCCACGTTATTCTGACTCCCAATAATTTCCTTCACAGTTTGCACAGGATGCGACATCATTTCCCCCATGGTTTCAATTATRGTCCTTCTGTGTTCATCTGTGCCGCCATTGCTATTTTCCTCCTCAACAGGAGACGCCGCTTGTGCAAAATGGTTTCCGTTTGACTCTGTCACGTGGCTGTGACCGAGGACAGTGTCCCTTACCATGTGAGCCGAATATGCAAGRTTCTCCCTCACAGTTTGAACGATCGTCTTCCCCTGTGCATCATCCTCGATTCCAGAGCTTGACGATCTCACATCGCGTTCAACCACGGCAGCCAGGACATTATCACTCTGACTAAACGGATCCTCCATCGCCAAGGCACAGGGTAAGGATTCAATGTCGCCATCGCCGGCACTGCCGAAAACTACATCCTTCACGTTGTTAGCAGAAGTTTGAAGGATCTCCCCCACGCTTTCAATTATGCCTTTCTCAGGAGGTGTGGAGGCCACGTCTGTCTTGGACGAGGAAGGACCCCCTACATTGTGATCTACATCGTTCTTTCCGTCTCCATTCTCTTTCTGATCAACCACATTCTCGCGAAACTTTGAGAATATACCCATGCTGATGCTCAAGGTGTGCAGTTCTCGACGATTCCTTCAAAGACTCAAAACCTGGTGTAGCCTTCATGCATAGGCCGATTGGCATCTGCTTGCTCTCTCCCCCTCCACACAAGAGGGAACGCAATGATCTAAATGCGATCACTGCAACACAGAAACGATCACAACTACTCCTCAAACTCGGATCCAACAAACCTAAACGGCCTCACCCCTATCAACTCATACGTAGATCAACGCACCCGAAATACAATCATAAAATGCCACGGACATCACAAGTCTCGATACTATGCACCACCATAAAAAAACGAAACCCTTCAAMACCGAAAACTAGCGTTCCAATGCTCGATCAAACCACCAACCGGCACCAATTCTTGATAACAAACTATCAAGTCCTCGCGCCAATCTCCTTACCGACTCCAGAAAGAAAACAAATGACAGGACGCGAAGACCTCAATGCCGACCAATGCAACACTCAGAAACGGCTACAACTACTCTTAAAACTCGAATCCACCAAACCCTAAACAGCCGTAAACTCATACACAAATCTGTAAGGAAAACGTAATATGCCGACCAGCGAAATCACGAATCCAAAAAACTCTCCACTCAGCAAAGACGAACCCTACGTAACCCTTGCGAAAACTAAAAACTAACGCTCGATCAAAGCAGCAATCATGGGGACCATTATAAATCGAATCACAACAATCTCTTCTCACCGATCTTCACAATTACAGAACAACGAGAATTCAACGTCACTGCGGATCCCAGAGAGTTCATCAAATGCATTCCCACTTGCGCAATCGGGCTCGTTCTGGCAGGTGAAGTGAAGCATCGGAGGGAGGGAGAGCATTTGTAGCAGAAGAAGCGGCAAGAAGAGAGCCCGTCACCGCATCCTGGGCCGGGACCCCGAATCGCGGGTCCCAGAGAGTATGTCCGCCCGTGCCGACAGCGAAACGGTTACATATGRCTGCTTCATCAGGCTTCGCCAATCGACACTAAAGGTCACGTTAAGTTTTTTGGACAGTTCAGTCAACGACTGGATGGAGCCCGGATTGGCAGGATGTTCTGTGGTGGTGACACGTATGTGGCAGAATTTGGTACGTGTACAATTATGAAAATAGTTATGGAGTCTTTGTCGGAGATATTTTGCTTTCCACACCTTCCACACAAATTATTAATTTTATGATATTTGTTGATAGGTTGCTCACTGACCAGTGACCACGGTAATTGYAGATCCTGGATCTGACCCCACCTTCACTTTGGATGACACGTTAGGCCAGTACTACTGTAACAATTGGTTTAATATCTGCCCTCTACACTAAGTGGAGGAGCCTATGACCACTGGTATCAAGCCTATGACCACTAATTTCAAGGCGTATGACCGCTGATTTCAAGCCTATGACCATTGGTTTCAAACCTATGACCATTGGTTTCAAACCTATGACCATTGGTTTCAAACCTATGACCATTGGTTTCAAACCTATGACCATGGGCAACTCACTACATATGGAGTTTTTATTTTTTTTCTTTGAAAATTTCACACATGTGCCCAAGGAGTATCTTCATGGCCCGATAATTTTCATAACTATTGACTAACCAAACAATTAAGGGGACTTATTGTAGAAAATTGTAGATGTTGAAACATGATGTACAGTTTGCGGACATTTCAGTAACTAGTCATATACAACAAAAGTAGATATTTATATAGTGTTAAATGTCGATTGATTAGTGTGGGTCCCCTTAACACCCCTATTTAGTCTAAGAGATTGGTGAATAAGGTAGGATGCTCTTAAAGCAACCATTTAAGCCTACCTAACTCATCATTGATAGTAATAGATATTTCAAGGAATATGTCCCCCATTCTTAAATAGGGGTCGCATTTAGAATTATTAATGCAAATATCAACCAAAAATATTTTGAATTCAAAGTTTGTAGTGCAAAAAAATTCCAAAAATGGGGGTCAAAGTCATATGAAATTGCATGCAAATGTTCAAAAAAACTTTTTTTTTGAAACTTTGAATGCTAATATCTTACAATTTGTATGATCAAACTTCATAAAATATTTACCATATGATGTCAGACAAGTAAGTACTAGATCCCATGGTTAGATTTTTTCTTAAATTTTTTTTGTTCTCATGGAAGAACACAACCAAAATGGCATTTTCGGGTGTTTTTTTGACAAAAAAATGGCCTCGGGTCTTAAGGGGTTAAAGAAGAATGCAATTTTTGGAGCCAATGTTCCATGTTTCTATGATTGAATCTTGTTTTTTTTTATTGTCTACAACGTTGGAATGCAAATTTTTATTTAACCCCTAAATGCTCAAACTGCGTTTTTTGGCAACTTACATAGCAATTTTGGGCAGCTCACTACAAATGGAGTTTTTATCATTTTCACAAAACATATGCCCAAGGAGTAGCTTTAAGGCCGAACAATTTTCATAACTTTTGAGTACATAGTTTARAAGTTATTGTATGATATGTAGTTTTCATTGATTGATAGGCAGCCCTGGAACCAAAAAATAACTTTTTAAAATAATAAAAATTTAAAAGTTGTTATTTAGATTTATATCTAAGTGGAAAGCTTTGAATATTCTAATCTGATCATTGAGTCAAAAGTTATGAGGAGTTTTAGTTTTGAGTAGTTTGCGGGTAGTAATAGTATTTAGGTGCTGTCTTTTGAGTGCATAGGCATAGTGAGGCATGCACCTAAAAGACAACATTTTTCTTTTAAATTATTAACTCAACCCAACCGCTTACCAAATTTTTAAAATTAAAAATTAAAATTTTTAAATTTGCGTCCCCCCTTCCACCTCTTATAATCTTCAGAAGGTAATAGGATGTACAATCAATATGGGATTTTACCCATAAACATATTTAGTATACATATTCAATATATTCTAAATTTTGATCCGGGAGCTTGGGTTTGGGAGGGGGTATTTTTAATTTTGATCAATGAATGCCGGGGGGATGTCAAGATGGGGAGCCATCTTTTCAGTGCATAGGTATCTCTACTCTACAAAAAAAAGGTTTGAAATCCATTATTTAATTCAATTTTTAATATTTTTGGAAAATAATAAAAACGGTAGGTGTAAATTGTTTCTTAGAACATTTTAACCATTGGGATTGGCATTTTTCAATTCCATAAATAAACTATTTACAATTTAGTATTTTGAGCCATTTTCTACTTTTTCTACTTACAATTTTTTTCCTATATGTTAATTCAAACTCTAATATCTTGCAATCTCCATGGTGGAAAATTCTGAAAAATTTTCCACATATTTTCAAACTAGCTTAATACAAGATTGTATGATTACATGTGTCACAAATTTTTTTTCTTCTAAAATTGTATACTTGTATTAGAAATGCTAGTGTTGGTGAAAACATAGTCAAAACCATTTAGGGGTTACAAAGTATATGAGATCTCCAGTGGCAAAAATGGATTCAACCTGAATTGCCGAGAAGAAGTCAACAATTTCGGAAGAACTTTCAAGCCCCACGAAGTACCAATTATAGCTAGTCAACATATTTAATATGAGCTACAAATGTTTTAACCCCTGAGGGATTCTATTGTCTTCTATACACTCTCCCCTCTTGTATACAAAAGGGAAAATTGAGTAGCACATGAATTCTACTCAAGCTGAAAATTTCAGACCAAGTCACAGTCATACTCCTACTGTGGTTAACAAAGAATTTTTGGGAATTCTTTAGTGTTTAGAGAGGATCAAATACATTCAATATACGGACAACATACACCAGCTCTTTCAATGGGCAACATCTATTAGGGGTTAAGGTTGTAGTTCTAGTTGCACTCTAAACAAGTGCACAAAGCCTACGCAGCGTAGGCTTGCCAATTCCCGTGCCCAATCTCAACTCTTGCAAACCCTGACAGAGAGTGCACCCACACTCGCTCGTTATGATACTGCAATTTGTGATTCTCAGTTTTGGGTTGAAAATGAATCTAAGATCTTTCTTTCCATTATGAAATCAAGCTGTCAGTTTTGCAATCCATTTCGAAAATTTATTAATTTCTTAGCATGATTTCATATGTCAGGTAAGGCATCTGTCTACCTACAAGGCTGTGAGTGTGCACCAAGCAGGAACGCAGCGACAAATTTTAGATTCACATTCACTGTACATTTTCACATCGATCTTACAGAGGCTTGACACTCGCATCAATTAATTGCGAAGGTTGAAGAACTCAAGCCAGATAATTCTCGTCCACACAAATTATCATCAATCCTAAGATCAAGGAACTACTCTACATGAATCCGTCCGTCGTCACTTTGTAGTTTTAGCTTGTCCTATACCTTCATGAGGACTTGCCAAGTCCACAAACTTCTATAATCATGAAGAGTCTGAATAGAAGTATTTAAGAAAGTCTAGCTAGCTATACCATGCCAACAGATCGATGCACAGACACATTCACATGTACCGCCCAGGTGAGTCCAAGCCGGACAACATGTAATCACTCAGGCATAAATTCTACAATGAAATTACAACAAGTTCATGCATAAAATGAATCCAATCCAACGAATGCATCAATGGATCGACGCTGGCAATTAACAACCTGGCGGATCGGATGCTTGCTCCAGGCGGATCGTCAACGCGTGGTGAATGAATGAATTCGATCGATCGATCAAGGAGTGTGAGAGCGCGAGGGCGTGTTTTCCTGTGAAGCTCTGTCTTTGTCACTGCCCCTGAACTTCTCCTCCGAAGCGCATTCCGACTGTCGAGACGTTTCGTCCCCGTTGTCGATGTAGAGAGGGTGCACATCCTCCAGCAACATCAGCACATTGTTCATCTTGGGGCGTCGTTCCGGCACAGGGTCCACACATTGCATGGCAACTTGCAGCATGGACACCATTTCTTCTTCGATGTTGTGGTAACGCATCAGCTCCAAGTCGAACACCTCCGCGGTCCATTCTTCCCGCACTACCGATTGCACCCACCGTGGCAGGTCAATGCCTTCATCGTTGAGAGTCGCTTGCGTGGGTGCTTTCCCTGTCAGAAGCTCCAACAGCAGCTGCAAAAACAACAAACAGAAAGGCATCTACCATCAGAAGAATTCCACACCCCATGGTCTTTTGTTCCCTGCTTCACAATAACTAACTGCATTTATAAACCTTTCCTGAACTTGGGTTTTGATTGATGGTACAAAATTTGGAATATGGAACACAAAAATACGTTGCTGACAGAAGACTCTAAATCTCGATATAAGCGTATGAATTCTTGACACATGGATAATCAGAAACTTGGGAAAATATAGTAGCCAAATAAGCGAGGTTATCTTCTAACGTCGTGTACACAAAGTCGATCATTTGCGCTCTGGCATGGACAGAGAAATGATTAATTCAGCGAACTGGGAGATGGATTTACCACTCCAAAACTGTAGACATCCGACTTCTGTGTGATTTTCCTAGTCTCGGAGACCTCAGGAGCACGGTAGCCAACAATCCGGGAAGCAGCAGAGGTCGGAGTCAACAGTTGAGCGAGTCCAAAGTCTGAGATGCAAGCTTCGAGGTCTTTGTTGAGCAGAATGTTGGATGACTTGATGTTGGCATGCACAAATTTGGGGCCTCCTTGTGCGTGCAGGTAATCTAGTCCCCTTGCAGCTCCTAGCGCAATCTTGACCCTGCTCTCCCAATCCAGAGGTGTTCGACCGCAGCCTCGATTCCCTGCAAAATCCATGGAATGAATCACTCTCCTCAGCACCCACCATAAGTGGCATTAGGACAGTCATTCGACCTCAAATAATTAGTGTTCCTCTACTCACCATTGCCCAACCCCCTAGACAACATTGCTTTTTATTGATAAAATAATGTTATGCAAATCCAAACATACGAACCAAGTTGGCGTAGACTCAAATAAAACCTCTGCGACCATTTTGACAAATTGATGCTCCACAAAGTCTCGGGGAACCGAATGAACCTCACGGACAAAATCTGCAAAATTTTCTTGTGAAGGGAAATCATACTTCGCTGAAACAGATTCAGATCATTTATTAGGAGAAAGGATGATCACTCACCGTGAAGGAGAGCAGAGAGGCTTCCCATGGGCAAGTAGTCATACACCAGCAGCTTCTCATCCTTGGAGAAGTAGAACGCTCTCAACGGCACCAGATTCCGATGCTGCAGCTTCCCCACCACGTGAATCTGAGACTCAAACTCYTTCTTGCCCGTGGTGACATCTTTCAACCTCTTCACCGCCATGATCGTCCCATCCTCCAAGATCGCCTTGTACGCCGTKCCCACACTGCCTTTGCCCAGCACCTCAGCCGAAGCTCGCAACAGATCCTCCAGATTGAATGCATAGTTCTTCCCGTCGAAGAAAACCAGTTTATTCCGCTCCARTTCCCCTGCACCTGCGCTGGAATACTCTTCCCCATTCTCCTCCATCACTTTGCTTTCCCGAGTCCTCTCACGCGCAATCTCACGCCCTTCAGATTTGATCGACAGGTGCCGTCCCCTCCTCGTTCGGGACAAACAGAGGTAAACTCCAAGTAGGACGAGAGCCAGAAACGCTACTGAGCCGATCACGATGCCAGCGATGTCACGCGCTGCGAGCTTTTTGTCGCCGTTTGAAAACTCTGGCTCTGGGGTGGACGAAATGGGACTGGCAGGGGAATGTGCTGGAAATGGACAGAGGGATGCGAGMGGAGGGCCRCACAAGAGCTGGTTGCCCTGGTATGAAGAAGCYGGGAATCTGGAYAGCGTGGTYGGCACTGCGCCGGATAAATTGTTGTTGGCGACGTTGAACACCTTCAGGTTGACCATAGTCAAGGSAGGAAGGCTTCCGGAGAAGGAGTTGTTGAGAAGGTTCAGCATGGAGAGCTCGGTAAGTCGGCCGATGGACTCGGGGATGGTTCCATTCAATCTGAAAATCAAAAGATGTTTTTCATGTAATTAGTGTAATAAACAACTACCTAGGCCGTAAGCCAATGCTGGCACAAGCTACGAAGGTGAAAGAAAAAAAGCAATCAATTGTAAACCATGCCCTTTCTCTGGTGGAGGAGAACAGCAGCAAGTTTTACATTGAACAATTTAGTGTTCTTTACCCAAATTTCATCAACAGAGAATACTTTGACAACCAAGTCTGTGGCGATCACCGTGTCACAAGAGGACTAACTAGTGTTAGCTCAAGGAAGTTTGGATCCGGTAGGCAACAGTCGGTTCTACACAGTGCCATTATCTAAGTGGGAGAGATAGAAAAACGAGTTTAATCCCAAACATTTTAATGTCATACCCCGGCTGTCAGCAGGACCTCTTTCTCTAATCAACATTGAGAGCCTTGGAATGCATCTTAATGTCTTTTAGTTAAGTATCAATAACTTGGTTGGTCATTTTCAAAATTACAGAAATATGATTAGAGGAGTGAAGAAAATGAGTACTAACCGATTATATTCCAAGCTCAAGTGMGTGAGCCGTGGCCAGAGACCAGAGAGATCATCAGGCAGCGGTCCATAGAACTCGTTCCCAGCCAAGTAAACCGCCTCCACATTCTTGCAATGTCCGAGCTCCCCAGGAAAGGAGCCTGTCAGTTTGTTCCCACGCARACTCACCACTTGGAGCTCCGAAAGCAAGCTCAAGCTCCCTTCGGGGATGCTCCCTCGGAAACCTTTCCCCGGCAAGCGCAGTTCGGTGACTCTGTTTTTGTTGCAGGTGACGCCTCTCCAGTTGCAAGTCCAGCTGGTGTTCGACCAGTGCAGCTTCGTTCCTCGAAAGTCGTGGACATTGCTGAAGGTGAGAAGCGCTTTTGTGTCCGTAGCTAAGTCTTGGCCTGCAACTCTTGCAACAGCAGCCGCAAGAAGCACTATGAAGGCCGCCGTTACGCTCCACTGGGGTTTCTGCTTTCGCTTCGTCATCTCTTTCTAGCTATCTGTGCGGCAAATTCTATTCTTCCGAAACTAGACCGAAATGATAGATGACACCCAAAGCCTACATTGCCGTGTTGAAGGTACTCCTCTTGCGATGTTYAACCAGATATCCACCTGGTTCATCTCGTGTCTTCATCAATCCAGCTGGTCGACCGGTGATTAATTACGTAGCTCGAGCCCTTGAGGTTTAGAATGCTAGAGTTCAMCGCTTYATCTGAACAACAGTACCCACATCAATCCATGAGCTGTGAAACTGARGTATTTTGGTSATCTYTYTTCATGTTTCGTTTCGTTTCGTTTGACTATTCGAGACTTACCTAACTGTAAGCTGGACCCATGAAAGTAAGGTCACCATGCTGTACAGCTTGCGCCATGGCCCAGCTGCACTCGCAGTCAACRAATTTGGGATACGCCTGTAAGTTGGCTCCAAAAACAAGCTTCATTTCATCAAATGAGGTTCACATTRTGAGTGKTGCCTTCCCACCGTCACTGGCCTAAACATCGTGGCCAGCATTGTGAGTAAGCTTACAGCCAAAAACTGTAGATAATCTCRACAATGTTYTGTGCCTTTYAAGTGCCTCAATTGACAGCGAGCAGGCTCCTCTCACACCAGAAACATGAACACTTGCTTCGTCCTCAAAACGAACGCTGTTCGACAACACGCAAGCCTGAACCTGACATGTATTTGAACCAAGACGAAAATGGTTCCCAAGACACACTAAGACAATTAAAAGACCAAAGCCCAACTCACCAAACGAACAGAGACAACAACGTTCATACCACTCGTGAGCTAAACGTCAGTCCGTTACAAATGCGAACTTCTCCAYACTCAACAGAAGATGAAACCACAAAACCCCACTCAATCGATACCAAAATCCACTAAAAACCAGGTAGAATAACCACTGACTTTCAGCTAGCAATTCTAAAGTACGACATTGTATGAACGAATATCATAACATTCCCGACCAACGGTACGAAGCYTACCTAGAACATTGAGCCCCCGATGAAGCCCGGCGCGCCTCGAAAGTGGCACTAACGAAATGAGCTACAGCAGAAGCAGACGCCATGATTTCATTCAAATCCGAAATCTGGGTGCATGAGTGCACCCACTGTCAGACCACGCAATGCTGGACCGTACCAGTGTGTAACTATGTTTAAGCAAGGTGTGCTGACCTTGCCATAAAACTTTGAAGGACGATACCAAGCTACGGGTAACGGCACTAAGCTGACTTCTCGGTAGCTGGCATGGGGAGAAGAGAAATGAAGACTGAGAAGTGATGAGAAGAGATTGAGATGAGAAGAGAAGGGCAGAATAGAACAGAGCTGAGCAGAGGAAAGCAGAGCAGAGGAGGGGGGGGGGGCGCTTCAAGAGCTTGTTCAAGAGCTGCGAGACGAGCAGTAGTAAGCTTAGTGCGCGGTCGCCATCGCGCGCTGCCAGAGAAGCTCTGGACGAGTGATGAAGACCCAGAGAAACGTTTGGCGTCAGGGGGCATTCAATGACTCTTCGTGTGGGTGTGGGTGGGTGTGTGGGAGTAGTACCCCCACCGGTAACCCGGTTTATGGCCCCTTTTCTTGTTATGGGTTTCTGTTGGAGTGCTTATTACTGCAGTCAGTTGGAGGTCAATGTTGAAAGCCGTTGCACGACATTACCGTATGCAGCAATGGGAGCACCGACGCCAAAGGACTTCAAAGTTTATTTTAGCGTAGAGATTCCATGATTGCCCGCAAACAAAAACTCTTCATAACTTTTGACTTGTTGATCAAAATGGAGTACTTCAAAGCTTCTCATGTACATATAGTTGTAGATAATCATTTTCGAATTTTTATTTCTGAAAAAAGTCATTTTTTCAGACCTGCCCGGGCTGCCCGCCGACCACTGAAAATCACATATCATGCAATAACTTTTTAACAGTGTAGTGAAATGTTATGAAAATTGTTGGGCCTTAAAGCTACTCCTCGGACACATGTTGTGTAAAAATTTCAAAGAAAAATAATGAAAACTCTATTCATAGTGAGCTACCCAAAATCGCTATGTTGCCAAAAAAACGCAGTTTGGTCCTTCAGGGGTTAAGGTTTACATTAGGAATGAATACCCCCATCGTATTAATACTGATGTTGTATTGTTTCAGTGGTCTCACAGTCCAACTTTGAAAATTTATTGTTGTAGTACACCATCAATATTGCAACAAATGTAGTTACAGTGGGAACAGTGCCTTCCATTGAAATAATATTGTTGCAGTACTGATGCTGTATTACAACAATACATTTTCAAAGTTGGACTGCGAACCTATTAAAACAATATTGTTTCAATGGGAGATACTTTCCTGATGAGTATCCATACTTTTCATATTTCATCCATGTACCAACATTGAATGGGACATCCCTTTCTCCATCATCCAAAATAAATGAAAAAAATTCTAGTGCATAGTCTTTATTTGTTTTTGGAGAAAAGTGTAAAGATGGAAATCAATTATAATTTCAACATAAAACATAGTATTCCTACATTCATCCATCTTTTGTATTAAAAATGACTTTTCAATTATGTCCAAGCATTTTTCACCCAAAATTTGAAACCTCATCCATATTTTAAATAGGAAAAGCAAAAAATGGTGAAAAAAGAGTATTTTATGTGGCAGAAAATAGAGATATATTTTGAAATGGTGCAATTTGGCCCCACTGTGGCCACCTCCTCAAAAGGTGTATACTGTAGTATGCTGTTTGGGGTGGGGTCAACAAATTTTTGTATTATTCAACTAGAGTGGTAGTCAATGATATGATTATTCTGTAGTTGAAACTAAATTAAAGGTTGTGAAGGGGATGAAAAAATGTTAAATTGGATGCAAATTTGGAAGAGAAATATAAGATTTCAATCAAATTTTGCATTTCTAAAAGTGCATTTTTCATTTGGCAATATTTTCCAACTTATTAAAATGTTGGGTGTCTTTCAGGATAGTATTTTGATGTGGACAAGGTTTTCTTAACAGCTTTGGATTGAAGGGATGGCTTTGCACCACTCAAAGGTATGTGGAAGAATGTTTGAGTAAGACCTTATTAGAAAAATGAGTCAAGTGCTATGGTGATCAAACCTATCATCATATAACTATTTGTTGATTTACTTTGGACATGCAATGCAAAAAGGACCTTTAGTTAGAGAGTAAAAAAGTTGTTTGCATTTATAGACATGGATGAATCATGCAAAATATACATAAAATTGCATTTGTTTATCCATGTGTATACACAATTATAAAAGTAAAAACAAATCTTATTCTTTAAAATTTTGTAGAATTTTGGAAATTTATTGATCAAGAGAAAAGAATGTATCATCAAATATTCCTTAAAAAAATTAAAATTTCTTTTGATCGAGCTTTACTTAAAACAAAATTTGTAGATGCAAAGAAATACAAATTATTGACTAACATGAAAGAAAATTGGTGAAGAAGGTCTTTTCAATTCGTGTACATTGCTTCACTATAGATGTTTGATTGACTTGCTCCTCCATTGCATGTTTGTATTTGTAATGTTAGTCAATCCTAGTCCATTTAACTTCTAAATGTAAACATAACTTGAATATGTCCATGCTAAGCAAAAAAATGATAGATTAGAGAATGGAGATGTTGAATGTTGGATTGGTCTTTAGGTGCAAATACAAAAGTGAAGGCAAGGTAACTGTGCTAATTTAGCAATTTTTCAAAATGTATTTGGGATTGTAGTATTTATTTTATGGTACCTTTAAGCATCATAATTTTGCTATGCATATGGTGTAAATATAACCATGTTTAATATATAGGCACCCATGTAAATTTTAATGTGCTAGCTATATAATCATTGGATATGCTAGTTTTTTTAATTTTAAAAAAGGAGCAAGTTTATACTTGTTGTGTCTGGTCCAACTTGCACAACCAAGAATCCAAGATCTAATTCTAGAATAAAATTATTCAAGCAATGAGTCTTTAGGCAAGGTTGTAGTTATCCTACAATTCCACATAGATAGTAATTAAAACAATTAATTTCATTTATCCACAAACAATCAATCAAAGATTTTAACAAGTCACTATGCCACCTAACTTTAATGCACCTTTGGCATGCATAGGTGCACATCCTACTTTATTTTCAAATTACAATTGCCCTTAAGAGATAATCATGTGTGAAGACATTAGGAGCAATGATGCAAGGATGTGAGTTGTGAGGAATGAGCCCAGAGCCAAGAGGGGTGTTGTGTGAGAAGCAAGTTAATTGTTTACAAACTTAAGCAAGTTTGTATATTCCAAGTAAAAAAAAATGCAATCAACAATTTTTTTTCTTAATTGGAAAAAAAATGTCATCTATTGCAATGGTTGAAGGTCCTTGTAATTGAATTGGAGAATTAATTTATTATCCTCAATAGCAATGGATTTCAAAGCTTCATCAAACTAATTGTGTCCCATATACAATGCATAGGAAAGTTTTGGATAAAATCAAAATGTAGTAATTATGTTATGGGTTTAGTTATAATTTGTGTGTAATCATTTCCTCAGAAGGCTCAAATTCTTAACTTCATTTCATATAAATGATTCCTCTTGATATAAAAGTATCTAAATTGATTAAATATTGGAAATTGCAATCCTTTACATTTTATAATAAACCCTAGGCTAATGTAATTGTATACATTAGGACAAATATGCATTGAAAACACATTTCAAACCATGGTTTTGTGTTAAATTTGCGATATTTTAAACGCAAATTCGTTTATTCCAACCTAGATTTAACACAAATCATAGTCTAATTTTTTTTTTGTGTGGACTTATATAAGTGATCCCTATAAGATTCTCCAAGTTGTTCAAACTAGAAATGCTAAGATGTATTGAAGGGTGCAACTTAGAATAAAAATTTAGTGATGAATTTGAAACAGACAGTTATAAACTATAACCTACAAATCATATCCACATGATAGATTAATTGTTATATTAAACAGTATTTATAGGTTGATTTTAAAACCAAAAATTCGAAATCCTCAAATTCAAAAAAAACTGTAAGTTGATTTTTACAAAAAATAATTAATATAAAAATTGAGGTTTCTTGTAATTGACTAGGCCTCTAGTGCATAATTATTAGATTCCATTTGTTAACTACGTACTGTTTTTCTTTTTCTTCTTCGTCTAAGAATTTTTGTAATTGATTTCTTTTTGTGATTTAGTTACATGCAACATGATTCAAATTTCATTTACATATTATATTCAGTTGATTAGACAAAATGCAACATGCTTCCAAGATTGGAATCCAAACTCACAAATTGGGGAAGTATTAATCACCATTTAGAAAATAAATTTTGAAACTAAGAGGTCTATGGAATTATACTAAAAATGATACCCACATCGACAACATTCATTGATATGGCAACTTGTAGCTCAAAAGTTTATGGACGATTACAGTGCAAGCAACCTATAAAGCACATTTGAAGACATAAAATGAAAAAAGTGAAAGTTATGTTAATAATTTTAAAATAAAGTAGAAAAGCAAAGAGTAGTAAACAAGACTTCTAGAGAGTAAATCTACTATATATGAGTTCCACTCAGAACCCTTGATAAAAACCATATTTAAAACTTGTAAGGTCAAAAGAATTGAATTGACTTCATAATTGTGAAGAACACAAAAACAAGCAAGTTGGCTCCCAGATCTTCATTTCCAATTTCTTAAATTGGGGTTTTATGAGCATCATCTCCATTGGATTTCATAATCACTTTAATAGTGGTGGAGTCCATAGGAACATGCAATTTGGCCCCAAAGTACTCATTTTCACTGTTGAGATTGGCACTTAATCTATATATGTTACCTAACTTGTTGAATTGCATATTTGATTGGATTTATAATAGTGGAGTGCTCAAAATCAAGCAATTTGATTTKAAAGTGCTCTACACATTTGCACTTTCTAGAGTCAAACATTAGCAAACATTCATTTGCTTGTTTGATCCCAACTTAGACAATCTTCAAAATTATCAAATGAATAGAGTGCACAAAAACAAAAGATTCATTTTCAATACTTTGGAATGGACATTTGTGATGATTGTCTAATTGTTAGATTACATCTTGGATAGACTTAACTATGATGGAGTACCCCAAAATAGCAACACAAGCCAAGTTTTTATTTTGAGCCCTAAAAACAAGTACAAGCTCTAAAACTTAGGTCGCACTTAACAAGTACATTGGCCTTGAGGAGCTTATTTTTACTTTTTTAAACAAACATTCACATTGGTATTCAAAACTTTGTTGACTAACTTTTATTTTGAATGACATCAGACTATCGAATAGCACAAATATGAGTTTTTAGCCTCCAAATTAGCCAAGTATTGCTCACTTAACTTGTTGAGGTGAATGCAACATAGGCCTTCCATTTGGTCATTGATCTTTATTGTTATATCATGTCATTTTGAAGTTTCTCTATCATGTTTGTAAATTGATTTGTAAACTTTGATAGATTTTGATGATTCCCAAAAAAGACCATACAAAGAAGTGGGTTAAAAAAAATTCAAGTATAATCTTTGGCTGGGGATGCTACCTCCTTCATTCAGATTTTGCGCTTGAACAAGTCAATAATGAGTGTTATATAACACTACAACTCTACAAGAAAATGGGGGTAAAAATGACTTGACCACAATGACTACATAGACAACAATGACTGCAAATGGTCATTGTTGTCAATGGAGTCATTGTGGTCAAGTCATTTATACCCCATTTTTTTTGTAGTGTAAGGACTTCAAAATAGCTCCATGTTTAAGACCTTGTAGCTATTACAAGATAATTAAACCACAAGGCTACAATGTCAAGGCACATCACCTTCTTCTAGATTAGAAAAATTACAAAATATGGTATAAAAATGAAAGAATGTTTGTTGGCATGGGAGCTTGGAGCAAGAAGCATAGGAATAGGAATTTACTAGAGATTCTAGGAGTTAGGAATTCCTATTGCCAACAATGCTACTATCTCCTCAAAAGAGAGGGTACACCTCCTGGTTTGCATTAGTCTCCCCCCCCCCCTCTCTCTCTCTCGAAAAAATCATTGATTTATTTCTTAAAAATAAAAATAAAACTCCCTGCAGTTGATCTCGATATGAATATTGGGATATGGTATACTAGGATACAAATACTGGGATATGGTATGCATATTGTATATATGCAATATATATACAAATACAAAAATGAATACGAAAAACAATTAATCCATATCGATTGTCAAACAAGTTTGTTTTGAAAAATATAAGACTGAGGGGGGTACTTGGATTTTCTGGTTATTTTGAGATTGGATTATTTTTCATATCCCCTTAATAAAATTGGAGGGGTTATGAAAAATAATCCAATCTCAAACTTTTTGGTACATTGGTGTCACTATCTCCCTATCTCCTCCAAAGAGAGGACACACATGCAAGTGGAAAAGTGGGGGAGCAAGGAAGCAAAAGAAAAATTAGATTTTGTAAAAGAATTTTTCTTTGAAGTGATTAAAAAATACATATACATTATATCTTTTATTTTTGGTAAATAATGTAGATATATATTTTGTAAATTTTTTAGCTGTGGATAACCTATTTGTAAACATGTTTTCACTTTGGGACATTTTTTGAATCAATTTGGTTGGGTTTAGGATTAGTACCTATGTAAAGGACCATTCCCTTCCTATCAACAATGAAAATTTATGAAACAATGTTTCATTTGTGTTGAAGACAATTGTAGTAGTAGCCCTTTTAGTCTCACTCCTATTATAGAATATGAATGTTAAAGTACAAGTACTTCTCCATGTTCATCAATGAATAAACAGTTTTAGGGTTTCATATTCTACTCCCCACTAATTTTTGTGGTTTAGTAATCTACTCTCTAAGACTACTTTCACTTCATTGAAACTAAAAGTTGGGACATGAATGAAATGTCCTCCAACAAACAAAGGTTGCATATAATTGTCCAAATATAAAACAAATGCTTGCAGTGAACCCATTGCCATCTCTTTTTCAAAGCTTTTGTGATCATTTGAAACTTGAACATCAACAATCAAATAGCAATCCCATGATTGTCATTAAGTACTATTCCAAGTTCAGATTCACACTTGAGTCAATACAAGATTTTATGATTGACATTATTAGGTGGATGTCCATAAAAATGCAATTAAAAAACCACAATTTTCTTATAATGAAAATTGTAATGATGCATTCAAACACAAGAAAAAGAATTATTGCAACTTTTTTCACTAAAGCCCTAAAGCCCATTGTCCAAACCACAATTATTTCTTTGTCTTCTTGAAGGTGCATTCAAGATCCTCCTTACTCTCTACCTTACCTTTAAGCTTCAAAAGTCACTTGGTTGATTTGGAGGAAGATAGATCAAGGGGTTCAGAATTGTGTGGTCACCTCCAAACAACCATTTTGAAGACAAATTGGGATGTTGTTACACTTGAAAGCTCACTACTCCCAATACAAGAACTTATTTCTATGAATAAATTATACCAATCATTACCATGTGGTTTAGAAAAAATCCACCTGTATTTAGTTCATTTTATGCACCTCTTAATGTCATCATTGCAATATAAAAAATCTCGTTTTTAATCTAATTGATTTTTCATGGAATTATACAGTATCCAAGTATAGATAGGAGCCACAATGGACGAATTATTTTGAACAATACTAGTTGCACACTTTCTTTTTGCTATGTCTTGCAGTGTAAAATAGACCTTATTTAATGTCCATGACAACCAAGAAATGTGCCATTTTAACTTATCAACGTGTATCCCTGTAGATATTGTGGTTGGAATTTAGTTTTTGAAATTTTTGAGGCAGTGGGAGTGATTTTGATTCATTTTGGTGTCGGTTCTCAAGTATGGGTGTCCAATTTGGTGATTTTAAATGTTAATTGTTCAATTTGGGAGTCCTTTTTGTGTGCTGATTTGGGTGTTCAAATGGGATGTTTAGTTTGTATTACCTAGTTGGGATGTTCTACCAAGTCGGATTTGTTGTTTGACCATCTTGTGGTGAGTTTCCAATTTGGAATTGTTGTCCAATAGTACAATTTTGGTTAGATGTTTTTATTTGGGTGGTTAGTTGGTAGTTGTTTGTCTCTCCCAATTTGGTAACCGTTAGTTTTGCTTCCTATTTGTTTGGTTATTTCCTCATTTTCCTTGGCCTATTGTTGATGAGAGTTCCAGTTGGAGTCTTAGCTGAGTAGTATTGTATATTTGTTTTTGGTTGTTTGTGTGTGCTTGTGTGTCCAAGTTGGATGTTGTGTCAATGTGAGTTAATTGGAAGTGTGCTCAGTGTGATTATGGAATGAGATGTATGTGCTCTAGTCAAGAAGGACTTGAAGTTCAAGAGCTTATGGGTTAAGCATGGAATTTAAATTTGATGTTATCGAGGTGAAGGAGAAGATATGTTAGATCTATTTGAAGAAGGATTTGTAAGGAAGAAGATGATTAACTAGTTGGAGAATATTTTGTTTTGTTTGAAGATGGAAGTTAGTAGGAATATGAGAAAGTGTTATTTGTTAAACGGTGATTTGATCACTAGTTTGATTAATCTAATTGGAAATTACATAAAAATTGATTGTAGTGTGTGCAATTTATGTATGTGTGAATTTTCTTAAATGATTTAAGAATGGGAGTCAGAGTTGGATTTGTAGTGTCGTTGTAGTTATATTTTTGGCTATGGTATTCCAATTGGAATCATTGAATTTGAGTCAAGATATTTGATTTTGGATATAGATTCTATTAGCGTAGATTCCCTACTTGACCGTCTCCTTTGGAATTAACTTATTATGCTAATAGGATAATTTCTAATATGGTCATTATCCTTCTTCAACAATCCCACCCATATAAGTGACATGACATTCTAAGATATTATATCAGCAATAGCTTCAAGACTTGGTTCTTGACCATTATTCATATCATCAATGCCGACCTCCTCAAGAATGGCATCAAAGATAATTCCAATTGAAGTGGGACAATAAAACAAGTTGCTATTCTTAGCTAAGAGAAATCCATCTTGAAAACAACTGGAGTCAAATACAAATCCAAGTGGCAAATTTAGTTTATGCTTTTTGAGTACCAAACACTATTGCTCCTTCCAAATGAAAAGTGCATGTGCAAAAATTACTTGGTATGTTGTCCATTGAGTCTTTGAGGGCCTTTACATTTTTTTAATTGATGCACTCAGAGCCAATCTAAGACTTAATTTTTCATTTTCAAAATCGATGCCTACTTATTTACCTTTCATATAGTAATAAGATTTCACCATTTGTATCCAAGCACGCACATAATTGTCCATGGGGTGATTGAAAGAAACACTTCACATTTTTGGCTCAAAAACCCAGTTTTTGGCCACATGACTAGCAATACTAAGTCATACTACCAAAACTATGCGTTAGTGGCACGCCTGCAGATCTGTATCGTTGATTCAAGGCACCTATAGAACTAAACCATTGATTTAGAATTATGCAGTACTATAGACTGTTGCGGAATATTGCAGAAGCCATAAAAAATCCATTTTCCTAGACAAGATTGCGCTGACATTGCACCAAAGAATTCATATAGGAAATTTTTTCCGTCTTCGTAGCCTTTGCGCAAAAGAAGGTCTCTTTGACCCCATGTGTGCAATAGAAATGTTGCTATTTTCATAAAAACTCATTGTTAATCTTTGCAATTTTAGTAGACCTCCAACATGTCCAATTTGTGACTTCATATTTGCATTTTTGGGTTGGAAAGAGGACTAAAAATCACCAAAATGGCCAAAGTAGACACCCAATTTGGGGCAGGTTAAAAATATAATAAAATAATTTTTAAATATTTGAAAAAATTACTCAATGTGTGCAACTAATTCATGTACCTTCATTCCAAGTTTCATGCCAAAAGGACAAACAATGCAATAGTTATGAGCAAAACACCACCCATCTAAGGGCAAGGGGACAAAATATAAGACAAGTGTTTCTTGCAATCACCCCATGGTGGATACGAAAGGGTCATTTCTTTGATTCCCAAATTGCGGTTGTAGACACTTACAGATGGTCTCAATGAGATTTCACGTTTTAGGGTTTAGGGTACAATCCCTAAAGGTTGAGGGCCTTTTGGGGTTTAAAAACATTAATTATTGCTTTTGAAGTGTCATAGGACTAAAGGCCACTATGGTATAGAAATCTCAACTATACAATGTGTGTGTTTAAGATGATGTGAATCAAATTTGGAGTTACTTGGCGACATGGATTGCAAGATTATAATGTTTTAAAGTTGAAAAAAGATGCTAGAACTTCCTAGAAACACACTTGGAGGTCAAAATTGTTTTTTAAATCTACTCAAATGAAAAAACTTTGAACTATGAGATGCTTCAAAACCAACACTCATTACATGAGATTTGAGGCCTCCAAGAGATTGCGAGTTCCTAGATTGCAGGAATGCAGAAAACTGTGCCACATCAAAGTTGTGATGTGGCCAAGAGTCTACCACGCCATTTTTAATAAATAAATAAATAAATAAAATTTTGAAACTTCTTTTTTGATTTTAGACACAAAAAAAAAGTAATTGGAGCTATGACAACAATCAACCGTTCCCTAACTGCATTGGGAATAGTGAAGGAACATGGCTGAAACGGCCCTCTGTTGCCCTCACATCTCATGTAATGGGCATTGGTGAAAGAAAATATCATTCTACTGACTCATTGTGTTTGCTAAATGGCTTTGAAATGTCCAAAAAGAACAAAAAGAAGTTGCAAAAAATGCATSAGTAGTTAAACATCTTTCTACTAAAATACTTCTCGATCTCATTACTTTTGGATTGATATGAAATTATAATCACACAAATTAAAATAGTATGCACAACTATCTCAAACAAAATATTGAAAATGGATGCCGTGTATGAAGAAGAAACAAGACGCCAACGTAAATTGTAATCCAAAAATGTCTAGATTTTGAACTCCCTAATATTAAAACAACTTGGACTAACATGGAATTTTACCACAATAACTAGTGAGACTCTAAAGATAATATAACCCAACAAATTTTATTGAAAACAAACATTACTTGAAGGAGAATGATACAAGCCCTCAACGTTGCATCCATCAAAATGTTGTTTGGTGATCTCAAATTGGACACGTGAATTTCAAATGGCTTACAAAAAAATTAGTATATCTTGGATTGATCTAAGCATTTTACCACATTAACCTAAAAAAAAGAGTGCATATTTCTCAATAATTTTTTTTTAACTTGGACATAGAAGGCAAAAATTACAACACTTTGAATTGGACTTCCATTCTATGTGAGGACACTTTTGGTCCCTTGGGGCACTTGGGGGTTAACATGTCACTAGTACACATGAACAGAGGCATAGAACATCCAATTCAAAAGCCTCCACAAATATTGTCAATACTAAAGGGAACTTTACTTATAAGCATGGTAGTCCTACGGAATTGTCACTTTACAATTGTCATCATGTGAAATGCTCATGAAACTTATTTTTCATATTTCCATTAGTTGATGATGAATGTGCAAATTTGGAAACTTGTACTTGAGTCTCAGATTTTAGTTTTTAAATGAAGTCTATTTGTACATTATTTGATGAAGCAGTATTTGACAATGTTTTAGAAGATTTCAATCAATGTTTGGTAAATTCTTAATTTCTAAAGACAAAGAGAGTCCATTAAAGAAATTTAAATATATATATATATATATATATATAGCCAAAGAAAGAAAATTGCAGTTTCAATTAATACATAGCAGGGTCGTTGCAAGAAACACTTACCGGTTTTGTCTCAAAATGACCTATTTTCGTGAGTTCTGTGACTTTCGGAATATATATTTTTTAAATAAAATAAAATATGGATAATTTGAAGAGCAATGAGAATATTATGTCTCCTCAATTCAGACCTAAGAAAATTTACCTCTAAAAGTAATGTACAAAAAAAGGACAATGGAAAATACAATGAAAATTGATACTTTTTCTTATTCTTTTTAAAAAATAGTAAAGAAATTCAAAAAATAAAAATTCAAAAAATATTTTTTCTAAGTTAAAGATGCTTCTTCTCCAATAAATTTCATCTTCAAAAAAAATATTTTGTGTTTTGTACAAGTGTACCTTGGTATTGCACTTTAAGCACATGTGGAAGTTGGACAGTTTAGTATTTTAAAAAAATCTCTTCTGAGCTTGTGTAAATATACTAGAGGACCATAAATGCCAATTTTCAGCTCAAAATTTTTTTGGGGGGGTCGAAAATAGGACTAAAATCCGCAAAATGGACAAGGTAGACACCCAATCGGGGGAAGTTTAAAATTAGTAAAATAATTGAAAAAAATTGAAAAAATTACACAACATGTAAAACTTTTGTCTGCACCTTCAATCCAAATTTCAAGTCATACAAACAAAATATGAAAAAGTTATGAGCAAAAAACTACTTGGTAAAGGTCAAGGGGACAAAAAAAAGGACAAGTGTTTTTTGCAATCATCCAACAATGATAGATAATTATAAGAAAAATGGTAGAGAAAATGCAATTTTCTTTGCAAAGACAACATTGAATATTGCTTCAAAGGCACAAGACACATGAATTTTCTTGTAACAAGATCGGAGACAAGATGTCTCTTATATCTTGTCAATGAAGATTGGATGCAATGTATTACAACAAGAGATTTTAGAATTAGAAAGTGGTTTATCCATCTATTGTAGTGTGTAGATAGGTCTTGAAAGTGGGATCTTTGGCAGCAATGTGGCTATAAATTGTCAAGGCTAATATGAGGGTTTTAAACCGTGATGGCACAAAATTTTCTTAGACGAGTCCGGTAGGGAGTGTGACAACCTAGACCTTCTAAGCAATAGAATCCCTACTATCACCACAAATTATAAAATTTAGAAGTTGCACTAATAGGCCACTTACAACAACAAATGTTGCAACCACAAACTTAACCTTACATTACATCACAATTCTTATCAATACTTTAGGTGTTATAAAACACAAAGACAACCTTTTAAGAGCCCTATTAATGTGGTTAACACCATAAAACTA
Source organism: Pleurozium schreberi (assembly GCA_006891605.1). Classification (NCBI taxonomy): domain Eukaryota; kingdom Viridiplantae; phylum Streptophyta; class Bryopsida; order Hypnales; family Hylocomiaceae; genus Pleurozium; species Pleurozium schreberi. The sequence goes on from VACF01001617.1 coordinate 99,758, forward strand.
ATCTTGACAAGATTGTTATATTCCTATCTAGTTATCTTAACACCAAAATTTTGTCAATGGTGAATGAAAAGAGAAGAGTACAAACCACCATCACCAACTGTTGGTCCTTCTCATGATTGTCAACTTGCCCTCCATGGCAGCTAACCTTTTGGTGTTGAAACAATTGCTCCCACCTTATCCAAAGTCCACTTGAAGCAAGTTTAAGCCTTTTAGAACCTTGACTTGGTGAAATACCACCTTCCAAAAACTTAGCCCCTAATTTTATAATTTATTTGATCTCGTCCTCCAAAGTTGACTTACATAATCTGCCTACCATCTTAAAAGCAACTATTGTAACATCTTGGTGCTCACATAGTTGGAATTGCCCTTGTTTAAGGTTCCTTCAAGAAAACTTGATCTCTTTGAAATTTGACTTAGTAAGACACCGTCTTCCCAAAACTCAACACTTACTTTTTTATAGTTTGTCTAATATTGTCCTTCAAACTTGACCTACCGAATTCACCCCAAATCTTGATGGCAATCTGAGCTCTTGGTGCTCAAAAACTTTCCACTGCCTTGTCTAAGATTTCCATTAAGTAAGCTTCGTTTTTATGGAAGCTTCACTTGATGAAACACCATCTCACAAAAACTCACCTCTTAATATTTCTTACACAATAAGTTATAAGCCACCAAAATTGTCGTTCTTGGCATCCATGGCAGCCAACCTCCCCTCACTCGTTTGGGCAATATGACTTCATAGTTGCTTCAAATGAAGCAAATCTTAGCTTTCAAAAAGCTTATAATCCAATTTTCAATCTATCCGATTTTTTTAAACCTTACAATTTTTCTATAAGAATCTATATGGAAGATAATACAACTATGTGGTTGGAAAACTTTGGCCAAGAAGAAAACACCCCATGTAGCCCCAAAAAACTTTCATATAAACAATTCTTTTACAATTACCCATACAAATGTGAGACCTACTTCGCAAATTTGCCACCCATTTTCCTCCCTATCTCCATAAACCTCTCAAGAACTCAAGAGATTTCCTCTCTTCAAACTCCAGGAAAGAAAAACACATAAACATGTTACATGGAAGAGAAAGAAGAAAAAAATAATTTCCTACTCTAAACCAGAGAGACTTTGCAAGGATGAGTGGCTCAAGAGCGGCAACCGTAGCCTCACTACAATGCATCTCCCGAATCAATATGTACATATTTTGGAAAAAATAATTTTGAACTCATTAGAAGGGAAACGAGGCCTTGAAAGGGCCATTTCAGGGTTGTTCCCCACGTTGGGAACACAAAATAAATGAATAAAATTAATAATAATAATAATTCTTAATTTACTAAAAAACGTTTTTATTAATTAATTTAATTTATAATAAATTTTCTGCTAATGTGKAAGTGTACCCACCACATCATCAGCCTACAAGTCATCTACACAGAGTGTTGATTGTGGCCTTTTAGGGCTCGGGTGCACATGCCCCCTTGCTCAGTTACTCCAAGTCATTCCAAGAGTGCAAGTAAAATAAAGAGCCCCCTCTTTTGTGCTTGATTAATTTGTCTTGAACACATACACCACCTAATTTGGGGTTGTTGATTGCAAATATGAGTTTAGAATTTGCAAACTCTATGGTACGTGGAAAATAAAAAGTTTCAGGGGTTTCCCGAGTGGCCGAGCCAAGGGTCAGTTCACCCTGGCCACCTTTTAGGGCCCGAGGGTGCAATTTAGGGCCGCCGTAAATTGGCCCCTTGCTAGGCCACTCCAAGTCATTCCACAGGGGTGCAAGTACAATAAATAAAATAAAATAAAACTATTTTGGGCTTTATGAATTTTCCTTGTACACCTCTCTAAACTAATTTGGGGCCTCTGATTGCAAATATGAATTTGAAAATTGCAAATTCTATCATGCGTGGAAAATAAATAAAAATTCACGGCTTTCCCAAGTGGCCGAGCAAGGGGGGGGGGGGGGGGGGGGGGGGGTCAGTTCACCCCGGCCCAATTTTGGGCCTCTACCCACTTTTTTCTTACTGGTACCAAACTTTTTATTCTACAGATTTGTGATCCCACCTGAGGTGGCCGGTGTGTTTGAATATTGGAAGCTGAAGGCAGCCTAAGCTTAAACTTACTACAGTACCTCCCTCCCTCCCAGTCCCCACTCCCCATGTGATGAGTCATCAGTTTTTTCAGAAATTTGAAAAAAACAGAGGCAGACATCTGAGGCGAACCCATGCTTCCGTGTGTCAGAGGAAACTAATGACCCATTGAATCACCTGAAAGACCTTCTTTGTCAGAAAGATGAATGAGGATGAACCAAACCTGGAAACGAATGAATGCTTGGTTCCACATCCATCCATCCATMCATCCATATGCTACTACAGTAAGTATAACTTATGACAGTGGAGGGCAGGTCCTTCTCCAGCCCAGCTCAGTAGGGCGGAGAAAATGTTGGCAGGCAGTTGCTAGTGCACATGTGGCTTTAACTGCCATCTCAATCAAGCTCTGATTCTCCAACAGCTCTTTCGGTACTACAGGAGCTTCATCATCATTCAAATACAGGACACTGGCTTGTGCAAACTTGGCGAAGTTTGAATTTTCTCACATGGATGGCGAACTTCACTTGGTCGTCGCAATTTTGAATTTTCTAGCTACAGCGGAAGTACGTCCGTCCTTGGAGAACCCTGAGCCAACTTTCCAGGCAGGAGGTCTGGATGCAAGGGCTCTTGACATGGGTCTAAGCTTAGTTAAAGGATGATAAGAAAATATTGAAACCGCAGGAGTTTCGCTCTCGAAAACAAAATCCAAGATGAAAAACCAGGAGGTTAATGACATGCACTTTCGCGTTGAATCACAGCAAGACTTCGCTCATTTGTATTACACAATGTAGGAATGTTCGTAGTCCACGAGATCGTAAACTAGGGATATTCTTTACAGACGGAGTATTTGCTATGACGAGAACCCAGGACACATTTCTAAGAATGTTTGCAGATCACATGGACCTGTGTAGAGAGCCACTCTGGATGCCTGCTTCAGGGAGTACGCACAGAAAACGAGAGAAAGCGATATGACAAATGAATGAACTCAACACCAGACCTAATTCAGGAGAAAAAACAGATGTCGGAAATCTGGTTGATGCGATCAGGATACAGGAATGCCACGAGTGTCACATTCTGTGGGCGAAACCAACGGTGAAAGGAACCATGGATTCAAATTCAGAATCCAAAATTCTGGGAAGGACACAAGAAACTTGATTCACATGTTATTTGTGCAACGAAATACACAAATGATGAAGGAATCAGGCTCAAACGGGTGGAGCGGGTGTTTAATGTGACAAAATGAATGAATGTAATATTATATTAATTCAGGGAGAAAAAATGACTGATATCTTGTTGATCAAGCCGCAAGAATGCCACGAGTGACGAGTGCTCACGAACCGCGAATGCCACGAGTGACGAACCACCAAATGGATGGTTCCAGAATCAGAATCCTGACAACTGAAGAATTCAGACAGAAACATGAAACTGGATTAACAACGCAACCGAACACACGAACCGCGAATGAATTAYGATCCATCTGCAAGCCAGGCTCAAACGACAAATGAATGAAATTCAACACCATGGTAATAATGATGCAGGAGAAAAAAAWKTCTGAAATCTTGTTGATCAGGTCACAAGAATGCCACGAGGAGTGCCCCATTCTGTGCAGAAAACCAACAAATAAATGGATTCAAAATCAGAATCCTGACAAATGAAAAAAAAATCTGAAAAAGACACACGAAACTGGATTAACAACGCAACCGAATTCACGAACCGCGAATGAATCAGGACCCTAAACCTTAAAACCCTAAAACCTAAACCTAACCCACGCTCTACAAGCCAGGCTCAATCGGGTTGTGAGGATTATCCGCCGCGGCCTGATACGGCTCCCGAGAGGGCGTGTGCGTGTGGGACGGCGTATTCTCCAGCGAGTCCTTGTCTTTCTCGCTGCTCCTGGACTTGTCCTCGGACATGCACTCGGACTGGCGCGAAGCTTCGTCGCCCGTGTCGGAGGAGAACGAGTGCACATCCTCCAGCAGCGGCAGCACGTCGCTCATCTTGGGGCGCCTCTCAGGCATCGCGTCCACGCATTGCATAGCGATCTGCAGCATGGCCACCATCTCTTCCTCGATGTTCTGGTAGCGCATCAATTCCAAGTCGAAGACCTCGGCTGTCCATTCCTCCCGCACCACCGATTGCACCCACCGGGGTAAATCGATGCCTTCGTCGTTCAAGGAGACTTGCGAAGGGGCTTTTCCTGTCAGCAGCTCCAGCAGCAGCTGCAAAAGGAGAATCTCGTTATTGTTCTAACCATATGTAAAGTAGAGGCTCCAGGAACCATACAACAAGGGAGAGGTTCCATACAAGTGCACTTTGAATCTAGAAGATTGCATCATCCAAAATTTGGCACTTGTTAAGCTAAAATCAATTCCAATAAACCTAACATCAATAGATTATGTATTTTCACAAATAGCACAATCAAAGCTCACTTGTATGGTCAATGGAGACTCTTAATGTACTCTTCCTTAGTTCATTTACAACAAAATAGAATTTACGTCAGATGTTTCTGTCACTCTTCTTGGGAGTTCATGACTTTTGTTTAGGGTTTAGGGTTTCGTTAAATTCGCTGAAAGTCACGGCACTGGCAATTTTCAAGGCAGGCACGATGAAACGTTCCACTAATCCTAGTTTTTAGAGCTTTTTCACAAGTTCGGCCGCTCTGCATTCGGGGTAATGGAACGAAATTGATATTGCACTTCAATCTTGTTAGTTCAGCTTTGTTTCGTATAATTTCCAATAAGTTCGGCACCAATTCCGCTCAGTTTTGTTTCCGTTTGAATGATATGAAGTACATACATGCAACCATACAGGTCAAAACATGAATGAATTYCTTGCAGTAATTAGYCATGGTCCTTKTGGAAAGGGTTGGTAAGAAGACATACAACTCCAAAGCTGTAGACATCCGACTTCTGTGTCACTTTCCGAGTCTCGGTGATCTCTGGTGCTCGGTAGCCGACGACCCTCGACGCGGCAGTCGAGGAGCTTAACAGTTGCGCCAGTCCGAAGTCKGAAATGGAAGCCTCCAGGTCTCTGCTAAGCAGAATGTTGGAAGATTTGATGTTCCCGTGCACGCCTCTGGAACCTCCTTGTGTGTGGATGTAAGCAAGCCCCCTCGCTGCCCCAAGTGCAATTCTCACCCTTGTCACCCAATCCAAAGGTGTACGACTGCCGCTTCGATTCCCTGAAATTCAACAGTGGAATCACACTTGTTGGAATTTTTTCGACGGCAAATGTATCGATCTCACCACCAACCATAGAAGAGAGAGAGAGAGAGAGAGATCGCGCGATTTTCACCAGCAGTATATCTCCTTCACCCACGAAGCAATTCGTACAGTATCTAGGTATCTTTCTACATATCAAAGAATACGCAGATCCTTATGAAGCAAATTCTGCCGTTACCAATAGTTAGGTCCCTTGCACGTACTACTACCGCAATCCTTAAGAGTGTGGTATTTCAACAACAGTGTGGTACCTCAAGAGTAAATCTCCTCGGCATTCATAAAAGGGGGAGTCACAGCAAGTGCGAAGGACAACTTCTGACGACAACTGTATGTTTTCGTTAATACCATCTTGTCGTAAGCATATTGGAACGACATTAGCCATGATAATGTTCTAACACGTTCCAACAAGATGTCCTGAAAATCARGTTGTTGTTGCTCCCATTTGAGAGACTGAAGGTATGTTCAACTTGGTGTYAAGAGTGTAGTTAAATCTTAAAGGAATGATCACACTTGGAGTGAAGAGTGGATTAAGCAGGTGTGTGAAGGGTGGAATTAGCAGGCGAATCTGCTACAAAGATGTAATTAAATCCATGTCCTCACACCCCACTAACATTGGAGAGATTTGCCTCGAAACAAGCACCAAGCATAACAAGCTCACCGTGCAGAAGCGCAGACAGGCTTCCCATGGGCATGTAGTCATACACCAGCAGCTTCTCATCCTTGGAGAAGTAGAACGCTCTCAACGGCACCAGATTCCGATGCTGCAGCTTCCCCACCAGCAGAATCTGCGTCTCAAATTCTTTCCTCCCCGTCGCCACATCTTTCAACCTCTTGACCGCCAACACCGTCCCGTCCTCCAGCACCGCCTTGTACGCCGTGCCCACACTCCCCTTCCCCAGCACCTCAGCCGAAGCTCTCAACAGATCCTCCAAATCAAAGGAAAATCGCTTGCCTTCAATGAAAACCAACTTGGTGCGCTCCAACTCCCCAGGCACCGAGCTCGAGTATTCCTCACCATGCTCCTCCACGCCTTTCTCCTTCTCCCGGGCTTTCTGCTCATGGCCCTGAGGTTGCTGACCGGGTCTCCAGCCTCTGAGTCTCTTCCAGAAACACATGAGTAAGCCGATTGTGAGGAGGACGAGTAAGAGGATGCCACCGACGATGATGGCTGTGATTGCACCTGAGGATAAGAGCTTGCCTGATGATGGCGAGCCAGGGGAGGCAATGGGAGATGAAAATGGAGATGGAGATGGAGATGGTGAAGAGAGGCAGAGGGCGTTTAAGGGGAAGCCGCATAAGCCTGGGTTGCCGAGGAAGGCGGTTAAACCGTACTTCGTCAATGGGGCTGGAATTGGGCCGGATAAATTGTTGTTGGAGACGTCGAAGAGCGTCATGTTGACGATGTCGAAAGGGGGGAGGCTCCCGGAGAAATTGTTGTCGCGGAGGTTCAGGAGGTAGAGGTGAGAGAAGAGGCCGATCGAGGGAGGAATGGTTCCATTAAACCTGTCATTCATTACAAACAGCGTCAGTACCGTGGCTAGCTAAGTATGAAATAATCCCGTTGAAACAATGTTTCAAACCTTGAAGAATGGACACTAAAACAGAATGTAGTTAACCATGTTACCTACTAATCACGACATTCATCAATTCAGAAACTTCGAGGGTCCAAAGCGGTTACACTTATTTTATCGAACCGTGATCAACAAAACTACTTCTTTTGAAAAGACGATGCACAGCAAACAGATAATGCACAATTTGATGTTCGTTACACATGTGAAGAAAGCTGACAGAAGGCTTTGATGCCCACTCCCAAATTCAAGTGCCACTTCACCGTGTGGAATGCATCATACTTTTTCAACAAAATCTGAAACCCTCTAATGAAAACTAGCTAAACGAAAGCTTAGTGAGATGTAATAGCATCACTGAAACGCGATTAAGTATTACTGACCGATTAAACTGTAAGCTGAAGTGCGTAAGCCTTGGCCAGAAGTCAGTGAGATTCGGCACYGGTCCATAGAAGTCGTTGTACCCCAGATACAGCGCATGCAAAAGGTTGCAGTTGCCGAGCTCCCCAGGAAATGGTCCCGTTAACATGTTATTCCGCAAGCTCACAACACGAAGCTCCGAGAGCAAGCTCAAGCTGTTAGCTGGAATAGCGCCTCGGAGTCCTTCTCCAGGCAAGCGTATCTGCGAGACCCTTTCCTGGAAGCAGTAAACCCCTTTCCAAGTGCACGGTGAAGTGGTGTTCAACCAGTTCAATTTGGTCCCTCGCGGGTCAAACACGTCCCTGAACGTGATCAACGCTCGCGTATCCGCTGCTAAGTCTTGACCTGCCACTGTGAGGATGAGGATCACGCAAGTGGTGACAACCACTTGCGCTGCAAGCTCATGGCTTCTCGTCGTCGTCATTTGGGGAAGCTGGGTTATGCGACGGGGGAAAACGGGAATATCATCTTGCACTAAGCTTAGGTTTGATGCGCAGTAGTTGCTTCCAGTTGGGAAACGGCATTGCATCTGCCTTGCCTCGCTTCTTCATTGGAGTTCTTGTTTAGAAGTCCCAAGTTTGAGAAGAATCGATGCAAATCTTCGTCTTGTTTCAAAAAACCTGCAGTTACAACTGTAGAAGGATTCAGACAGCAACAATTTAAAATTAGAATCAAGGCAAACTCACTGTGACTCTCACTACTGATCATGAAAATTAAGTCGTGGTCGAAATTGTGAAATTTCTCAAGAACGAAGTGCAGCCTCGTCATTCCACGGCCATAGCCAAGTGGGGTGCTTGGAGAGTTGGAGGTTGGAGCTACCCAACATCTTTACGAATTAATTGCACGGATCTTGCTCCGTACMGGATCGTAGATGGGGAAGAACTCAAACCATTATTGGCTGTGGCCACGAGCCTTACGAAATAAAAGATTTAAAATATAWGTGGCTTCGGATGACGAGTTAATCGAGAAAGGTAGAATCAGGCTCATGGCGACCCCACGATGCTTTCACTGTTCACTACTCATGGCCACCCCTGACGTTTTCTGGACCTACAAGACGGTAGGGCTGACATGCTCGACTTTCTGCAAAATGTCATTCCTATGAGACTGACGAGTACTACGGAGCCTGGATTAAGTTGTACAAATAGTTCAAGAGATGATATAGCACGCAATCACAGTTCTTAAGTGGTTCGTAATTTCTGAGGCGAYGCTAAGCGAGACTCTTCTTCAAAGTGAAGCAAGTGGACATAAAAATCATGCTCGCCGACAGTATGCTCTCGTTTGCAGGGTACTGAGCTTCCGAACCTGGTATGAAACTGGAGTGCTGTGCAAGGCTACTCCAAGGCTACTTCCCGAGTGCACAAACACTAATCCATTCAGAAAAACAATCCGTCCCTACAGGTGGCAATCACAGCAGACCAGAATTCCTAACATTCTCGTGGTGGCCTCACTGCGGAAAAGACCGGCATCTCAAGCACCCAAATACTCAACGAAACAGGATTATTTATCGATCTTACCAAGACCCTAATAACTGCTGCAATGGAGTTCGTCGCTTCTTAAATGAAACACGGTACCACATTTAACATTTCCTTAACACACTCAGCAAACCAATCCAGCTGCAGTTTACAGCAACAAACAAACTCAATGCAGACACAAGTAGTTCACCCAAAGCCTGCGTTCCGTGTCTATCGAGAAAGGCCTTGCAAGAGGTGAGAGAGACACTAAAACTGTAAGAATACTATTAACACAGAATAGGATGCGAACTCGCAACTGAATGCTACCACATTAACCCTCTCGAACTCGAAAACCAACACCATTTCCCGAAAACACACGATTCAGCTGAAGAAGTAAACAATGAATGTCTAYTCTCCACAAACTCACCACAAAGAAATGGYAAGTTYTCGCAGCTTCYGTGCTYCCGCCCCCACTCAGCTTCCACCGACACCTCGCCTGGCTACTGAAACCTCGCCTACCGAACGAGCTAGCTATCCGTCACCCCGCCATACCCCCCGAATGCTCGCTGCAGCTCAACTACAAGCATGAGCTCACCTGAGCGCACCACTGAAGCAGCAAACATCTTTAGTTACCCTTACTCATCAGATTGCTGTAAGTTCCAGCGACCGACGTGTTATTCAAGTGTGCCTGCTGCAGCTGCTGCTCCTGCTGCTGCTGCAACTGCTGCAACTGCTGTGCAGCAAGACAGCTGCTCCCAGCCAGCCAGCTCCCCTCGCCACGAGCAAAAGGAGATTGTCGTAATAACACGGCATGTGTAAATTAAGCTTAAGCCCCATTCGAAATCAATTCCGCAGTAACTTCAATTTCGTGAGCTGGCGGGAAGAGGAGCTCGACGAACTAGTCCACAGTCCACTGGGGTGTGAGTTGACCTGCATAGGGACTTGAGAAGCTAACTAAGGAAGCGTAATGGAGGTTACGTACTGTATGAACTATGAAGGCTCTACACTAAATAGTGGAAACTAGGTTGCCCCCTCACTAATTTCTTGACATTCCACAGTGTATAAATATTTGTTGTTACTGTACAAAAGTGCACTATTTTTGAATGAGAACTTCCATGTGTGTAAACAGAAGTATTTGTAGAAATATTTGTTGACTTTCATGGCTTGAAAGAGTAATTTTTTTTTTTTTTTTTGGGGGGGGGGGGTAAGGCAACCCAATTGTAAACGCAATCAAATTTCACTATTTGGTGTACCTTAAGTTATTACATTACTGAGGCTGATTGAGGGCTCTACTGATCATCACCTGCAGGCGGGAGACTGGTAAGTTAAGAATGCACAGTTGTAAGCTTAAGTTAAGAAGAAGAAGATGGTTAAGAAGAAGAGCTAAAAGTGGGGATTGCTGCAGTAAGTTACGTTAAGCTCTCACTGGTTGCAGACTTGCAGCACGGACAAGCTCGCAGAGTGAGTGAAGGAAAACATTGAAGGAGACAAATGGTGGCAGGCAGAGCTGCAGAGCTGCCATTGGAATTCCTGGCATTCAGTCGGCATTAAATGAGGCCTGGCTTTTAGCTTGCTCCTTCCCTTTAGAATTTTCTCCACTACTATGGCTATTTACTTGCATGYATTGAGAGAATGATCAATGCCTGTGAAATATCATCACACAATGACACAATGAAAGCCAGGCGGGGGTCAGTCAGTGTGTGCGTATGATCATAAGTTAACTAATTCCTGTTGTAACTTATCATGCATCAGTATTTGGAGCTGGGATTAGGAGAAGTCTTGCCATGGGGAAGTTAAGTAAGGTAGACCGCTCTTAAGAGCTGATTGCGTTTTCAGGGAAGGGAAGCTAAACTCCTTGAAACAATTTTCAGTAAATTTTCATAGGAAGGAAAAATGAATTGGCATCTAACCCAAGTCGTTTCATATTTTTCGGACCTTCGAGGAATTAGTTACAAATTTTTGAAGTTGTAATGTAGTGGTCACTAAAAGTGACTATTTCCTGAAATGTACACTGCTGGTACATTGAAGAAAGCAAAATGTACCTTTGTAGCATGATGAAAGACATCCCTCGTCCCCACATTCTAATAAAATTGTAGCCCAAAATATGCAAATCTCCAGTCACACGTACGTGCCCAAAATTTCTATGTTGCCAAAAAATGCATGTTGGTCCTTTAGGGGTTAAGCAGTAACTGATTGGCATGTGTTGTATTGAATTGTGTATCATGCCACCGTAAATTAACTTATTTGCTAAATAAATTAACTACAGTAACCTTTAGTTAGTGCTTGAAGTTCGTCTCATGTTTGTGAAGGCGAAATTAGGCATCAATTAAATCAAAGGATAAATTTGGTTTGGTGGTCAAATTTGACTTCAAGGTGTTTGATGTGGCTATTTTGAATGTAAAAAATAAAATCACCACTTGAAACTTTTTCATGCTAATTTCCATGACTAATTTTATCTCTTGAAAAAATTTCAATTAATTTGGATTGTTTTTCCTATTTTTAGTCATTTATGTTCATTTTTTGCAACAAAAATGATAACAGTTAGAATTTTTCTCAAAAGAAATTGCAATTTCTGGAAGTGATAGAGAATTTAGAGTTTCAAATTGTAAAAATGTTAGATTGCTCTTTGAATACTATTGAAAAAGTTCAAATTAGCTTAGATAAGATGTTTGACCATTTCACAATAGATCAAGTCCTTAAGGGGTTAATCTAGGATGCGCTTTAAGGCAGTGCGCCATAATGGGGGTACCCACCTTAATCACCTTCACACTTGAATCTTCAACTTCTTGAATTTTGTGCATATGATTGTGTGATTTAGAATTTATTTATTTATTTATACTTCAATTTTATCACATAGAAAAGAGTGTTTCTTAAAAAGTGAAGTACTGGTTTTGACAAATGAGAAGTTTTGTGGTGAATAAAAAACAAGAACCTCTTTGTTCATTGTCCAAAAAATGGACGTTGGAGCGCTTCAAGGTTAACCTCTTCATTAACCCTTGAAGGACGGACCGGTGGCCGTGGAAATCATGTATTTTGATACTGTGTGACATCATCTCCTTGAAAAAGCTAAATAACTCATTGGAAGTCAAAGTATTGTAGAAGATCTCCCCTTTCCACCCCTAATACTGAGGATGAATGATTGCATTTCTGTCCTACAAGGAAAGATCCTTTGCCATTTATCGGATGCAAAATGTCCTCGGCGTCGTTTAAGGGTTAACGAATCCTTCACCAAATTCAAAACAATAATTTTTGAGTTGAAGAGAACTTTTATGGACAAAGCATTATTTATTTATGCTTATCATAATTCAACCCATTGTGGACTTGGGGAGCTTGTGGGTTGAGGAAGTTGGGTGTCTGATGTGGACATCTAAGTTATCATCCATGGAATTGACATGTGTGGGCACTGAGTGAAATTATTCTAAGCACAGTCCCATGCAGTGTTTTTTTAGGCAATTTATTGTCTAATTGCACCAAAATAATGCACCTTCCACCATTTCCTTAGAACAGAAATAGCAAAATCTTGCATGAAATCGCCAAATATTTCCAAGATTAAAAAAAAAAAAAAAATTGGATGAAATCACCATATTGTGAAATGATAATATAATTGTGAATATGTAATATGTGCTAATGTGATAATTTCTATCCAAAATGTGGATGAATATTGAAATTTTCAGCACCACTACAACATATGATATCGCCACTCTTGCACCTTATGAAAAATTAAATAAAAAAAGCCTGGTCCCATGCTAATAGGAGCACATGGGCACACCCAGGTCTCTGGCTCTCAGGTTCTCAACTGAGGATGTGAAGAATGTGGAGCAGTGTGTGATGATGCACAGCATTAACATAACTTCAATTATCATCTAACTTACTCTTGATCAAATGAATGTCTTCGGATCTGTCAGAGTCTCGCCCTCATGACTAGCTCCTGACAAATTTGAATGCTTCAATAATTTTTGAAGTTGAGGGCTCTAAGTTAAGTTATTTCTTGTGAGTGTAATTTAACTTAAAGCAACACCCAAACGCAGCTCAACTCTAACTTAACTTACAACAGCAGCCAGGGACTGAYGAACCTTAAGCTTACTGAAGAGCGGACAATGATACAGTAACAGTAAGCAATGCTGCAGACATTAGGAGTCTGTGGCAAGAGTCGCACAACTTGGTATATGGTAGCACCACSCATAGTCGACCACTTAAGCGATTCTGTACATGTTCTGGAGTAGTGTACGGTAGAGCCACACCCATTACCAACCAGGCCTCCATGGCCAATATATAGGTATTGGGAAATTCAATAGAAGGTATGACTGATTTCTAACCATCATTGTCTTGGTTTCTGACCATCTTCTAACCATCAGTGTCATGACACATATGCTTGATTTTGAGAGCCAAAGTAGTCTTTGAATGAGTAGTTATGGAGGACTCTATGTGTTGGGGATAAGTCCATATCAACTTCTGACTTCTTGAGCTCATATTAATTTCAAGGCAAGGCAAAAAAAATTACCAAAAAAGTAGCATATCCCCATGATTTCTATCTTTCTACAAGGTAGAAAATTTACAGTGCCTTCTATTGCTCAAGATCATGCACAAATTGATTAAGTGGTTGGTAATGGGTGGTTCTACCGTAATGCAATGTACAAATTTTGCCATGTAGGTAGATAGAAATCACATACATTGTCAATTTTTTGTGATTCTTTTGTTTGAATGCAAACTACTATGAGTTTTGGAAGCCAAAAGTTGGCATGAACCCATTACCAATATATAGAGTTTTCTATCTCCAAACATTCAAGAACTGCTTTCGGGCTCACTAGAATGGGACATGTGTCATCGACTTATTCGTCCCACTCGAGAGAAAAAGTAAAAGACACATTCCAAGCTTTGGTTGGAAATCTGTTGCAGCCTTGGTTGGAAATAGTTACACCTACAGGTTGGATATGGATCCCTAGTTGGCAACGGGTGGTTCTACCATACATCTAAGGTGGGTTCACCCATAAATTGCACCATGTTTAAAACAGCCATCATCACTTTTGTGTACAATATAGACTCTAAAAACAATTGGGGTARTCAAATCTTGTTCCCTCCATTCTCAATCTTMGTAGAATGGGGACATGGCTCTATCTCGTTGAGTTTTCTTGCCTCATGGAGGTCCCATTCCTTGAAGATTGAGAATGGCCATTATTTTGCTCTAGAGGTAATAATGGTCATGAAGAAGACTTCGCGAGCAAATGATTTATGTCCCTTTCACCCTCCACGTGTCCCATCTACCCGTGTGTCTACTACATTTACCAAGCATCAACGTTAAATGTGAGCTCAGGAAACAATCATATTATTTGTTGCATTTTCTTTTAGCTTGCATTTACTAGTGTGCATAAGACTCCTACTTTCGATTTCTATTGGTCAACTTGTCCCGGAAATCTCTACCATATGTTTCCCAAGATTTATTGTTGTATCAACATGTGTAGAAAAGAAAACACAACAATACCACTTATGGATTGAAATATTATAAAGTTTGATCACTAGGGTGTTAAAATTGCAAATGTGAGTTGAAGTCTTTCAATCCACTCTCCACATATCAAATCTAAAAAGTCGGTCACCAAGAAAATATGAAGTTGAAGGGCCTAACATGCATGCACAACTCCAATCAATTTATGGCTTCTCAAAATCTACTCTAGATTCTTTTTCTAAATAAATTTCTAATGTGATTTTTCCTTGAAGTTCTAGTGCATATGAGTCTCATTTCCAAGCGTCCTCAACACTATGGAAAGTCAAGATTGCAATGGACACCCTTGCACACAATCTTGAATAGGAGAATCACAAACAATCATTTTCAAAATCGGATTTTCAATGCGAAGACGAGACTTCAAAAAGAAGTTTTAAAAAGTACAAACTACCCAAAATAGCAACTTTGTTAGAATTTTTATTTAAATTCAAAGTTTTGCAAACACCAGATTTTGGTGCCTGGGGCATTTAGGGGTTAAGAGCAGACTAGTGTACTTTTGACGAAGAAAAAAAAGGGAGCAGACTAGTAGACTACCTTACCTTTTAAGTCTCCCTTCTGCCACTGACCATGTCTTTTTCACAAAGTACTGGATGCCTTTAGTTACTGKGTGCCTTACCCCTTCTGCCAAGCCAGGTTTTCTGTATTATGGCCCCCCCTCAATGATGAGGTAAAATTAAACATCAGAATCATTGTTGGGGCTACTCGTCAGAATGCAAGCTAAATGACGCCTACCAATGTGAAGTAAATACCAGGCATTTAATAATCCTTTACTGAACCCCTAAAGTCTCGAGGACTTGTTTTACAAACAAACAAAAAGAATAAATTGTCATTTCTATTGCAAAGCACTAAGTATTCTAAGTTTTTCATTTTTGATTTTTTTGATTTTTTGATTTTTTTTTCATTTTTCATTTTTAATTCATTTTTCATTTTTTTTCATTTTTCATTTTTTTTCATTTTTTCATTTTTTAAATTATTTTTCATTTTTCATTTTTCATTTTTTTTCATTTTTTTTCATTTTTCATTTTTAATATTTTTCATTTTTCATTTTTATCCGTATACAGAACTATGGGATCTTGCAATAAACTACTTTAATTAAGGTAAAACATTCCATTGCGATTAAATGATCCATAGTAGACACCTAACGACCCGATGACATTTTTTGAGACCATAATCAATGTTTAACCTGACATCCATGGAGTGATTAGTGACCCCCTTGGAGTGACTGGTGATGTCATTAGGAACTCCCTACATTTTGAGTGTTTCCACATTAGAAATTATTGTGACTATTTTAGGTGATTAACTCTTAAAGGACTTTTCAATTCCACAGTGGACAGTCCAAAGAATCTCCAATAGTAATTTCGCAATTGGCAACAAAGAGCAGAAGATTTTATGTCAAGCTACAAACGGATCTCCAAAAAACTACGGCAAGCACTTTCCCTTGGGCAACGTTCAAAAAGAAGCGCCTCTTCTTTTGTACAAGCCGAAGCGAAGATCAAACTTGGTGCAGTGATCATAATTCCAATGGAGTCAATGGGCAATGTTTGAAAAGAAGCGCCTCTTCTTCTGCACAAGCGGATGGAGATCAAACTCGGTGCAGCGATCATAATTCCAATGGAGTCAATCTCCATTCCATGCCTTGTGGGTCGAGAGGAAAAAATGAGACAATTTTGAAAACGGACTACTGACTCGAGCTCACACAAATCTCATTATTTTGTAGCCAACATGCCCCTCGGGCATGTTGTGTCTTTTAAGGGTTCAGATGAGCATATTGGATACAATTTTTGTTCGTTACCGGGTATGTAGCCTATTGAATCTTTTGGGTTGATCACTTCAAAAATTCATAACAAATTCATACTTAGTTTGAAAAATATAATTTCAATTGCTCTCGCTATTTCTCACACTTATCTTTATGTGGGAAAGAATTTGAAAAATTTCAGCAATGGCATAGGGGTAGATTCCATATTCTAATTACAATGGGTTGTTTTACCTTATGTGTGAAAGAAATTTCAGAAACTTTGATCACATACATTGTAAGATATTTGTGATTAAAGTTAACAAAAAATCGAGTTTTACTACACATTATGTGATGAGATTATAAGACTTTGATTCTTCTTGGCTTAGCCTAGTAGGAGTGTTTCGATGTCCAATTAATGAACAACTAACAAATTGAAACTTTAAGTTTCACTATCATTATTGCTCGGATGAAAGTCCTTCTAATTTGTGGAGATACATCATCAAATTTTTGTTCTCTCTAATAATTGAATTTGATGTTACTAGAGTACATAATTTTCTAAAAATTACAAATGTGGAGCGGTGTCAAGTGGTTGACGAAGACAAAATTGCATTGGCTTTAATTCAAAAATGGATTTGCAAAGTGAGGTCRTAGATTTAAAGAACACAAAATTTCAAAAAATCACTATGTCAAAAGAATCTAATTACAAATCCATTCCAACAAATTTAACTCAAAARATGATAATATATAGTTTAGAAGGAAATTTGAAATKTCCCYTTCAAAATTTATAATAGATTGCTTTGGTAATAGCATTAGTGAATCCGACCCTATGGATGGAATTTAAAATTCAAAAATCTACAACTTGTATTTGTATATCAATTCCAAATTATTTTTYCTTTGTGATAATTTTTCTCAAAAAGTCTAAGGGGTAAATATTTTTGCATTGCAAATTTTGAATAAAGAAATGATACTGAATAATTGAGTTGAAACTTTGTGGAAAAAAATCCCCACCCCCCTTGATTTTCATTCATAGTTTCTTTAACCCCTAAAGTTCTATGACTTTGTTTCCACCAAAACTGCTCCCAAACTACCATTTTTAGTACAAATACCAATTTTTTGAATTTTTTTTTGACACATATAACCGTAAGATCTTGTAGTATGCTGACTTGAGAACATGTGGTAAAAATTTCAGAAATTTTCACCACGTGGGTGCAAGATATAAACATTCAAATTCACTGAGATAATTTTTTTGGACCTGCGAAAAATATGGCAGCTGCACTTCAAAAGCTCACTTTTCTATGAAAAAATGTCCCCAATGGTGGTGCTTTTGTGGATTATTTTTTCTTGACAAGTCGGCCACATGCTCAAAAATTTCAGATCATTTGGAATTGTACAACATATAGGAAAAAAATAGTAAGTAGATAATAATAGAGAATGATTCAAAATACTAAATTGTTAAGAATTTAATTATGGAATTGTAAAATGCCAATTCCAATTGTTGGAATGTTGTAATAAACAATCTATATACTGTGATTTTTTCTTTTCCAAAAATATTGAAAATTGAGTAAGATAAAGGACTTCAAAGTTTATTTTAGAGTAGAGAATCAAAAACTCCCTGCAAACAAAAAATCCTCATAACTTTTGACTCATTAATCAAAATGGAATGATTCAAAGCTTTCCATATATAAATAACTCTAGAAAATCAATGCTATTTTTTTTTTTGAAAAAAGTGATTTTTTCTAATCTGCCCGGACTACCCATTTTCGAAAAAAGTAACATACTAGGCCATAACTTTTGACTTGTATTTCCAAATCTCATGAAATTTAGTGCATACGAAAGATATTCCTCGCCCCGACCTTCTATTAAAATTTGGGCCAAAAATATAGAAATCTCCAACCACACGTACCCGCCCAAAATTGCTATGTTGCCAAAAAATGCATCCCGGTCCTTTAGGGAATAAAGTAGAAGTTAAAAGTTTGACAAAGCTTAAAAAAATCATTAATATCTCTAACTAAAGATGGAGTTTAAACATACCGATTTCAATAGTGAATTTCTCCTAGAAATCATACTAAATCTTGTGTTGGAAATTTTGAAAATCAAATTCAAAAATGAATGCAATATATTACTTTCTATGATTGCTCACAAAGCAAGAAGATCTAGAAACTTCACATCACAAATTCAAATGAAATAAACCAAACCTTTAATAATATGCAAAAAATATATAATCTATACAAAACAATTTTTAAAATTTAAAATTTCAACTTTTTGTGGGGTTTTTTTTGGTGCTCAGTGAGTTGGAATCTGTGCATAGGATGGCATAACTTTTTCTCCTAGACTTCAATTGAAATAAATATTACATTTCCCCAAGAGCAATGTGATTTTCCTATTGAGGCAAAATGTTTCAAAAAATTGCATCAAAATTTGAGATCGTCAAAACTTGCTTGGGCTTTCACTTGTACCCCTAGGAGACCATTCATTGAGGTGTAGTTACCTTCTACACTGAATACGGGCATTGAGGGCCGTATTCAGGGCCAGGGTGGACTGCCCCCTCGCTCGGCCACTCCAAGTAACTACACGGGTGCAAGTAAAATAAAATGCCCCCTATTTGGGGCCCAATTAATTTACCTTGTACATCCCTCCTAACTAGTTTGGGGCCTCTGATTGCAAATATGAATTCAGAACTTGCAAAGTCTATCATGCGTGGGATATAAAAAAAATTCAAGGTTTTACCGAGTGGACGTCAGTTCACCCCGGCCGTATTAAAGGGACCAAACAATTGAAGCAACTTCTTGTGGAAGATTGTAGATGTTGGAAACATGATATAAGGAAGGCACCCCTGAAATGGCACCTGACGTTAAACCGAAATCTTCAAAACCAATTATATACCTATGTGGAAGACACACTTTTTGAAACAAACTTTGACCCTCCATAATTTTTGCATATTGTATCCAAATGGCGTGTTCTTTGGTGAATTGGAACCTCCTTTCACTTGCCAACAAGACAATACAAAATTCTTGAATAGCTTAACAATAGTAACTAAGGTGGGTACACCCAAAAGCGCCACAAATTGATATTGTTTCTAGTTACTATTATTAGGCTGACTAGAATTTCATATTGTCTTGTTGGCAAATGAAAGTACAGTCCAATGCACCTATAAACGTAGCATTTGGATACAATATACAAAAGTTATTAACAGTCAAAGTTTGTTTCTGAAAGCGCCATCTACAGTATGTGTACATGACTGATTTTGAAAATGTACACGGACTATAGATGGCACTTTAAGGTGAGTTGCGCTTTTGGATGTACCCACCGTATACACAATACCAATTTGTGATTTTTTGGGGTGTATCCACCTTACAACCTCAGGACTCTTCGGTAAATATTGGTCGATATTTATATTGTCTGAAATCTTGATTAATTAGTATGGTCCCCCTCGCTACCCCTACTCAGTGTAATAGATAAAAATGTGGCCATGTTTCATGCCTGCTGTCCTTTCGGTTCTACAGTAATTATCATTTCTTGCAATGCAAACCATCATCCGTCCATGGTAGTAAGCGCAATGTTTCCATCAAAACTAATTGAAAAAGGATCATATATGACGAAGTTATGAGCCGCCAAAGTTCACTGAAATGCAAAAAAATCTTGATTTTGAACTTTGAATTGCTCCCAAACATTAAAAACAACTTGGATTGGCATGAAACGTTTACTACAACAACTAGACATTTATGGGAACAAAACACAACAAATTTGATCGAAAACAGTCATTTGATGCAAAATTTACAAGCCCCCAAAGTTGCAGCCATCAGATTGCAATGTGGTGAACTCAAATTGAACCTATGAACTTTGAATGGCTCTCAAAAACTCAATACATCTTGGATTGATATGAAAATTTTATCACTAAAACTAGACTAATATGCACAATTTTTTCAATAATTTTTTTATTGAATTTGGACATAGGATGCAAAAGTTACCGAACTTTGAATTTGACTGCCAAACTTTATGAGGACACTATGTGTCCCCTTTGTCGACGAGGGGTTGAATGGTCGAGGAAGACATTTTGTGTCCAATAGATGACAAAGAATCTTTTTTTTGTGGGACAAAACTGCAACTATTTGTCCTCGGAGATTTGTCTGAAAAGGAAAGGTCGTTTACAATAGTTTGACTTTTACTTAGTGTTTCTAGATTTTTATAAACCAATGATTCCTAAGGTATCAAAATGGATGATTTCCGTGGTCATTAGTTTGTCCTTTATGGGTTAAGTAACAATGCAATCCCCATGGAGCATTTTGAAAGTCAAAACTTGAATTTTCACGTAGTTATTTTTTTGGACACAAGCTTGTTGAAGGGCACATTTTGAGGGGTTTAGGTTAGATAGAGAGACTAATTTCATGCTAGATAAACCACCTGTCATGCCACATATCAAACCTGCACCTATGCCATTCGATAGTTCACGTTCAGTTTAGGTCCCTTTCTACCATCATTGGGTAATTTAGAGTCATCTTGGACTGCATGGTCATTGATTCTAAATGTTTTCACATTTAATTAGAATAATGTAGGTCCTATGTTTTCACATTTAATTAAAAAAATGTAGGTCCTTTATTCAATTTTTTTCCAAAATTGTTAAATTTGTAATTTTTGTCACACTTTCAAGAAAGCTAAAAGATACATTACTTTGGGACTTTTTCTATCAAATTTCTCTTGCTGTGAGCTCAAAAAGATATCAATTACACCGTGATGTTTGTCACTATTATTACCATTTTTCTAAAACAATCATACTATTTTAATCATTTTTCTAATTGCTATGATTTTTTCAAAGAAATTTCTTTAAAGATTCATATAAAACTCAATTTTATTTTTTAATTACAAAAAAATGAGATTAAATGTTTTAAATATATTATTACATTTATAAGATATCAAATTTTTGAAATGTGGATTTTAATGTAAAAATTTAATGAACATAAAATGTCCTCTAAGGATTAACCGTGAAATATTGTTTGTGACACAAAAATGTCTCTTGGATGACTACATCCAACTCTATGTTGTAAGGCAAAACAAAAAACTTGTTTAGCCAATTTGTTTTTCTTGAAGGTATTTAAGTACATTTTTTGAGTAAATAGTTGATTTCAAATTCCCTCATAATGTTATTATTGACTTTTCTAAACAAGAAGATGCATAATCCAAGGATCATCTTTGTAGAGTATTCTTGCCATTTCTTTCTATTTATTCTTGATGTGAATTTTAGCCATAAAAATTATAATTTGTGGCTTTGAGTCCAATTATTGAAACGGAGCTTATAAAGTTTAGATTCGACTCCAATTGAAAATCTTGAAAAATTATTAAATTTCAATATTCTACAATGATGTTAAACAATATAATAGACATCTATAGTGAAAATTTCAGATTTTTAGAGCATACTACAAAAAAATCACAATAATTTCAACTTTTTCTCCAAAAAATTGGAAAATTCTATAACTTACTGTACACATATGATTTTCTCACTAAAAAGTAAATATAAATTTTTTCATTCATGTCTAACTGCAATATGGTAGCAAAGAGAATGATAGATAGTGAAGCTTAAAATCATTGGATCTCGGCCCATCCTTTAACTATAAAATTAAGTGTTGATGTTTGTTTTGACTGTTTTTGCACTCAATTTTTTTGTTGAACCCTAGAAAGGCCATAAGGTGCTTTGCGGCCATACAATATATTATGAATATGGTGGTATTTGATTAAAAAAACATCGATCAAACACTTTTCAATACAAAATAAAATGATGATGATGTTAGTACGTAAATAACAATGTATAACAATTCATATATAAAATCACAATTGAAGTGTTATAAGGCTAAATACGAGTTGTATACAAAAAACCCATGGCCCTCCTAGGATTAAAGATGATTTTCAACTACAAAGTTTAGATTATAAAACACATACGCATCAATTTGGATGCATTTTTTGTAATTATTTCCTTTCATGCAAAATCCTATATTGGAACTCAATTTTAGAATATGATAAACTAGAAATCAAAATTAATAGAGGTACACTCATACATAACATTATTCAACAATGCAACTTGGGTTTCATTTAAATCCCAAAAATATAGAAAATTTATACTTAAAAAATTTCAAGTGATCCAGAGTCTATAGTTTGCTACAATCTAAAACTACAAGCAAAAACTCTAAATGTTGCAAGCTATTGACAAGAACATATTGCATCTTGGATTGTATGATGTTGTGTGATGCATATTGGATTTTGTATTATAAAGAACTTCATAGCATGTTGACCTCAAGACTATGTATAAAGTTCAAAGTCATAAATTTGGTAATTTCACTTTATATTCTTTAATATCTTCTCTGATAACAAGACCTTGGTTTTATCACCCTAACTATGTAAATGTATTAAGCAAGGGTTAACAAAAGTGCAAAATCACCTTAACTCCTAAAATTCTTCAAAACCAAGATTTGCTCCATTTATTGTATATAATAGAAAATTTGTGTATGTAGATAAATCAATTTTTATGTATTCTATCAATGTAGAATTATCAAATTTTGAGTCCAAAATTGCCTAGGGTTAATACTTTCTTGAGATGGAATGATAAACAAGTTTTTTCAATTTCTTACATTGTTTGGAAACAATCATGCACTACGAGCTTGAATTAATTCAAAACTTGGTAGTAACTGAGAGCAATGTTTAAAAATATTGATATTCAAAGAATTTTCATGCTCAAAAATTAAAAAGTTTAGAAGATTTTCAAAATATGAGACTGTAGCATTAATTTGGTCATTATATCACACCTATTGTACAAATCTCCTTGGTATTCAAATTTTTGTGGTACAAGTTTCAGAATATGGGAGTTTTGAATAATTTTATTTATTGAAGTTCACATTTTTGGTATTTCACATGTACTTTAGCCCCTAAATGCCCGAGGCACCAAAATTTGGTGTTTGCAAAACTTTGAAGCTAAATAAAACCTAACCAATTTTTTATTTTTGGTAGCTTATATTTTTGAAGACTTCTTTTTTCAAGATTGTGTGCAAAGGTGTCCATTGCAATCTTGACTTTCCGTAGTGTTGAGGGCTCACAGCGGGGAATTTTGTGGCTATGGCGGACGCGAGGGAGTAAACCCTACAACTCCAAAGAGGGAGGCTGCGATGCCCTCGCCGCCCCTCTTGAGCCAGACTCCCTATCACGGGTCCCCAATCACCGGCATTTTCCATTGCTGCCACCCGACCGACCCGTTTTCAGTTGGCTTAATTTTTTGCATTTCACAATTACACAAATGTCTCCAATTATAACCCTAGAGCGTTCATCTCCAAAATTGACGTTTTGAGAAAAATCATTATAAAGTGCTACTTGCAAGCATAATTTGGAATTGAAATACTATTAAAAGTTGTAGACTAAGTGTTGTAGATTCCATCCGTACTGTTAGATTTACCAATGCTATCACCAATATTTTTTCATAAATTTTGAAAGGGAAATTTAAAAATTCCTTCAAAATTCAATAACAAACAAATAAATAAAAAATTGGGGGTAAAATTTTTTGAAATGGATTTGAAATGAGGTTCTTTTGACATGGTGATTTTTTGAAATTTTTGTGTTCCAACAATCTATAACCTTATTTTGGCAAATCCAGTTTTGAGCTAAAGTCAATGCAATTTTGGCTCGGTCAACCACTTGACATAATTACACATTGGTAATTTTAGAAAAATATGAGCTCTAGTAACACCAAATCTAACCTTTAGATAGAACAACAACTTGATCTAGTATCTCTACAAATTATAAGGACTTTCATCCAAGTAGTTAGGAGGATGAAATTATAGTTTTAATTTGTTCATTGTCTAGTTTCTGGACGTGGGCGCACTCCAGGTATTATAGTGATTTATGGATAGGCTAGATCCACAGGAATTCAAAGTAATCACTTCAACCATGAAATTTTGAGTAAGGTAAGTATAATATATCCAAAATAAATGTTACATTTAAAAAGCCGCATTACTTATTGTCATTGTACATTTGATATGAAGAAACTTTCAAATGTTTTGAAAGTTTGGAACTCTAACTAAAAGATGTTGTGATAAAAATGAATGGTAAAATAAACGTATGGATTTTTTAGTATCTTAATAATTAATGGATTTTCTATTATACCTAAATGCATACATATTTTAAGAATGAATAAGAATGTAATGACATGTGACATCTTAGATAACTTTGGGAAAGAACCTAAGACTTCAAAAAAGATTTTTTTGTTTTTTACCTTTCAAATGTATTTTCATTCAATATTTATTCCAAATGCCATCTAATATATATACTAGAGACTTAACGAAAGGAAAAACAATAACAAAAAATGTCTTAAATGCATGCAGACTATAACAACAATTACTCATTTATGGAACAAAGACTCATGGTTACAAAAATCAATTCAATTGATTATATTTTGAATCTTATAACTCAAATGAGGCCAAATTTAGTATTACTGGAAGGAATGCAAATCTCATTTCATGTGACAATCAATCAATCAATTTAGAAAGTTTAACAAATTTTAGCTATATACATTTGTTTGTTAATGTGTAAGAATCTACTAAAAAATCAATTATTTTAACCCTTTAATGCGAGAGGCACCAAATTTTACTATTTTTAGTAGTTTGTATTTTTGGAAAGTTTTTTTGGAAGTCTTGTTTTTTATTATGATTTTTCTATTCAAGATTTTGTGCAAGGGGGCTATTGCAATCATGACTTCCATAGTGTTGAGAACTTTTGGAAATGAGCCTCAAATACACTAATTCTTGGAGAAAAAAATCACATTAGAAATTCATTTAAATAATTGTAGAGTAGATTTTGAAAAGCCACAAATTGATTGGGATTATGCATGTTAGGCCCTTTAATCTGATATTTTTTTGGTGACCAACATTTTAGATTTGACATTTGAAAAGAGGTTTGAAAGACCTCAAATCACTTTTGTAGTTTTAACACCCTCATCATCAAACATTATAATCTTTCAATCCATAAGTGATGTTGTTAGGTTTCTTTTTTCCATGTGATCTCTAACATGTCTAGTTTGAATTTGTATCATTACAACTTTAAAAAATTGATAAAAATGATCAGAATGTTGGCTTTTTGTTCAATTTAGAGCAAGTTCCTAGAAGCTCAAAAAATTCTTGGCCATTTAGGGATTAATTTGACCAATTTTTAGTTCTTTAGCGGTTGATTACAATAAAAATAAATTTATTCCATTGTCAAGGAACCTATTTTTAAAAGTAATAAACTACAAAGCAATTGCTTTTGTGTCAATACAAGTTTTGTATACTATAGTTTTAGGAAATATTGAGACAAGTTGGATGTGTGAAAATAATTTTTTTCACAATCTTGATTAGATAACACAACTAAATTCTAGTTTTGCCGCATATCATCCTAAAAATGAAAATACAAGACAACAAGGCTAAATAACAAATATATTGATGCTTACTTTCATTTACAAAATGAGTCATGCAAAGAGAAATGGTCATAATAATTGTTCAATATAGTATTTTTTGTCACTTTCAAAGAAGGCAACAACAACTTTTTAGCAATCACAAATACTCTCATACAATCAAAAATTACTAAAAATGAGTGTATATATGGTAATCTAAACTCAAGAACTTTGTAATACTTTCAAGATGTAAGAGAATGACTACTAGAACCTTTAGTTCTTCA
Organism: Pleurozium schreberi; assembly: GCA_006891605.1. Classification (NCBI taxonomy): domain Eukaryota; kingdom Viridiplantae; phylum Streptophyta; class Bryopsida; order Hypnales; family Hylocomiaceae; genus Pleurozium; species Pleurozium schreberi. The sequence continues at coordinate 125,409 of VACF01001617.1, forward strand.
TGCATGGCATTCATGAGCTTAAAGAACATCTAAAATACTAGTGCATTCCTTAACATTTTTCATTTTCATTGTATAGAAAGGCATAAAGCATACAACAAAATTCACATTCTTCATTTCTACAAGCATAAAAGACATTTGGAACAYCTAAATATTTTGAGTTAGTTTTACACAAGGGTCCAACAAAAATAATACTAAGTAAGAGAGTTTTAAGATAAAAAACTCATCAATGTAGGAACCACGGTCAAATGCTTATTTGGAGATTTTAGAAGCACCTCCTTCTTTACAATCTCTATTATACACATGCCAATGAATGGACACTTCCGATAACCGGACAACTCAACAAGCATATTGAATTGTTCTTCAAATGCACAAATTAATGTCTAGTGAGGTGTCTAAAAATAAGAGGCACATTCAATTGTCCAATGAAGGGCAATCAAGTGTTTTCTTGTATTTGCCACAAATCAACCTATTTGAACTTAAATTGAGAAATGCCACAAAAACCTAATTTTCTTCTTGTACTTGGAAGTTCCTACCATAAGTATTCAACATTTCTTTGGTTGAAAAACTCAACCACTTCTAGTCATCACACTTGGCGTAACGGAGAAGACTCATACAAGCAACCTACATTCTTCAATAAACACTTTCAAAACTCCAAAATTTGTTGTCAAAATAACATTGCAAAACATAAACAACATTGCCACCACATGGGTAGCTTACATACTCCACAAAAAGTAAACTAAAAAACAACCAACTAATACTGCACATTCTTGACATCATGTTATATAATTTCAAACTTCATACCAATTCATATAAAACCAATTTCTTTCCGGACACCTTATACAAACATTTCTTCCTCTCCAAAATGGAGTAGCCATTTTCTCATTTGAAGAATCCCCTCTTAGCCAACGTATGTAGTGCTGGTAAAACTCCTACAATTACTTATACTATAAATGGGACCCAATACGATTATGCCCGTAAAATTCATGCCAATCCAAATAAAGGGTTGGAGATATTTCTCTTTCTTTCTAGCATTTCTAGAATAGTAAGATTTCAAAAAGGTAGGAGGTCTATAAACTATCCCTTTAATCCAACCTACCTCATCAATGATAGCAATAAATATTTCAGCCGCGGAGTGCAAGAAGTCCCAAGGGTCACGTGAGAAGCCCACCCGCGTGCTAGCAGCGTCAGTAGCCCAGCTCCAGCGCCGTGAACGCCATCAGCGCGCCCGTCGCGCCGGTCGCGAACTTCCTCGCGAAAAGAAAACACGGCGCGGGCGACACTCCATTATGCTCACACACAAAAGTCTCATTCGCAACCGCCGTATCATGTCTCTCCCCGTCCACATCCCACTTCCTCTCCTGCAACTCCTTCAGCACACTCACCCGCGACGCCACCACTTTCGGACTTCCCCCATGCGGCTGCGTCCAATTCACATACATTACCGTCCTCTTCGCAATCCCATAYTCATCCTTCAAATGYARCAGCGTCTGCACATACTCCTCGTCCCACGTGCACATCCTCTCGTGCCTGCACTTCGCCAGGAACGCCGAATAAATCTCCTTGTCCCGAATSACCATCCSCGCGTGATCACGTCGCAGCGCCATCCAAAGCTCCCCTTTCCGCAACTCGGTTTTGTTAAACTCGGGCCGCGTCTCCCATTGCTGGTAACGAGCGACGGGGTAGAAGCTCTCCACGAAGCTGACGGCGCTCGTGGTGAGGTAATGGTACGTGAAGGCGAAGCTGCGGATGGGGATGGCGGATTCGCAGACGTTGACGAACCAGGCGTTGTGGSCGTAGGGGTCGAGAAGCGCGTGGGAGAGTAAGCGACGGAAGGCGTCGACTAAGCCGCGGGAGAAGCGGGGACAAGGGTGGCTGGGAACTTCCCGGCCGAAGAAGAGGGAGGTGTTGGGGTAGAGGTGACCCGGAGTGGCGTGCACGTAGAGGGAGTATTTGTCACCGTGGTTGTGGAAGAAGCGGCGCCAGAGAGGCTCCTGGGGGATGTTGTCGCGGACGATGAAGAGGAAAGCAATGCGGGGCGTCTGGTTTCGGCGCATGGGGACATCCACTGCGCGTGCTGCATCATGGAGAAGCACTGCGTCTGTCAAATTGTCAAGCATGGGAGTGTACTTGGGGGATGGGGATGTGAATGTGAAGTCTTGTAACAAGAGGAAATTAGGTCCGAAATTAGCCGAGATGAGGAACATTGCTGCCACGATCATCGTCAGGATGCACGGGAGGACCCGTTCGGAGACGGTGAACTTCGCGCCTGCCATGGATCCGCTAGCTTCACAMWATMYSCRSASMCSRWT
>VACF01001617.1:127751-144060 GCA_006891605.1 Pleurozium schreberi
CSSMAAATTCTTCCASTCCAGCTCTCACTCTGCATCAGATCTCGCTGCGCGCACACGTCTAGACTTCKASACAAAACATCAWAKTCCGGAATTKGCTAACCGCAACCMYCTCCTCGTCACTGAATGCGAACTGAGCACTTGCCAATTACGGAGCCACGCAACTTCATAAACCTATTAATCCATCGAACTGTTCAAGCAACACCCAACGCCATGACCATTTCACTACACAACTAAGATTTGAACGTCTAGCTTCTTGCAATCGTCTCCCTCCGCTAGCTAGTTGCGTCCCGCCTGTCCTGCACCTGCAACTGACTGAGGTAAATATCAAACCGACACCATTCTCCAGAGCAAGAAGACGAATGGCGAGGAAATCGTCAAGTTCAACCTCTACGCCGTAGCTCGTCGATCTGTGGTTTCTACCATATGATCCATTTTAAGAAAGTTTACGACAACGGTGGCCGCTACTGTAGATTGTGAATGTTCCGTGGCTTGGTGACACCCAGTGATCTTTCGTAGAATGTAGGAGTGGTGTACATTTCTCAGTTGCAGAGGTGCCTGAGTCTTCTTGTGGGGATGATGGACGTTGTGCTACAGTACATTCTAGCAGATTGAGGTCGCAGAGTGTTGGCTATGGCTTCCGCATTTCACGTTGAGTGACAACAGAGATGGAGACGTCGTCGATGGTGACGCGCCGCTCGGCGTGGGCCAGCAGAATAGAAAACTGGAGTTCCCTTCTCGCTGTTGCCAAGYTGAGAAGAGGTGATTGGGCAATAGAACTACACGGGTTTTGGTCCTTTTTAAAAAAAAGTTTCTATACTAATTTTATACTCAAAAGTCAACACTATTATCACCTGTGTGGTGATTTGTGTTTTCCTATTTTGACAAGTGTGTGCCAAAAAAAGACTCTGAAAATTATTGTGTAACATGTTTAGTTCAATGCGATCTTGAAACATTTGAGGAAGTATGTCCGTGACCATGTGTCATCATGGGAATTTTAGGAGAATAATTTTAGAAGAATGTCCTTGACCATGTGTCATCATGGGKATCCACCTTTTTTGTGTGCTCATTAATATGTTCTTTTTAGTATAGCTTATATATTTGAGTCATGAATAAAGAAGAGTAACTCCGATTTGAAAGACCACCGTAAATAGAACATTTGTTGGGAATGGCTCAAAGTATCTAAGCCTCATGGACTTAAAAGGCAAATTCCATCCTTATACTCATGAATGACATTGTTGTCAATCATTGGTGCTCGTTGGGGATGTGAGAAATGAATATCTTATCTTCTCATTTTTGGGCCCAGGTTAGACTCACTTCCACTTCCCTTCTCCTCCATTTGCTAAGAAACACACATTATTCTTTCATTCAAATTCCTGTCAATTTTTTGCTTAATTGAGATAGGGGACAATATTAGTGCACATAACAGGCCACAGTATATTCTTGAAAAAATGACAGATGTTGCCAAACTGATAAGCTTGCTCTTTAACTGTTGTCCATATCCATTTTCGGAAGGGTGGGCATCAAGTCGACCGCGTCTATTACTAGATCATACCGTACCCCAAATCAAACATTTATTTCCTTGGTGACATTTATAGCGAATATCCTTTCTGTGAACATCAATCAGTCCTTGTACCATTGCGGCATTGCTAGCTCTCTACTCCTACCCTGCCATACAGTGATTGCAGGATGGTTCCTTCATGTTTTAAGAAAATATTGAAGGTGTAGGGAGCTTGAACATGCCTTCAAAGTTGTCTTGTGGTCAAAAGCGTAATTTTCAGTATCAACAGATCAGAGGTTCCACAATGGCTAAGAGGCATCAGACTTGCACTTGCAGGTGCTGGCCAGCTTAGCTTTGACAAGCAGCAGTTTCTTTTTTCCTCCTTGCTGGCTCTCACTTCGGCAAGAGGATCTGTAATGGACAAGCGATAGCCAAGGTTCTACAAACTATTTAAAAGAGAAGCATAAGAAGCAGAGATGCAACCAAGTTACATCCATTATGTATAATCTGGATTTTAAAATCTCTTGATAGAATCACTGATCGCATTTAGAATCTGTGCAAAAGAACCGATAGAAATTGGGATTATGCCTGTGACGATGTGGCGAGCCCGAAGAATCTGGAGTTGGTGTCCGCCAGGAGCTCCTTGGGGCAGCCCTCTTCGACCTGTCATCACGTATGCGATGTATCAGTATTCATGCCGTTGTGTAAACATGGGAAATAGATCCAAAAAGATAGCTTTAAAGCAAATGAAAGAGCTCATATTATCAGAAATAAGATGTTGAGGATGTGCACCAAGCCGGCTGTAGCAGGTGCAACATGAGACTGAGCATGAATGTGGTTGGTAACAGCCATAATGCTTATGAAGCCAACAAGTACTGATGCTAGCAACTGCACACAGAATCAGGAACGAATTGTTAAATCGAGCACAACAACCGTCGATGCTCCAAGATATTACATCTAATTCACCTGCTGACTGACCCTAAACCTCTAGGGGTTTTGTGACTAAGTAAACCCCTAAATCACAACAAGCGCAATTCAAATGCCTGGAAGTGACTTCAGTAAGAAATATCATTTGTTCTTCCCTTTGCCCTAGAAGAGGTGTCATCTCTCTGCTCTCCTAGTGTTTAAATAGAAGGCAGTTAATAACGAAGACAAGGTGAACAAGTTATTAGTAAACCTCAAGACGAAATGCTAGCCACAAGCCTGCAGCCCTTTCTGTATATGTGGCCTGTTGCTGGTCTGCTACATTCTTCCAGTTTCTGGTCGCAAATGCAGTCTGTTGACAGTTTCAAATTTTCAGAATTAAAAGTTGAAGAAAGATTGAGCGATTCAGAATGGTCAATCGAGAAAGCGAAAGCAACTTTCCACCAAAGAAAAGCACATTCTTCATTGCAGACCTGTGAACCAGTTGCAAGTGTGCTCTTGAGAGAAAATTCAACTCAGACACTAAGTACATCTTTCTTAATTTCAGTTTCACAAGCCTTTAGAATATTTCCAATCCAGGCTCTAATTTCAGCTACTAAACCTCAAGGAATTTACTTGAACGGAAATGACATCATGAGGCCACATACCTGCGCTCCAAACGCACGGATCGTCACACAGCCTTCAAGCATTTCTGTGAAGGAAGTATACACTGGAGAGCGGAAGATGCTCTGCAGTCTCCGCAGCTCACGAGAGGTTTCGCGATAGTATCTCTGCAACGACGTGATAAAGAATCGGAAACTTGGGCTTATATATTCATGCAGGGACCGTAGATTCGCATTACTGAAGCATTGAGTCGGAAAAACCGGAGCAAAAACGCTAAAATTGAACTCGACCATAAATATCGAAGAAACCATTCATCTACAAGAGTTCTTAAGTCTCGATTTTTGGGGGGATCATGCCGAGTTCAGAGCACAACAATTAAAATGATTTGCATTCAAAGAGAGTCAAGAAGGTTCATGATTGTCATGGACACTCCAGGATGAAATATTTCCAAAGCTATTACCTCAATGTAGAACACAGCGGGAAAATGCAACGAAGACGGAAAATATACCTGAAGCTTTACAAGGAAATAACTAAGCAGCAGCAGCATCACCAAAAGTGCTCTCTGCATTAAAAGTACTGCCGATGTCAAAATCATATTCTACGGTACACCCAAATATGCCTTAGTAAGAGCTAAACATATCGAACTTTTACTTCCATTACACTTAATGATGATCAATGAAGAGGAGGTTCCATAGCATGGAAATGCTTTACCTGGATATAAAAGAGGACGCAGGTGATCCCTATCAGAARAAAGACCTGAGAAATAAAAATGTTCGCTATGAACGGTAGGCTGTCATCTACGGAATACAGGTCCGACGAAAACCTGCAAAATTGTAAGTATCAATCAGAATTCTAATTTTGCCATATCCTGCACTACGATGGCTCAAGTCAAAACTCACGTATCTTTCACCACTGTCAAACAGGCGTTAGAATTACTGGCAACTTACTCTCAAAAGATCGTCTGGACAGTGATTAACTCCAGATCCGGTTACATCTAAAATCCCTTTCTCGACAGTTCGCTTCTATATCTGCCGTTATGATCATGAGCGATCATCTCACGTACTAACTTCCACACTGACTTTCACGCATAAATTTATGTTTAAACCGGTTTTCGGGTATTTTCACCTGTTTAGAATGCGACCACGGGGATTGCGGTCAAAGAAAGTAATGGGAGCCAACATCACTTTCTGCAAGAGGACGTCATGCATCTGATAAGCTGCTCGGAGTCCCCCATATGCAAACGAAAATGCGCGAGCAAAAGTGAAGATCGAGTGAATTCCACCCAACGCCAGCATCACTTGCTGTTGAAGATTCCAGATTACAAAAGAATTAGAACGACCAGATGAAAKAGGGATGAAAAGAAACAATACAGTCCCTCATGTGGCACAGGCAATGCACTAAAGCAAAAAAGGAAATGTCTAAATAGGGTGTGAAATAAACCGCAAAAGGGTAGGATAATGTCTCGGTTCTTGATGATGTCAAAAGGGGAGACAATATGATGTACTAAACGAATTCTCTGAAAGTCCATGCACTTCGACATATTCTTACACAATTTCCAGAAATCAAAATTAACTTTTTACTCAGAAAGGGCCACAGGCTTCTAGCAAATCAACAAAGGTCCATATTATTTCTCATAAACTCATTATTGAGTCTAACTTTGAATACATTCTGCTATTAAGTACGTGATTCAAAAGAGCGCCTTACAAGATAGAACGAACTTGAATGCAGAGCGTCATCAACGTGATCGACCCAATAAGTGATCCATAAATCACCAGCGTTTTGAGTCGCTTGCATAAGCGTAGTACTCACTAATATGATGGCTATTAACCACCAACCTGTGAAAGCCCCATAAGCTCTGCACTCCACCACCAATGACAAAACAACCATATGTTCAGTCTAGCCAAATTGAGAGACGATKAATTATGGACCGAGTTTTGGATTTGGTAATGCGTAAACTCGTGCTCCAATATGTTCCATTATACTATGGCTTGTCATTCCGTTTGGAGATTTTCTGTCAAATCAAAACAAAATTGAGGCTTGATGGCCAAAAAGCAATTGTTGCGAGACCCAAAAAAACCTTGGTATTGGTGGTTAAGAACTTTCAATAGATATAAGTAACGACATTTGATAAGTCTAATTAGAAATACAAAAGCAACAAATTCAATCCTTCCATCAACAACCAGAAGCCCCTACCGRAACACGGATGCCTGAACACGGCCCACTTTCCGAACTTCCTCCTCAATCAGTGGCACTGGTGGCACCGCGCAAGAGACAGAGATCTCTCCAGTTTCGGTGGCACAACTTCTGTCGCTCTTCTTWTCCATTTCCAGATCCACATTGAGTGCCGAAACGCTGTCGAGTATCACATAATCGTCCTTCACAGCTTTTTCCATGTCGATAGGCGTCGGATCCGCAGATGATAAGAGAGAACTCGACGCGTTCCGATCGTTTTGTGAGCCACCGATTAGGCTACCTACTATACACCATTAGATAAGTTAAATACGAATGATTAGGTTTTGGATGTGCTCTAATTTGGTTACGGCGGAACTTGCAATCAATGAACACCTCAAGAAAGGTAAAGAAGATGTTGCTGAGAATGACACTGCGGAATCCTGGATACCTTCTCYAGGTGCGACGCTCTCGATGTTGTTGATTGAAGAACTACCAGATTTTTCCAGAAGTGGACTTTGAGTATTCTGTAAAATTCCCTCGGTCTTTGGCAACCCATCATCTACATATGACGACGGCAAACCAGAGGGCTTTCCACAATACTCTATACGTCCRTTTTCCAGTGCGACCACCAGATCCGCAACCAAAATTGCCTGCAAAAACGTCGAGCAACCACTGAACAGCCAGGTGGTAATTGAAAACTATAGCCAACACTCCTTTTCCTAACTTATTAGGATGCAGAATTAACCGAAATTCCTTGATGCCAGAATTGAACCATTATAGGTGCTAGATGACCAACCTCAGAATGATAGGTGCACAGAATACATGTCTTCCCGCTCTTTCCTAGACCAGCTATCGTATTACGTAGAAGAAAATTTCCCACGTGAGCGTCTACAGCGCTCAAGGGATCATCAAGGATATAAATGTCAAGATCCTGGTATAAAGCTCTGCCACACAGATTGAGCGTCATAATCAATAACGAAGTAGACATGTCACGACATAAACTACGCAAACCTTCCATAATAGTTTGGATGGTACCGAGCAAGAGCGATCCGAGCTTTCTGACCACCTGAGAGGTTAGAGCCTTGATCAGCGATTTCAGACATGTCCCCACCCTGCATATTCTGAATATCCTCTTCCAGTGCGCAAGCCTTCACAATACCGTCGTACCTGAGCAAGTCGATGGTCATTATAAGTACGTTACAGGTCAAGGCAAGTGAAATCTTTAGCTCCATGTTTCTCTATCCGAAGTTGGGGAGAAACCTGAGGGAAATCGACATGTCTCAAAAATAAGRCCCACTTTGATGAAATGTCTTGATGAATCTCTACCCCAGCGACATATGATATCATTTTCAACAGAGGTTTAAATACCAATGCACACCACAGTAACTATGTGAGGAAATCATGAGGACGAATCACGCAACAACCTCTCAGCATCATACGGAGATCCAAACAGGATGTTGTCACGAACCGTCGCTGACTGGATCCACGGCGTCTGAGTTACAGCCATTTCCCACTTGATAATTAGTATTATCTCTTGCAGACACAGGAAGTGCAAATTATTTTCCCATAACTTATATGTAAGTGATATATCCTGTACAGGGAGTCACAATAAAACAAGAGTAGATGSCTTTTATTTTTGGRCAAGAACGAAGATGAAAGCAACAGCAACTCAGWCAAAATAAAAACAGCGCTCCGCGCAATCTTGGGAAACCGTTGATTGAGCAATCAAGTGACGAGTCMTCGCGATCAAACAGACAAGTAATATGGAGGAAACTTCCCTGGCCTATTAGAAATCCATTCAAAGAAATCATTTGAAACAAACCTGGGCCACGTAAGCGGCAGAGTCGGGGACGCGTACTTCACCACTCAAGCATCGCATTTCTCCCAGAAAAGCTGCCAATAAAGACGATTTACCAGCTCCTACCTGGGGTCATCAGAATTATCGCTCAAAACTCTAGTCAATCAAACGCTAGAATTTCCATTCACACATAAATATTAACCTGCCCCTGAAGGATAAGAAGTATTGGGAGAAAATGGGCCAGAGGCCAACACCACAGAATTCGTGAGTGGAATTTTTGTAGCCACAGTGATGACTTGGTTAGCTGTATTCGCTTGTAATAGCACTCATGAAAACGAACTCAAGTAATCTCATCACATCATCATAATAGCATTTCAGTGTCCCGGCTTGGCAATCTCTCACCAGGTATGAGGAGGATGACAACTGCCAGGCCCGCCAGGAAAGCAAATTTAACTTGCGTGTAGAGCATTCCTAGGGCCACAATTACCTGCAATGGTACGCTGATAACAAACAAGTAGGAGCACACACACAACTTCCTCATTTAAATTGTTGCTCATGGAAGTATCAATGGATGTACTAAAGTAGGAGACGGAGGAGGAGCACAATTGTGTGAAAATCAAAATGAAACAAAATTTGATAGACCGTAAGAAAAGTCTGCAGTTGAAAATGGAATAAGGAGGCGATGAATACCTCCAAAGGTCGTGGGCGAAAGCGCAAAGATTAATCACCCGATTTGCGTCAACGGACATGAGTGTCTGAATTTCTCCACTAGAGAAGGAGCTTCGCTGGGATGAGCTCACACACATAGACTGCACATCACCCGGCATCCACCGCAATCATCATAAATCGTATTTTCAGTACGCAATACGAACTCAGCGTTTATTAATTGAGGCGACCAGGCCTCTGTGGGGTTATACTTCAATAAGAGACCTAAAAGCTACGAAAATTTATATCAGGCAAAAACTTGAATATCAAAACAACTCTAGCAGACAGGAACTTGTAACCCGAATAAAATAAATAATTAGCACAACTAWAACTCTTTAAAGTCKTTGRAACAGGACGCCAGTGCGAGAGACTTAGATCCTCACYAGCTGACAAAACAGGACTTACCAGGCAAGATAAAAGCTCATAAAGTACGATTTAGTACACTAGAAAAGTGTTCTGCACCATCGAAAGCAGGACTGATCACAACAACGATTCTGTAAACACCAACGATTCAAGAGAAGTTCCCTTAAATACCATTCGGATGATTTAACATTAAAGATTTCTGAGTAAGTAAACGATACTCTCAGTCTTAGGAAAAGCTGACTAATTAAAAGTGAATTTACCTTGCAGTAAACCATGGTAGTGAGACTCGATTGGAGCTGCAATCTCAGCTTGGTCATGCGATACTCGTACTGCGTTTCCAGTACAGTTCTGCTCAGAAAAACAGGTCAAAATGTTTTACGATATCTCAAGGGCAAGGTTAAGAGTGATACAAATACCAACCAAAATATCGCCTTTGCAGACGATTACAAGTGTCTACAATTCTTCAAGCCTACACAAAATTATCAAGTTGATTGGAAATAGAACGTAATTAAGGTCATCAAACAAAGAAGTGAAGTAATGGATCGTTGGGATTGATGATTGAATGAAGAAATCAATGTTACTATGCATATACCTGACGGCAGACAGCACTCCAAAAGCAATTGCACACGCATAACCCCACTGCGATCCATCTTCAGGCCCTGTAGTACCACATGACTGTACGTCACTTACTATCCCTTACCTGAAAGCAGACCAATATCTGTCACAAAGCAAAAAAATACTCTACCTGATTGCAGGAACTTAAGAATCTGGTTCAAAAGTATGGGACCCGTGAACGCCAGTATGAGATTAATGAACTGCAAAACAGGTACTCTTGTGAGAATCAGGTCAGCGTGCCAACAGAAACGTGTCAACTCAATCGATGCTAAGGCAATAGAAGGAAGGAGATATTGAGCATCGTAAAGTCAAGGCATCCATTCAAAGAAAGTAACTACAAATAGATTTACTCCATACATTCAAGTTATCTGCACCACAAATTCCTTAAAACTGGACTAAAAATTGAGGACCTTAAAAATTCCAAGGAAAATGTACTTCCGACCGTAGGCATGGAAAACAGCCCAAAGAAGTGACGGGTCATTTCTATTGCGCCTCCATTCCTGCTCCCAGCACCTCCATAGTCGACCACAACATAATTGAGGTGCCAGTTCAGGGGGTACAACCAGCAGGTCTGCTTGCTCAAGCTGTCTTTGAACGCCTGTTTGCAAGAGTGGATTGACCCACGAGAATGTCAGGGAGCTCCACCAGGAATGGCTACTTCTCAACTTCTGCAATACGGAGAAGAGTAGTACACAACCATCAGTTCTCTCAAATTGGGTACGAAGATGTAATCTGACTTGTAGACATTTTCGAGCATGCTAAAACCTGGAGCGTATGGATAGTTAAAAGCCAAATGAACAGGCACTTTCAGAAAACATTGAAAGAGGATCAACACAAATCCCTATTTCAATTGCACAAATCCCTATTTCAATTGCTCAAATATTATAGAAGTAGGAGAGAACGAGTTGATATGCCGTACACTCACCTCATCTGCCTCAGATCGTGACAGATGAAGAAGAGGTAATCGTTCCCGAGACTCCTCCATCTTTAATTCGCGAGAATTATTCAGGTTGGAATCTCTGACAAGCACACGAAGCAAAAAAAGACTTGCATGTCAATTAAAAATCCAAGAAATTTCTCTAAGAAATGAGCATGCGAAAACTTGAGTACTTCTAAGAGTCGATGGTTGTCGATCGGTCGAATTCACATGATTGTACAGTACTCTAGACACCGTGTCTGAGTTCACAATAACCTAAAACAATCCAAGTTCAGGTTGATCCCCAGGTTGATCCAAATTACCTGTCGGTGTCCATCTTATAACCAACTTCACCCTAAGCAGAAAAAGCTGGAAATATCAATGCATCAAATGAGAGACAACGACTTTATGATTGGCAGAGCCACTTCTCGTACCCTAATCATCAGAAATATATARGTACAGATGAATAATTATYTTTCACTCACCAATCCATAGAAACGATGAATRCTTGCGATACGCTGCACTTCTCTGCCATCATTTTTGAAACGGTGCAAAGCGCCAGATCGACCAATTTCTGGCACACCCGATCCCAAAGTACAAAGATTGAGGAAAAGCCCTAATTCCAAATGCAAACGAACATATATTTCCAGGCAATTTGAGGCTTTGAGTTTAGGAAATTCTACTCTTCAAACAAGCAATTGCTGTGCACCGAATTCATTAATATATTTAACCTTTGTGTCTACATCAGTGCAATAATGWTCCGGCTGTGGACACTCTCTATACGGTTGCAATTTCTACCCCCTAAATAATGATTCTGTCACGTTAGCCAACAATCTCGAACCATCGGAAATTCGCATCGCCGAAGGCGATTKTGGAGAGTGCCGGAGCCAACCTTTCGCTCTCATCTCTGATCACAACATCACTAATCACAATTGACACTCTCTTGCTCAGAATTCGTGAAATTGTCGGTAGCATTGTTGACCTGGAATAATTATTTACCAGTCTACCAGTAAACCATCAGCACAACCTGCAAGATGGAGGGACTGATTCAATGGAGACGGTCACACAGAGGACTTCGAAAACGTTCAAATACAATGTGACGATGGAGTCTTTGCGCATGAAGGTAGAGAGCATCATTGACAGCGTTTCTAATTGACAGCAATCACTTGTACTTCACACAATATTCACGTAGCAAGGAGCATTCCAAAAGCAAGCTATCGAAACGGACAGTAGTGTGCCTCCTCGCTTTCAAAATTTGCAAAGCAACCAAAAGAAAATCKGWCACGCACGGACTTCTGGAGTTTGCACAGATCACGCACAGCCTTCTCATCAGTCGTCACTCGCCAACCAGCCTAAAATCTCAAAGCAGTAGAAACGAAGAGAAGATGTACTGTAGAGTACAGTACATACTTGCGCTTCAAGGGAGCCTTTACGACCATATAGTATATTATGAATTTGGTGGTATTTGACCAAATACTTTTCAATACAAAATAATTTAAAAAATTGATACAACGTTATGCTAGGTAAGGAAGAAATGTAGAAAATAATATTGAAAGATTTGAAAAAGACAATTATAACAAATAAATAATATAAAATAGTGCTTAAAAAAATAAGGACTTAGATGAAGGGAAATTTTCCAAAATGAAGAAGACAAAAGAAGATCCCAAATAAACAGATTCAAAAAATAATAACAATTACAAGAAAAAAAATAATTTTCATATAAAAAAAACTAAAAAGCCATAAAAAAAAGACAAACAAGCAAAAACAATTCTAAAAGGGCGAATGATATTGTAAAGAAAGGAAAAGATAATTTATTTTTGTATAAATAAAAATAAAAAAATAGAGAAGAAATAGAGTAAAATAGAAGTTGAGATCCAAAGGGAAAAAAAGGGGAAAATGTGAAGGAAAAATTGGAGGAGGAAAAAAATTGAAAAAGAAATGGACAAATAAAAGAAAGAATCGAAGGAGGAAAAAAATAGAAAAGGAGTAAGAGAACAAAAAAGAACTGTAAAGAAGATTGAAAAAAAGTTATAGGAAGAAAAGAAATTGCATGGTATGCATCAATTTTAAAAAAAATTGAAGGCTTTGAATCCCTCCTATTTTAGTGTGGTTCTCGGTTTGTTTTTCTCAGCGCAATGTAATAAATAAAAGAAAAGCACAGTAACACATCAATTTTCTTTTAGCCTATCATGACTAAAAGATTTTTTTGGAGTGCAGTGTTCTTTGTAGTCATTTTTTAGTGACAGTGAAGTAAAGGGAAGTTGAAATATATGACAAGAAGTCATTTTCTAGTTGTTTAGATCTCCTGCATTTCCAACCATTGTGGCCACATCACTACATCAACAACTCTGTCAACAAAATACTGTGAATGAAAGGCAAACCTTGTGACAGTCTCGTTCTATAGTAGCTGCCGTGACTAGAAAATGGTGCAATTAGAGAGCAGCAGTCATTCTTTAGTCATTCCGGACAGGAAGTCATTCTTCTGCAGTCGCGTTTGTACCCATTTTCTTGTAGTGTCACCATCTAGTCCCTACAAATGGCCAATTTTTATTTTCTTTAAAAATTCATTTTCTTATCTTTTACAAATTAAAATGTCAAATTATGCATCATTACATGTGCTTTTTGATGACGTCCAAATAAATGCACTTTTGTCACGTTAGTGACTTGTTCAAAGCAACTCTAGGCAACAATTGTGCATCCAGGAAGGACATTGCCCAAAAGGAAAAAAGTGCATAAGGGGCAACTTTAGCTGACGTGGACGCGCCACATCATTTTTTTTGGGGGGGGGGTCCATGTCGGATTGGGGGGGCTACTCCATTACTGCCCCGGGCAAGAAGGTTATGAGAGGGGGGGGGGAAAGTCTGCGTGGCAAAAGATGCCCAAAAGAATGTGATGTAGCGTTGTGGACCCCTCCACGTGCTACACTTAGAGAAGTTTGAAGGGCCTATACAAGGCCACTTGGCTGCGATGCATACATGACAAATAGTGAGTAACAAAAACAACTTGATTCTTCCTTTTAGGCATTTGAATTTGCGCACACCAAATACTTTGCAGAGGGCACTGACTCATGTTTGGTTACAACAAAATTGTTCATGTAACATTCATGATTATCTTAGACACCCATTATTTTTAGAAGAAAACTGCTTATTGGATGTCAAACTATTGATTTTTTTTTCATCTTATGTTTTTTAATACGATTTTTTGAAATTTGTGAAGTTTCTTAAAAGAATTGGAAATAGTTCATTCTTCGAGGGTCGTGTCACACATGTATATCAAATTTTGTTTTGTTTTCCTAACATTTTTCCTTCAATTAAATTGCTTTCATACGTGCTTACATATGGGTCCATAAAACTTGGAGTGGATGTGGAATGGGAGATGAGATTGTCAAATTTGGATGAAAAGGTGTATGGTGATTACTTGTAGGCGAGTAGCTTGTACACCTACATTAGAACTTGTTTTTGACTGAGTCCAGTTCATTGGATTCCAAGGATACACTAGCAGAAAAACATGTCCTAAATGACTATCCTCAATGACTAAAAAGTGTCCACAATGACTCATTTGTAGTCATTGTGGACAATTTTCAATCATTTAGGACAGTTATTTATAGTCTGTTTTCAACTACTGTAGTGATATAGAGACTGTCAGGTCTGCTGTGGAGAGGAATTCAGTTTTGTACCGATTTTGTAGTTCCTATTCATTTTAGCCTCGTTCAACCCCAATTTTATTATTGCTGAATGAATCATGTGTCAGATTGTTTTCTTGTGTGCACATCATGGTTTGGCAATATCATGGGTGGAATCTTCGCTCGGAGGTGCCTCATAGTATTTTGACTTATTAAAGTCTCAATTTATTGAAGTGTTTCAATCCAATGAACACTTATTAAATTCAGATCATAATTAAAATGAGACCTTATTGGATCTTTATTGACTAGGTTGAAGCCATTGATATTCAAAATTTTCAAATTTCAAAACCTCTTTAATTGCAAAATTATCAATTTAGAAAAATTGCACTACCACTTTCCCATTATATGATATAATTTCTTAAGTAAGAGATTGCATGTTGATGTGGTACCATGATGCTTGTAATTTAGAAAAATTTCACCACCACTTTGCCATTATAAAGCATACTTTCTTAAGTAAAAGATTGCATGATGATATGCTCTTAGATTGCATGCTTGTATTGTGGCAAGAATAAAATATACTCCAGTGGTGAAGTTGGCAATGGATTGACCATTTGGGAGGAGTGAGAATATCCAACAATGAGCCTTAAGTTTCCATCTTCTAGTCTTTTTTTTTCAATTATGAAACTAAAGATAGGATAGAATAAGTGATTGTAAAATTGAGGCATTATATTAAATTGAGACATTGACTATRTCAAGATAGTTATCAATTTTGCTAAGATAAAAACTAGTAGCAAGAATCTCCAACTTGGTCTATATACATTTGATGTTTTAGATTGGTTATAGGATGTTTTTATCATAAASTACTTAAACGTCATTACTCTATACTGACACATGTAGAGTGGCAATCTACTTCCGAAGCCAATACTTGCATATGAAATAGATCTTTACTATTGAAATAAAATAAAAAAGATGCAAAATACTCTATATGATAAGGAAATAACAATTTAAAAAAATATGATGGTGATCAAAACTTACTATATTGCTACAAAGTAATATTAGAAATAAAACTACATGCAAATTCACATTCTACTTGAACCCAAAGAAGTCACGATTAGATGCAACTACCTACCAATTAGCTTGAAGAAAGCAAAAAATGTGGGATATATACATCATGACTATAGTCAATTGGAAGCCAACACATGCACTACTAGAAAATCCAATTTTTATGTTGTTTTGGTTGTATTGATCCGGTCACTGTGTTGTTGATTTTGACAAAATCTATTGAAAAATATGGTGTCATTTCATTGGATAATTGATACTGCAATCTAGGCTCTTATGCCAAGATTGAGGTGGTTTTTGCCATCACTTTTCATGTACTTGCTACCTAAATAGCCTATTCCCTTCCCTTCCTTCACACCATCCTATTGTCTTCCATTAGCATGACATGCCAAGTAGAGATGCTCTCAAAGACACTACAATTTTTGAAGGGACATGGCTCCAAGTGGTTTAGATTGAACCTCTTAACACTTCATCATTTCAATCCCATTCAATTTCAATTTTTTTTTTTTTTTTAAATCATTTCTTGTCAACATAACTTGCTTCTTTTTGCATATGGTTTCCATCTACCTTCACAATCTTTGAAAAATGTATGAGCTACCAAGAAACTTCTTCATGGTATTTATAGTAATAAATTAGCTTGGATATAGGTAGAGTTGTATGGATATACTAAGTCCGACAGTGGTATCAATAGGTATCCATAGGCAGATAACCAATCTTCTTGGTATTGACTTGGGCAAGTCTTGGGTGATAAACTACCATCCATAGTATCAATTGGGTAGGTGATACCTAGAATTAACTTATGTACTATGATAAAATAATACATTATTTGTATAATGCAAGTATTTGAAATTACAAAATTTTAGCCAATAGTGGTATTTTTATTTGAATTTTTCCCTTCCTCTTCAATACCATCATCTTCAATACTAACGTCTATATTGATAGGAAATGAGTGATACCAATACAACTATGGTCATAGGCACACTCACTTTATTAAGGTACACCAACCCAATTCTGTTCATTGCCTGATTTCGTCACCCTACTTTGGATCCCAATTTTGTGTAGAAAACCATCCAAGTCCGTCCAAAAAACATGCACATCTATTCATTTTCTAACAAAATCAATGCATTTATACCAAATTGGAGTAACGTGTCAATCCATTATTGATGAGTACTTAAATGCCATTAGATACATGGAAAGGCAACTAAGGATATGGTAGAGGGACCCATTACTAACCGGCGCCCCATCACCAATCAATAGGGTGTTGTATTTCCGACCAAGGCAGACTAGATTTCCGTTTTCTCCTTGGAATGTGTGTTTTGTATGTTTTCAAGGTTTGGACCAAAAAGTTCATGACACATAAGTGAGCAAGAAAGTAGGAAGCAATGAGCGGGAATGTAGTTCTTGAATGATTGGAATTGGATGACTCTAGATGTTGATCATGAGTCAAGCCCAACTTTGGCCTTTCAAAATTCATAGTAATTTCATTATAAGAGATAAAATTACCAAAGTTTTTGCAATTTCATTCATTTCAATCAATGCACCTCTGAAAATATTTGCTTTGCCTACCAGTACCCTAGATCATGTCCATAATTACTTATTTGATGGGTTATGGGTCCATTATGATACAATGACAACTCCACTTTATGGCCGCTTTTTTTAATACAGGGCAAACCACTTCAAAAATTCACAGATATTATAAGTTTCAGTAAAAATATTAGATCCGTGAAACAAGTGCCACAACTCTGAAAATATGTGCTCTATTGAAATTGGCCCCAAGATGTTAAGATTCCAAATCAGGTTGGTAATAGGCTTCTCTCCCTTATTAGTGTGGGCTCAAAGTCCTCCAGGGAAGTAGGCGCCACGATTGTGTGTGTGTGTGCGTCGCGAAGGAGATCTCTCTACCTGAGCCTCTTCAAATTTCGATTGGCGATGGGGCGGGAGGAGGACGCAGCCAAGGTGCTGCGCCTTCTGCGCAGTGCAGACATCGCCTTGCAGCGCAGCAGCGGAGAGGGCATAGCCTGGCTCCTGGGCTTG